>JARQZK010000030.1:110000-597500 GCA_030704885.1 Cynegetis impunctata
GGAACTTCTTTCTGAAAAACAATACCAGTTAGAATTGGTGGATGGAATAATCAGATGAAGTGTTAAGATAGTTCATCTGAACATCCAATGCATTTCTACCTCTTTTAATGGCTTACAGCAATTTGTTGTCCATGAGGACAGCGATTTTTTTTTGGCAGTTACCGAACATTGGCAAAGTACAGAGCAGCTGCCTAATTACGTTATTCCAGGATGCTCCCAGTTAACAAGCTTTTGTCGGCTTTTACATTGTCATGGAGGCACTCTAATATATGGTCAAAATAAATTTAAAATTATATTATCAGGTCCGATATCAATGGTTTGAGTTTACAATATGTCTTTGAATGTAGTGCTATTCAGTGTTTTGTTAATAGTAATTTTAGATTTGATTTAATTTGTATTTATAGGTCAGGCGAACCCACTCTTGGTAATGTGGGTATATTTTTTGAAAAGCTCGCGTCGTTACTGAAGCTTTTTACTAAAGAAAAATCAACCAAATATGTGATACTTGGTGATTTTAGTATTGACTTCATGAAACCTGGATATCAAAACAACCAAGCTTTGATGGCTATCTTACAGTCATATGAAGTACAGGTAATGATTAGTGAACCAACTCGTGTAACCTTCCATTCTTCTTCTTGCTTGGATAATATCTTGATGAATATTCAGGGTGGTTAGGTGAGATTTCTGCAGCTACACTTGTCAGATCATAGTGCTATTTCTATTGGGTTTAATATTGATGCTATGAAATTTTCAAATCTAGAAAATCGCATTAAATATCGTGTTTTAAGTCAAATTAACATAGAGACGTTTCTCGAAACTATCTTAGATTTAGATTGGTCCCCATTGTATGCCATCGGTGTAGTGAGGTTGAGGGTATGTGGTCTCATTTTTCCTGTTGTTCCAAATATTCATTTGAAAACTCATTTCCTTCTAAAGTTGGAACAAAAAATTCAGAGAATAATTTTAAATCCAACCCACAATTACTCAGAATAAAAAATGATCTTGATATTTTGTATATAATGTCTAGAGTTGATTCCCAATTTTTAGGGAAATATAAATATAAAAAACTAGAGTATGACAAATTTATTTCTAAACTTGAACAGGAGCACTATAGTCACATAATAACCAATTCTACTAATAAATCTAAAGCAACATGGACATTGATAAGAGAACTGAGAGGCAATCAGGATGGATGGTCTGGGATACCCTCTAGGGATCTTGTCATGGTGGCAAACAGGTTTATTAAGTTTTTCATTAAGATGGGTGGAAGTTCGCCTTCATTACTCTGCAATTTTACTAAAGAATCAAAATGCCACCAATCTTTCTTTTTGTTTAGCCTTTTTTCATTTGAACTAATTTCAATTGTTGAAAATTGTCAAAATGAAAAATTCCACATCATACGGTCATGATGGCATTCCTATGAAGGTGCTGAAAAAATTTATACATGTAATTGCACAACCTTTGAGTTTAATCATTAATAGGTATTTTATTGAAGGCAAATTTCCAGAATCTTCAAAAATAGCAGTTGTTGAGCCCCTTTTTAAAAAGGGTTTCCATGAGGAAGTGAAAAATTATAGACCAATTAGTCTCTTATCATCTTTTTCTAAAAATTTTGAAAAAGTCCTCTCCGTCCGTTTGATTTCTCTCTTTAGGAAGTTTAATGTTTTCAGCTAATATCAACATGGTTTTGTGGTACAAAAATCCACTGAAACCGCCATATTTCAACTCCTGAGTGAGATTTTAAAAGTCTTGGAGGATGGAAGCATTCCACTTGGTATGTTTCTAGACTTGTCAAAGCGTTTGACAGTGTTGATCATGAAAAATTATTGAAGAAATTGGAAGCACAGAGTTGAATTGGTGCGGGATGAAACGATTTGTATATCCGATGGTGTTACTGTTACAAGAGGTGTCCCTCAGGGGAGTGTCCTTGGACCGCTTTTGTTCTTGATTTACATTAACGATTTGCCGGAAGTGGTTGGTGATCTGGCTTGAAGGTTCTCTTTGTATGCGGACGATACTAATATCATAGTTTCCGACGATCATTTGGCCACTTTTATTAATAGGGCTGGAGATGCTTTCGAGTCTATAACTTACTGGTTTGGTGATAACAGTTTAAAGTTAAAGATTTCCAAAACTGACTTTATCTTTTTCCATACCGATCGCTCTCGTCGTTCATTTCCACTGTCAGTAAGGATTCTTGATAATGATATTACAACTAGTGAGTCTATTAAGTTTTTGGGTGTCCATGTTGATGTTACCTTGAAGTGGCGTCAACATATTGATTACTTGAATGTGAGACTGCTGTCTGTCTTGTGTTCGATTAACGTTTTGAAACATCAAGTTAGCTCAAATGTATTAAAAACAATTCACTCTGCAAATTTTGAATCGTTGTTGTCATATGGAATAATATTCTGGGGCAACAGCCCACATACTAATTCTTTATTTATTACTCAAAAAATGACGTTGAGGTCTATGTTAAGACTACCTTCTCGAAAATCGTGTAGAGCTTTGATTAAAAAGCGTAATCTTTTGACTGTACCTGGCTTAATTGTTTTTAGATCTTTGCTATTCATTTATAAACATAAAAAACTGTTTTCTAACTTCAAAAATCTGAATAACACACGACAAATGATTTCTTATCAACTGCCAAAGCTATCACTCACACTTACTCAAAAGAGCACAATGTACATACACTTGTATGAAATTATATAATGCTTTCTCAAAACATTTCTGGGCTATTGGTGGTGTGAGTCTCTATGTAACAAGAGTTCGTAACTTTATCCTGGATGCAGAGCCTTATCATCTAAATGAATATTATAATTATAGTTCCATCCAGCATTAAACTGTGGTTTCGTCCGACATGTTTCAATTTTATCATTCGTACCTGATCTGTCTGTGATAATAAATGTTATTATTATTAAACATATATATACAGTATGTCCACGGATGGGGTTTACAAGAGGACAAATGGACTAAAAATTGAAAGATACGAAAAAAAGTCACTCTTAATAAACGTTTCTGCTTGTCTAGAAAATACGATTCATCATAAGAAATTTAAATTGTTTTATACAGGGTGGGTACAAACTGCAAAAATGTCATTTTGCTTAAGAGTAAACATACCCTTTTTTGAAATTTAAGAAAAAAACTCTTAATAAACGTTTTTGCTTGTCTAGAAAATAGGATTCATCATAAGAAACTTCAATTTTTTTATACAGGGTGTGTAAAAACTGCAAAAATGTTATTTTGCTTAAGAGTAAACATACCTTTTATTGAAAGTGACGAAAAAAAGTCACTCTTAATAAACGTTTCTGCTTGTCTAGAAAATACGATCCATCATAAGAAACTTTACTTTTTTCATACAGGATGGGTACAAACTACAAAAATGTTATTTTGCTTGAGAGTGAACATACCCTTTTTTGAAATTTAAGAAAAAAACTACCTATATATTATATTATTTTTAAAATTTCCAACAATTTCCCAACAACTTTTCATAATATTTCCCTATACTTATCTGTTACCGTTTTCGAAATAAAAATTATTTTCGTTTTTTTTCGTCGGAAATCTAGACCTCTAGAAACTCTGATATCTTTGATCTTAGAAATACAATGATATCGAAATTTGGGTTTAAGTTGATACTTGGAGGCTTTCTACACTCTAGCCTAATATCCGTTATTTTAATACAGGATGGTCAAAAAATACAGTTATTTCGTTAGCTTGAAAAAGTGACTATAAGTTAGTTATTTCAAATGGACTACCCTGTATATTATTGAGAATTCGGAAAGCTGCTAGAATTTCCTTTTTATCTATGTATATCATACCTATACCTGACTAGTCAAGTTTCGTACTCATGAGCACTTATTTGTGAAAATGTTCCTTGAACATGGTATCCCCTTGGTATTTGCTAAGCATGTCTTGAAAAGTAACGTTGTGACAAACTACTAATAATATCTACACTTTCATCACTTCAGAAGTTAGAAATACCTACAGAAACGATGAAAAAAATGTATTCAAATGAGTTCTTATGAATTTGTTCATTATTCTTGGACAGTGTGATAAAATTATCAGCAGGACATGTAGAAAGTTCAATGAAACGTATTCGAATCTACCACCAATGAACCTCAAGAATTTTATATGAATTCAGAACAATTTTAAAATGTTTGGATCGACTTAAAAAGCACCAAGAAATGTACATCGGCCCGTAACTTCCGAAGACAACCAAATTACTGTCCTAGCATATTTTCACGCACTTCCCGAGTCAACGATAAGAAGTGCTGAAGAAGATTTGGGCATAAAATATTCATCTGTTCGAAGAATCTTGCAAAGACATAACATGCATGATTACAAATTCACCAAAATTTGAGCAATGAAGCCTCAAGACCCTCAACAGAGAGTTGAATTTTCTGAAATGATGTTGGTACGCATTCAAGAAGATCCATTTTTGTTTAAATAAAATAATTTGGACTGATGAATCGAAATTTTCAAGAGAAGGGATTTTCAATAGAAAAAAATTGTCATTTTTGGTGCAGTGAAAATCCTCACTCCACAAAAGAAGCCGCATATCAAGAAACATTTAGTTATAATGTTTTCTGCATGTTAATGGGCTGCAAATTGAAGTACGTGATATACGAGGAGTCATTAACATCCAGAAGCTACCTGAATATTTTGGAAAATATTGTAGAGAACTTCTTCGATAATCTTTCACTCGAAGTATATCGAAACTGTTAGTACCAACTAGACGGAGCTGCTGCACATTGTTCAAGAGAAGTGAGCGCAGAACTGGAAAGACTTTTTGACGATCAGTGGATAAGGCGCTTGGTACCGTGGAATTGGCCAGCGAGATCACCCGATCTCAATCCATTACATTTTTATTTTTGGGGAATGTTTAAAGAAAAAGTTTACAAAACACCCGTGCGTTCGAGAGACGAATTGTTATAGAGGATCACCCAAAAATTTGAAGCTTTAGATCCGAATGAAATCAGATCTGCCACGACAAAATCAGCCAACACCCGTATTTTGCGGTGTTGCTTGGAAGTGAACGGCCTGCGATTCGAACATATTTTGAAATATTCCACATAATTGTTTTTTTTAATAATTATTCGTATCAATATTTCCACTATCATGTTACTTGGTACTTTTTTAAGGTCGATCCAAACGTATTGAAATTGTTATGAATTCGTATAAATTTCTTGAGGTTCATTGGCGGTAGATTCGGATACATTTCATTGAACTTTCTACATGTCCTGCTGATAATTTTATCACACTGTCCAAAAATAATAAATAAATTCATAAGAACTTCATTTGAATAAATTTTTTCCATCGTTTCTGAAGGTATTTCCAACTTCTGAAGTGATGAAAGTGTCGATATTATTAGAAGATTGTCACAACGTTACTGTCAAATAGTAATCATGACGTGCTTAGCAAATAGCAAGGGGATACCATGTTCAAGGAACATTTTCACAAATAAGTGCTCATAAGTCCGAAACTTGACTACTTAGGTATAGGTATAATATACATTGATAAAAAGGAAATTCTAGCAGCTTTCCGAATTTTCAATAGTATACAGGGTATTCCATTTTAAAGAACCAACTTATAGTCACTTTTTCAAGCTAACGAAATGACTGTATTTTTTGACCACCCTATATTAAAATAACGGATATTAGGCTAGTGTGTAGGAAGCCTCCAAGTATCAACAAACTTAAACCGAAATTTCGATATTATTGTACTTCTTAGCTCAAAAATATCAGAGTTTTTAGAGATCTTGATTTCCGACGAAAAAAAATGAAAATAATTTTTATTTCGAAAACGGTAACAGATAGGTGTAGGAAAATATCATAAAAAGTTGTTGGGAAATTGTTGGAGATTCTAAAAACAATATAATATATAGGTGGTTCCATTTGAATAATTAAAGTTGCTACTACTTTCTACTAGAAGTGGCAACACTGCATTACCGAAAATATTTCATTTGGGTAGAGAATATCCTCCATTGAATTTTCAAAGTGATCCGTTGTATGGTTCACCAGAAACGTCTAATATGCCATCCACCGTGAATCTCCCTATATATATATACATATATATCTATATATATATTTATATATATATATATATATATATATATATATATATATATATATATATATATATATATATATTTGAATATAGAAATTCAAATATAACTAATTAATCATTGAGAAATTACGTATACAATATAAAAATTATAGCTGATATAATACATATCTTTTATCAGACTTGTCAACAAAAGAGAAGCTTCGTAGATATATGAAAAAGTGCACAACAATATTGAATTCCAAAAATTAACAAACCACTATACAACTCCATGAGTTTAGTTATCGTAAAATCAAATAAAATTTTACATAATTTCAAACACACAATAAGGAAAAGAAGCAAAAAAAAGTATATATGTATATATTTCTAAAATTTGGCGGCAAACTTTAAGAATATCACAGCACACAAAAATGCTGCTTCAGAGTGGTTGAGAATCACAGGGTTTGAATCCCGGGTAAGATATGGATGTAACTCTTGGCCGAGTATCTGGCCTGGCGCATTCACCATTTTGTATTGATTTTTTTAAATTATTTATTTAAAAAATTGAACCACTGCAACCTATGGCCGAGCTATTAGTATATATATATAGATATATATATTTATATATATATATATATATATATATATATATATATATATATATATATATATATATATATATATATATATATATATATATATATATATATATATATATATATATATATATGTTAGCGCATTTAGTAAAGGAAAAGTGGACTGTATTTTGGAATGAAAATTGCCGCTAACATAAACGAAATATGCATCAAAACCCTTTTTTGACACCTACCTTATTCTCATCGATCGTCGTTCCACGGGGATCCCCTTCTGCTTGGAGCCTCTCCACCAGTAACACTTAGATCGATGCAGCGAAAACGGAAAATAACTTGGAAAATTGCACTTGTGAAAGTATTGAAATTGTCACGGTCGAACGTTTAATCAATGAATGAATTGATCTGTCTTGATCAGCGCACTTCTTCACATGCGCTCAGTGCCTATTAAAAAACTCTGATGCATAATGAAAATGAATTATTTTCAACATCGAAAACTTGCACCAACATAGTCGCCCACCAAAACCCTAATGGGGTTTTCTAAAGAAAACAAAATAAAAATTATTGAACATCCTAGATGATCATGTAAGTCACCACTTAATCAAATTTATCGAAAGAAAATAAATACAAATTTCTATATTGAACCCAAAAAAAAATAAAATGTGAAATTGAATTAGTGATTGGTTAATTTTTTCGCAGTGGACAAAGTTTCACCACTGGCCTACGAAAAATTTCGTTAGCCGTCTTTACTGCAGCTACACGAATATGTCAATCTTCTCCCGGAAACAACTCAACAACTCGGCCATTTAAGTGGAGAAACAACATCACTCTTTATTAAAACAAGGTCGTTCAATTCGATCTTTCTGGCTGGATCAGCCCATTCAAATCTCTGTTGTAAAGTATTCAAATACTCTAGAAAATACCTTTTCCAGAAATCCCGATGCATTTTTTGTATAAGCTGCCATCGAGAAAGCCGGTTCAAGTTTAAATGTGTTAGATCGGCGTGCGGTAGTATAGAATTGAGGGGTTCCAATGTTAAGAAATGCCCTGGGGTAAGATGAATTAAATCGTTGGGATCTGAGCTCTGAGCACACAATGGACTGGAGTTAAGAATTGCTTCAACTTGGCAGTTCAAAGTAGTAAATTCGTCATACGATAACCGTTGGTCACCTATCACTCGCATTAAATGGGACTTTACCATTTTTACGCCCGCTTCAGCAAGACCATTGAAATGAGGTCCCGTCGGAGGGCTAAAGTGCCATTCGAATGTAAGAGCCTGAGAGGTTTTTTGTGCCAAGTCTAAAAATTCGTTTCGAGCCCCAATGAAATTTCTACCGTTATCCGAATAGCATGCTTTAATCACACCACGACGGGAAATGAATCGACGAAATGCAGCGATGAAACAATCTGTGGAAAGCTCCTGTGTTAATTCTAAATGAATTGCCTTGGTGGCAGTACAAACAAATACACAGATGTAAGCTTTGAAATATTTTGCGCCTTTCATGCGACGTGGCGTAACGAAGAAAGGTCCACAAAAATCAAGAGCCACGTGGGAAAAAGGTTTCAATTGTGAAATCCTAGAATTTCGAAGATCAAACATTTCGGGAGTCTTGTATACCTCTGGACGAACTCGAAAACATTGATAACAATTGGAAATCGCCTTTTCAATTGCTCGACGAGCAGATAATATCCAATATCTTTGAAGCAGTAAATTATGTAATGTTTTCATCCCAGGATGCAAATATTGTTTCTGAAATTAAACTTGTTCGTTTGTAGGAAAGCGTTCTTGAAAAGTTCTTGAATCTGAGACAGTAACCTAAAATTCTTTGAATTTTTTCAATATATGAGAATTTATTCAGGAGCGTTTCTGAATCATTCGTTAGAACATCCACATATAACGATACCACCTTCTCTTCAGCAAAAATTACATCATCATGAACTTTGGTTTTCTGAAATGAAAAAATCGGCCATTCGCTCCTTTCGACCGACAGGAATTCAGGCCCATTCCACCACTTATTGAAAAGAAGTAAAGGAGAAGGATTCATTCCTCTCGATGCACAATCCGCCGCATTCAAAGAAGAAGGAATATAGGACCATGATTCTGGAGAAATTATTTCTTGTATATGATGTACACAATTGGCTACAAAGGTTTTCCAACGGCTCGGTAAACCATTAAGCCATGAAAGAACTACTTGTGAATCGGTCCAGCAAGTGATTTTATCAAAAAGAATGCGATCTGAAAATGTATCTTTAACGAATTTGACTAGATCTGCTAAGAGCTTCGCTGCTATAAGCTCCAGTTTAGGAATGGTAAGTGTCTTCAACGGAGCAACTCTACTCTTAGCACAAAGAAGAAATACATAGATAGAATCACCTTTGTTCACCCTGAGGTAGATAACAGCTGCATAACCCAGTGTTGAAGCATCGCAAAAACCATGCATTTCACATCGTTCGAAATCATCCACGAGAACTCGTCTCGGTAAAATTAATTTAGGGAGCTCTGATAGCTCAGATTTCAGTTGTTTCTATGGACATAGGAAGCAGCTCATCCCAATCCTTCTTCAAAGACCAAATGCACTGCATTATGTATTTTGCCTTCAATAAAATAGGTGATAAGAATCCTAAGGGGTCGAAAATCCTTCCGATATCAGAATTTAATTCGCAGTTATTAATTTTTCCAAGAAGAACCCAACCGAAAAGTGTTTCAAGCGCAGTCGGTTGACCTAATTCACCTACTACACGTCCCTTGAGTAAAATATGAGTAAACAATTCAGCTCCAATCAAAATATCTATTGATCTGG
The DNA here is from genome assembly GCA_030704885.1 of Cynegetis impunctata. Lineage (NCBI taxonomy): Eukaryota > Metazoa > Arthropoda > Insecta > Coleoptera > Coccinellidae > Cynegetis > Cynegetis impunctata. The sequence continues at coordinate 119,434 of JARQZK010000030.1, forward strand.
AAAGATGATAATCTTCATCAGCGAGAGATAATCCTCGTAAATGTTGCCACTGCTGCTTTTCAATTGTGAGAGAAGGTATATTCGAACAAAGATTTGAAACAACAATTGCTTCAAAAGAATATATGGGACCTTCTGAATTTCTAGGTTTGATCTCACAAGTTGTAATACCTTTTGATGAGAATGAAGTCATTTCATTCAAACCAGAAATGGTTGTTGAATACTGATGTCTCTTCAAACCAAGATTATGAAAACATTTCTCGCTAATAAAATTTGATTGGCTTCCTGGGTCGAGAAGAATTCGAACTTGTTGAAAAGTTCCATAGCTATCGCGAATATCTACCACTGCTGTGGCCAATAACACAGTACTACAGTTCGAGAACGTATTACCTGATAAAGTAGAAGGAATAGAATTATTTTCTGTAATTGAAGCTGTCGAATTGGAATTCTCAATTTTTGATTGTGGTAAATCTGCAGTATTCTTTGAAATATGTATCAATGAATGATGACGGCTGTTACATGTACGACATCTGAATGAAGAAGGACAATTTTGAAAATTATGAGAATGATGTAGACAATTGAAACAAAGTTTATTTAGTTTAACGAACGAAATTCTATCTTTAGGGGACTTTGAAGAGAAATCAGAACATTTGGATAAAGCATGTGATCCTTGGCAAAGATAGCACTTAACACTGCTATTCTGCTACATTCGTTTGTAATGAGAAAGTGTTACTAGTCTTGCTTATATTTCTGTTGGAGTATTTTTCGTTACTAGATGAAACAATTTTATTCTTAGGAGTATTCAAATGTTGAACAGACTCTAAAGCATTGCATTCATTTTCAACAAAATTATAAAGTTCTTTGTAACCTGGAATTTTACTAGAATCTGTTTGAATTTCGAAACTTGTACGGGTTTCAATATCTAGTTTTCCTAAAAGAATATAAAAAAGTGAAAAATCCCACTGGGTTGTATTGAAATTCAAAGCATTGAGCACCGCTAATGATTCAGAAAATGTATTTAGTAATATACGAAAATCTTTGGCTGAATTATTTCTCAAAGAAATGGAAAATATTGAATCTAATGCATTTGAAGCTATTAGTCTTTTATTTTGATATCTATCCGTAAGTTTTTTGAAAACTGTGTCGTAATTATCATTATTTATAGCGATACCATTCAGCAATTTCAAAGGCTCATCTTTTAAGAAAGAAAGTAAATATCTAAATTTCTCTACGTTAGAGAGCTTAGAATTTTCATGAATTAATTTTTCATAAAGATCATGAAAGGTTGACCAACTTTTCGGATCTCCGTCGAAACAAGGTATATTAAGTGGTGAAAGTTTCGCAGAAGACTCTACACTGAGAGGAGACGTACTAGGATTATCAACTTGATTATGACTGTGATAAATAGATAGACCTTCATAATAAAAATGCTCAGTATCCTTTCTTATTTTTTCTTGAATCTCGAATTCTTCCTCGCTTTCCACCAACATGATAATTTCATTATGATAATCCGAAAACCTATCAAAACTCACAGAAATATCTTTAAACCTAGTTTTCAACTGTCCTTTTTTGGAGGGATCAGTTGAACTCTGCACTGCAACGGCATAAAATTCAGAAATTCGACTGATATTATTATATTCCAATCTTTTTAAGTTACTCATTTTATTAGTTAATACAAATTAATCTAACTATTTGAATGTAAAGTAATGAGGAAATTCTACTCCGAAACAGTATACCTAAATATAAATTCGTTTTCACTTTCGATGAAATCGGAAATAATTGGAAATAAATGAGGAACTATAAAGTATAAAAATATGTTATCTCCGCGAAACAGTTAGTGAATTTTATCTCTAGCATAAGGTGCCGGAGTTTTTTATGACGAAGATGGAGATAAACGTGTGTTGTGATGTCGATTTTCTATACAATGAAATTAATGTAATATAATTATTTAAATGATGACTCACTTGAAAATCTCGAAATTTGAAAGAAAATATGAAAATTACTACTAGCCAATCCGGCTCGAAGGACCAAAAATGTTAGCGCATTTAGTAAAGGAAAAGTGGACTGTATTTTGGAATGAAAATTGCCGCTAACATAAACGAAATATGCATCAAAACCCTTTTTTGACACCTACCTTATTCTCATCGATCGTCGTTCCACGGGGATCCCCTTCTGCTTGGAGCCTCTCCACCAGTAACACTTAGATCGATGCAGCGAAAATGGAAAATAACTTGGAAAATTGCACTTGTGAAAGTATTGAAATTGTCACGGTCGAACGTTTAATCAATGAATGAATTGATCTGTCTTGATCAGCGCACTTCTTCACATGCGCACAGTGCCTATTAAAGAACTCTGATGCATAATGAAAATGAATTATTTTTAACATCGAAAACTTGCACCAACAATATATATATATATATAAATATATATATATATATATATATATATAAATATATATATATATATATATATATATATATATATATATATATATATATATATATATATATATATATATATATATATATATATATATATATATAAAATTTAATTTGAAATTTTTAAATTGTTATTAATACTATTAGAATGATTGTCCAAAATGGGTATTTCATTCATCGGTAAAGAACTTTATAGGAGCCTGTTGATAAGTTTGAGAGGATGAGAGTTTTTAACTCATTTAAACATTCAATTTTGAAAAGGGGATGTGTTGAATATATGATCCTATTCCTCATGGTAAAAATTGAGTTTATTTTTATTTTTATTGGATGGTATGGGTGGTAGTTAAGCAATCTATGGCTGGCACATGGTTTTCTGTACCATTTAGTATGAGTAATGTTATCATTACTTCTACAAAATCTCATATCGAGGAACGGAATGCTTCCATTGACTCCTTCTTCTGCTGTAAATTGTAACTGTTGAAAAGGGTTAATGCCTCGATAATTTTACCAACAGATAAGATCAGATCATCAACATAACGTTTGACAAAAGGTATATCAAAAGCCATTCTACTTTACACCTATGTGATCAAGTCATAGGGGTACCAAAAATTTGATTATAATAATGATCATTGAAAGCTAACACTTTTGAATCGAAAATTCATTCAAAATAGATTTAAAATTATGGAAATGAAGTTTACAGTGTTGAGCAACCATATCACAATGCCTTCTTAAACTTGTCAATATAACTGGAAGAGGTGAATTTGTGAAAAAGGACACCACGTGGAAACTTACCAATAAATAATTATCTGTAAGTTCGAAATCATTTATAAAATTGCTGAATGAAACAAAATCTCTAACGTAAAACTCACTGTCAGTGTCATATGACAAACTTAATATATTGGCTAGCCATTTTGCTAATTTACTATTAGGAGAATCAATTGGGGAGAATATTTCCCTCCTGTCAAAAATCCCATGTCAGTGGAATGCAATAGACCTTTTCATCATATGACAAGCGCATGCGCAGCCGCCATGTTGAAAGAGCGGGAATTTAAAATTTTCGTACTGTTTTGTACCATAATGGCTGGGCTAGCTATATTATCTCTGAAAATCTATCGATCATTGAAATGAATTATTGATGGTACTGTTCTTTTGCACAATTCGGTTGAAGCATATCATTGTGATCAATTAAAAAGGTGGCTTAAGTGCCACGGACGTTCTCAAAAAGGCAAAAAAGTGAACTTGTTGAAAGGTTAGCAACGAGAACAATATTATATTAATTCAAATATTATACTAACAAATTAATTTTGTCAGGGTTAAGAATTCTATACAAAATGAAGTACCTGTTGACCCCGCTGTTGACAGAAGAAAATGGCTGGACGTTTTGAAGAAAAGAAATGTTAACCATAACATCTCAAGCCATTAATTATCCGCAAGTTTGGCAACCATTTCTTTCAAATGATGTGCCAAAAAACTTTAATTATGGATGTATTCATCATTATTTAGTAACATCGTATATAAATCAAGATGATGATGAAAGTGATATTGAAAATGTGAACAATAATCAACACTCAAATGGAAATTATAGCACATCTAAGCTTAAATATTTGGATGCCAGTGAAAAAGGTAGCTTACCCTGTACCAGCAAATTATGCATTAAATGCTTCAAAAAACTATTAAAATTTCTAGAACAAGAAAATAAAAATAGATGATAATAGTAAGCTTTTATTTTCAATACAATAACAAACAAAAATTATCAAAGTTGATATACCTATGTATAAGTGCGTTAATAGAGTTAATAAATGACTTTGTCATTTATTTATATATACAAATATTTATAAGTTCAATGGAACTTTTATATACCTATGGTACAGAAAATATTTGATAATTTCTATTAAACACAATTATTACATTCTTTAATTTATCAGTCAAAGACTACAGGATTTTGAAAGATAACCACACATGCATAAACAAATATAATTTGTGACATCATGGTATGCATATTCAATGATAAAACCGTTTGAAGAAGTCAAGTACTACTTCTCCAGGTTGCAAAAAGTCTGCAAGTTTCGATCGTTTAAATATTTCAGGATCCGATATTGATCCTTCATAAGCATATACAAAACTTACTCAGCCATTTGGAGTATTGTAAGCTAAATCTTCAATCAAATATCCCATGCGCAATATCAATGATACAAAAAGTAACTATCGCATTGATTGTTTAGATTTTTGAATACCCAATACTATAAGTCTTCACAAGCTGGACTCAAAAATCTTGTAAAGCTCTAGAATTCAGACATTTTTCCATTGCTGAACTTTTCGGTTGATTTACCTGAATAATTTTATTACATATTTTCACGAAATCGGTTTGACTTTCTCTGCTTCCAGTAGTTTTGATGGTTTCTTCACTGATTTCACTTCTTCCAAGTACAGCCATCTCTGAAGATAAGGAATTATCTGGAAATTGTGAATTGAAACACAAATTTTTATCAATAATACTGTGAACCTCTTCTTGAACCGTTGATGTCTATAATAATAGAAAAGAGTTTTAATTTTAATCTATAGACTTTTACATTTAAACTTTACGTGCTCAGTAATGACAGTGTAATTTATTTTTGTTGGTAGAGATCCATTTGTTTCTTCCATATCAACTCTTTTCTATTTGTTTAATAAACTGGTTCTTGCTTTCAGGACCTACAAACAAGATAGATGTTATAACTATAAACATCTTACTCATTGAATAACAATACCTTGATTGATCAATCAATTTGTTGAAATTCTCGATAGCTCAGAAGATTGGGATTTTCTTCAGTTGGACCACTTTTTCCATGAAAATGTAGTGAACAGATATAAGTATCTTTAGTAACAACATCAATCGTTCGAAAACCTCTGTCACTTCGACCACATTTTTTCACCCATATATCACATTTTGAACATGTTTTGATATGTATTTTGCCTGATGATTTGATAATTTTTTTTTATATAGTAATCAAGGTTTTGGAAAATTTATGAAATAATAAGTATTGGCTTTGAACGCCTTATACCGTGTATCACTCTCACATACTTCATAACAACACCGTTTTGTTGTTTCCTTTCGTACAGATAACATCACTATAGGTGACTTGAAAAATTTATTTTGTAATTAACATACTTCTTATTTTATTTTTCTGTTACTTTACTATAATTTATTTCATGTATTTAATAGTTGTTGATTTAAATTGTCTGAGCACAGGTATTTTAACATGCTTGTTTACTAAAAACAGTACGAAAAAGATGGCGGAAACTGACGCATGCGCACAAAAAAATTCTGTGATGAAAAGGCCTATTATCGAAAATTACAGCGATAATTGCATTATAGACCGATAATAAATTGCATAGTAGCATAGTTCATATTACGGTTCTTGATGACAAGCTGAGAATGTATGAATTACTAACGTCAGTTTAACAAGTTGAAAGTTTATTCGGGAAATATTCCCCCAAATTACACTCGTGCATCAAAATAACCGGATAATTTCGCATTCCAGCATGTTGTCCGGTTATTTTGATGCACGAGTGTAATTACTTACGAAAATTTTGACAGTTCTAACAACCTATCATTTTGTGTCATATGAAATAATTTTGCCCAATCATGTCAACATAACACTGATTATATAACTCATGTATGAATAAGCCAATAGAATCCGTGAATTTTGCATAACTACTGCGTATTGATAAGTGAATATACCCTTGACGACATGATATAATCGTTTTGGTGTTTCGCCTCTTGTCAAAATGTGAATATTTTCTCATATTGACGGTGTTTTGACGTTTATCAGAAAAAATTAATATTTTTTATTCGTTATATAATCGTAACGAATACCACTCGAGCAATCGAAAATAATCGTTATACTGACCTCGTCACTCAACGTATTTTCTTAAAACACCACTCGAGCTGCGCTCTCGTGGTGTTTCGCCAAATACTTTTCGTGACTCGGAAGTATAATTGATTATATAACTCATGTATGAATAAGCCCATAGAATCTGTGAATTTTGCATAACTACTGCATATTGATAAGTGAATATACCCTTGACGACGTGATATAATCGTTTTGGTGTTTCGCCTCGTGTCAAAATGTGAATGTTTTCTCATATTGACGGTGTTTTGACGATTGTCAGAAAAAATTAATATTTTTTATTCGTTATATAATCGTAACGAATACCACTCGAGCAATCGAAAATAATCGTTATACTGACCTCGTCACTCGACGTATTTTCTTAAAACACCACTCGAGCTGCGCTCTCATGGTGTTTCGCAAAATACGTCTCGTGGCTCGAAAGTATAATCGATTATTTTCGATGCTGTTGTGATATTATAACTGATTATTTTCGATGCTCTTGTGATATTATAACTGATAATTGCATTCAGTGCAATCATCAATAACTAAGGCAACATAATTGAGTTTGACAACTTCATTCCAAATAAAATTCAAAATGTCACGTTTTGTCAAAAAATTTTCCTTCGAATATCCCTCGGGCATTGACAAATTCCTCATAATTTTATGGCAGATTTCTCAAGCTCGTTCCTTGGTAACATAATGAGCTTTCGTTTGTCATAAACTTATCTCGTCTATTATCAATGTCCTAGGGATATTACTACAGACAATTAGTCTCATAAAAAGATTAGGTTTATGTACTTCAGGTTATGAATAAAATCTGGGCGCAATTGCATTTATATAGTCAGTGTTTTGGCTGCATTTTCATCAATCATTTTTTTTTCAATTTTAGAAACAATTTTATTAGCTTTCTGTTGAAGTGTGCTAACTGTGTTATTGTTCAGCTTCTTATAATATTTAGTATCATCTGATAAATCTAAACTTTTTTAAACGAAGTCCTCTTTGAACATTATCACTGTCACATTGCCTTTATCACTCCTTACGACATATATTTCAGGGTGTTGTTTCAAAATCCTTTCACTTTGATCAAACACTCTTCTTAGAATATGTTAATTATCTGAATTCTTATGTAGAATATTTGTAATAATGTTAGTAAACTGAGAGAGATAGATGTCTTGGACATCTTTATCAAAATATTATATAGGATTGATTCTAAATCAGCAAGTAAGTTTGATAATTTTATTTCTTTTGTAAAAGGACAAATTCCAAATTTAGGACCAAGAGCTAGAAAACGTTTAATATCTGTAGATAGTTCTATACAAGTGAGATTCTTGATCCACTTCTCATGTATTTTGACATTGTGAAATTCATTATTTTTCGAATTATTAAGTTTCTTTATATTATTATATTAAATTTTATGGAAAAGTGTATTATACTTTCATATTCTGCATAAAGGTTGACAGGCAACATATCACATAATATTTTTTTGAGGTCACGAAGCTCTTTTTCTAGATAGGTGAGTTCACTAAAGGTGATTTTGATTTCTAAGTTTAATATATTTTTCCTCAACCTGTGATTGAAACTCTGCACCGAACGGCCTGTTGGTCCTCCTCTATGATGAAGCATTGTTGTTACTTTCCCAATACCATTCGTGACATGTGTTAGAAAGAGATTATGCGTTCTACATTTGAGTATAAAAGACTTTCTGTTATTCATGGACGCTGACTTGATGTTGATTTCCCTAACGTATTGTTACAACTATTTATAGTCTTTTTATTAAAACTAAAGCTATATTGAATGCCTACTTAAGAAAGATCAAATGTGGTCTATAAGATTCCTTGTCAGATATGTGATATGACATATATTGGACAATCTTCAAGAAACCTATCTAGACGCTTAACGTCCCATAAAAGTGACTGCGGAACAGAAAAACAAACTTGTCCCCAGGCTCAATATATTATTTCGAGTAAACATAATAGTAGTATGAATTACAACCAAGTTGAGGTGCTTTGTACTGAAAATAACTTACGTAAAATATTATTCAAAGAAATGTTTTCTTTCAAGAATGATACTAACAGTATGAATAAAAAGACTGATTTTGGCAATTTAAGTAATATATACAATTATTTTGCGATCTGTCCCCATGGCGGAGACTCGTTGCTCCACTTCTTGAATCATTTGAATGACATACATCCAAGTATACAATTCACAAAAGAAGTGGAGAACGATGGGTCTCTGCCATTCCTCGATGTCATGGTCTGGCCTGGTTTCTGCGGTGTATGTCATCACCGGCTCACGACTGTTTTGTAAACCTTCGATTTAGCGTCCGTTTCCGTACTCTTATTGCACCATATTGTATTCAGGCAGCCAGCTATTTTAATTGATTTTGTTGTTTGATCTCTCACCTCTGCTCCTATATCACCAAAGCAGGACAGTTCTATGCCAAGGTAGTTAAATTTCATTTTCTGCTCGATTGCTTCACCGTCAAGTTGAAGTTTGCATCTTAAAGGGGTTTCTTATGTTGTTAAACATTTTGTTTTGGTCGGTGATATTTCCATATTTAGAGACTTGGCTGTTAGATTGAATAAGTGTATTAACCTTTGTAAGTCATATTCATTTTTGCAATGAGAGCGGAATCGTCAGCATAACACACTCTTTTAATTTCTGCATCCCTTGTTTTGTCTCCCTTTAGCCCTCGAACACTTCAAACAATTTCTTTCATTATTAAATTGAAAAGGGTAGGACTCAAGGAGTCTCTATGGCGAATACCGCTACCCGCTGGTATTGGTTCTGTGAGGTCTCCTCCTATGTGTGCTCATATTTAATTGTTTGTGTATATGTTCTCTATGGTATCAATGAGATTTTGTGGGATTTGCCTTTTTTTAAAGGAGATATAGGACGTCTTTCAGCTGAACACGGTCAAATGCTCTAGTTAGACCAACTAAACTTGCAAAGGCTGGCTTGTTGTATTCAATCGATTTCTCCACTATTTGTCTTAATACGAACAAGGCGTTTGTGAAAGATCTTTTAGGGTTATGGTTGATACCTTGGAATTTAAATTTCGGCTTGTATATTTGAACAGCTTTTTTGGTGAATCAGCCTTTGCAAGATCACTTTCGTATTTTCTTCGGACTTCAATTAACTTTTTCTTAGTTATGTTATTTTGAGACATAAATGCTTTATAATTCTCTTGTATTTTATTCGCTTTATATTTATCTCATAGATTTCGTGTTTTTACTGGCTTGGAAGGTATATACTGTTTAATAATTGCTCCTTTCAATACACACTCAAAGTTCTCAAATATTGATTTTTCATTATTTATTGGTTGGAGCCTAATAAAACCGTCTATATCATCATAGTTCGCAGTGTGAAAGTTTCTTCGAGTTATTTTTTGTGTTCGTTTGGGTGGAACTTTTAATTGGGTCGTTGCTTTAATTATGACGTGATCACTGCGACCAATGGGAGGTTCTGTGGATAGATCAAAGATGCTGTTTGGGTCGTTAGTTAAAAAGAGGTCTAATAGTGAACTCTGTTTGTTCCTTTACCTAGTTGGAAATTTTACTATATGATGGATATTTGTTTCTCGATACATGTCCAGAAATTCTTGAGCTTTCTTGTCTCGATCTGTGGTTGAGAGGTTATCCCAATTTATGTTTGGGTAGTTGAAGTCTCCTACAATAAAAGTAGGATGTTTAGTGGTATAAGCACATTTTATTGTCTCTATCATACGAGCATTCGCATCCTCGCTGGTTGTAGTATTCAGCCTATAGATGCATGCAAGGGATATTTTAATTTTTTCTATTTGAACATCTAACCAAGCTGCATCAACTGGTGCTTCTAGTTTATAGTTATTCGAGATGCTACTACTCATATTATACTCGCCAATTTGATTTCTGACTAGAATACATACACCTCCACCTTGTTGATTTAAGCGGTCTTCCCGATATGTGCTATATCCATCTAAGCTATTTAAGCTACTTCTCATGTTTTCTTTGAGTCAGATTTCTGAGAGCATTACAAAAGTGGGACTTGATGTCAGTACTCTTGCTTTCTATTCATCTATTTTGTTGACCACTGAGTTTAGATTACTGTACCAAAATGTAACCTCAACCACCCCAGACAAATTTAGTTTTTTTCAACCTATTCTATAATTTTAGGCGTTCCGTTTATATACTTAATAATCGAATTGGTTTCACCTTCGGCTTTCTGTTTATGTAGTTCAATCCAAAAATCTGTCAAAAATTTCCTTTGGGCTTCTGTACGATCATTTTTCATATAGATACCAGATTGGTCCTCCTCAAGTACTTTTTTGCGTTTAAGAGCTTGCAGTACTTCCTCTTTTGTTGGCAAAATCACTTCGAGGGGCTTCTTCTTATCTGGAATATCCCTACCAAGTCTGATCAACTAGACTGTTTCTGGCAGTTCGAGAGTCATTTTTAAAAACAATGCTGTTTCTACCTCTTTATCTTCATTTGCTTTCTCTTGGGGGCTCTCCTTTCTCGAATCTTCAATTCCGAATATTAACACGTTGGCGGCACAGCGTTCTCTTTCTTTCATCTCGATTAGAATTGGTTCAATTGCTGTCTGTACTTCTGATGTCTGAATTGTGTCTACCTTGTTTTCAAGCTTTCTTAATGCATCAGAAATGAGAGCCTGGAGAATGTGCTCAATGGCCATGTTGAGTGCTGTTTGAGTTGAATGCTTTATTCTGAACCCATTCTGATATTCAGAGATTAAACCGTATTTTTCTAGGTATTTTGAGAGTCTGTCATTATTACAGTATTCGAATATTTTTCCAAAATGGCACTGAATTGCTACAGGTCTATAATCTTTGATGGCCTTATTGTCACCTTTGCCCTTATAGATAGGAATGATTCTAGATTCTTTCAAGCCCTCGGGATAAATTCCTTGAGCAAAACTACAATTTATTAGAAAAGAAAGTGGTATTGCTATAACATCAGTCACCTCCAATAGAATCGTGCCGGGTATGTCATCCACTCCGGCAGACCGCTTGGTACAAACCTTACGTATTACTTTCCCCACCTCCTCAGGACATGTGGGAAACAAGAAGAAACTGCTGTCAACCTGGCTCGGTAAGTTTATATTATCAATAATTGGTCCTGTTTGTTCAATCCCGTTTACAAAATAATTATTAATAATTTCACACATTTTCCTCCGGTCCACCACACATCGTCCATTTTCGGAGAATGGATCGATGATATCCGTTAAAGAATGTGGGTTGTTATTTTTACCGCGTTTCTTGTTTATAATGTTCCAGGAGGTTTTATTTATATTTTCAGAAGTAACCAATCGATCGTCATTATAAGTGCGTTTTTCGTAATTTAATTTTTGCAAATACAGTTTCTTAAGAGCCAGATACCTATTATTATACGTTTCATTATGAATTCGTTTATTAATAACAGCCATTTCCCTAACCATTTTTGATAGTTCTCTTGTTTCGTGTGATATGCAGTTATTATTTTTACCTTTATGATCACGATTCTTATAGTATTGTAAAGGAAAAGCGTAGTTGAATATATTGAGAAAAACCTCTCCTATCCTCCACCCTATCCATCTCTTGTCGAAATGTGCGGATAGAGCCCTCATGATATTTGCGTTTACGCAGCATAACTGGAGATTGCCTCCCAGTCAATTGCTGTTCCCAGTAGAGTACTTGGTGTGCATGATCTGACAGTTCATTGTCGTATAGAGCGGAAGAAACGCTGTCCAAATTAGTGAATATATTATCGATACAACTTTCAGAGTGATAAGTTATACGTGTTGGCACAAATATTGTTTGCTTTATGTTATATTCCAATAATAAGTTAGTCAATGGACCTTTATATTTGTCGGTAGATTGAGGCAGAAGATCCACATTCACGTCACCGCAAATAATGTACCCACTTTTCGAAGCATAAATATAGTCCAGAAAGAGAGACAACTTCTGCAAAAATAAATCTACATCAGCGCTAGGTGACCTGTAAACTGAGCAAATATACAAACTATAGTTTGTATTGTTATACTTTATGCAAGTTACCTCAAAGGTTTTTTCAACGCAAAAACCATCAACTACAACCCTTGTACAGTCAATAGATTTTTTTGAAATTATACATACCCCTCCTCTAATATGTTGACTTCTAGCAAACGAAGCAACTACTTTATAAGTTTCAAAACCGAGAGAATCAATGTTATTATCCTGCCAATGCTCGGTCAGGCAGCATATGTCAATATCATTATTACCCAAAATAATTTCCAGGCTTGTCATCTTATTTGCAGAAAGACCTTGAATGTTCAGATTCATTATTTTGAAACGGTTTCCACATCAGTCTTGTTTAAAAAATCATCCGCGTCCTGCAAAATAGGTTCCGTCTCCGGTTGGACTACCTCATAAGTTGAGCCTCGTCGGGGAAAGTAATATCGATTGATGAGCATTCCCTTCGGCCACATCTTACCCTCCATTATGCTGTCCTTTTTCTCAAATGGGACACAGAGCCTAAATGATGCCACTTTGTAACATTGAAGAACGGCGAAAATAATACAAGTGTACGCTCCTACTAAAAAGCACGAAGAAGTTCATTCTATGAACATATCAACGAAGCGCTGAACAAAAATAAGATGAAATACACAATAATTATGGGAGACTTTAACGCGAAAGTGGGAAAACCCAAACGAGCAAGGAAAAGGCCCGTGCGGACTGGGAACAAGAAATGACAGAGGAGACTGGCTAGTGGATTATATCAGTGAAAGAAACCTATATCTAATGAACACATATTATGAAAAAACCACCACAATGAAGATGGACTTGGCAGAGCCCTGGAGGAGATGTAAAGAACGAGATTGACTACATCATCTGTAATGATGAAAACATAATCCAAGACACCTCAGTACTGAACACAATAAATATAGGGAGAGATCATAGGATGCTGAAAGCGAACATAAGAATTAACACACATAAACAAAGAAGGAAACTGGTAGGATCTGGGAACAACGAAACGAATATATATATATATATATATATATATATATATATATATATATATATCTATATATATATATATATATATATATATATATATATATATATATATATATATATATATATATATATATATATATATATATATATATATATATATATATATAAATATATACATATATATATACATATATAATCTCTTGATAATTATAAGCAATAACAGGCTTGTTGAATCTTAAAAAACTCGATTTTATTAAAAAGTTGACGTTTCGTCACGACATTCGTGGCTTTATCAAAACTTTTGAAAAAATTGAAATTTCTTTGACATTTATTGATTTGAAAAATTTGAATAGAAACAGACTAATATGTTTCACTAAAATTTTTCGGCTGTGACCGTTCTTTCTTGTTTATTACGTGCTATTCAGTCCAATATTAACATTCAAATTTGTTATTATTAGATGGTAAGGGAAACCACAGAAACCTTTACCCACGTAATGTTCGAAATAGGTTCAAATTATTTTGATTTTGCAGAGTCAAAGAATAATAATAATAGGGTACTATTTATCTTTTTTTCAAAAATTTCTCATGTGGCCGTCTTCAGTTATTAATTACGTGCTATTTAGTCCAATATCAACAGACAGGTCCGTTGATATTAGATGGGAAGGGAACCACAGAAACCTTCACTCACGTAGGTAATGTACAAAATAGGTTTAAAATATTCGTTTGTTGTCTTTAAAAAGATATTACTTGTGATTTTGGAGATCACATGTTCTAAACTATACTTTCTTTCTAGAAAAATTGAAAATTCTAGATGTTTAGATTTATATTGTTTCTTAGAAAAATTCAAGAATTAAATCTGCATATATTGAACTCAAATGTTTGATATCTGTTCTATCATTTACGACTTCATTTAAATTTTTTTGAATATGTAACATTTCTAAAATTTCTCTGTGTTTTTGATCTTTTTCTATTTCTAAAATTTTTGTGCTATTAAAGTTGAAAGTATGATTCTCATTGTTTTTATGTTTTATTATTGCTGTGGTTTGTGTTCTGGTATATTTGTGTGCTTTTAATCTTTCTTCTAAATTTTGAAAAGTTTGTCCTATATATGATTTATTACAATTATTACAGGGTATACTATAAACAACATGAGATTTTTGCAGAAGAGGTGTTTTACTTTTTAATTTAGAATATATTTGTTTAATTTGATTTTGTGCGGTGTGGGCTACTTTAATATCGTGTGGATTTAAAATTTGTGAAATTTTATTAATTAAATGAGGCATATATGGAAGAGAAATATATTTTTTGTTAATATTTTTTTTTTGATGTTTCTAATATGTTGTACAGTTTATGAATTCTATTTTTAGTGATTTTCTGTATAAGTTTTATTGGGTTATCATATATATATATATATATATATATATATATATATATATATATATATATATATATATATATATATATATATATATATATATATATATATATATATATATATATATATATATATATATATATAAATATATAATATATATATAAAAATATAAATATAAATATATATATATATATATATATATATATAAATATATATATATATATATATATATATATATAAATTTATATATATATATATATATATATATATATATTATATATATATAAATATATATAAATATATATATATATATATATATATATATATATATATATATATATATATATATATATATATATATATATATATATATATATATATATATATATATATATAATATATATATATATATATATATATATATATATATATATATATATATATATATATTATATATATATATATATATATTATATATATATATATATATATATATATATATATATATATATTTATATATATATATATATATATATATATATATATATTTATATATATATTTTTATATATATATATATATATATATATATATATATATATATATATATATATATATATATATATATATATTATATATATATATATATATATATATTATCACTTTCATTCTTTTTAACATAATGATTTCAGTTTTTGACGAAATTTTGAAAAATTTTGTTCTCTAAAATGTTTCAAAAAAGAAAAAAATGTGGAGATGGACGGACACTAAATAAATTTATATTTTGTATAACGTTTGATAATTATATAGACCTATTTTTTCCTTTTACGAAAGTACGTATATATTATAAAAAAGTTATACAGCCAATAGTAAATTTTCTTAATAATTTTTTGAATAACTAACCTCAGAAAACAAAATGAATATCGACCATAACCTCGAGACAATCAACAGGAATATTTGCAATGAATTGTGTACCTTGAAATATTATTTTTTCAAATTATGTTGTGGTTGAAACCTTTCTCCTTTATATATATATCTCTTCCGCAGAAAAATTATATACCTACCACAATTAAAGGTTAATAACTAAGAAATTATGTCAATTGATTCTGTGTTTTACTAAGAAGTGGTCACTTTTGAT
This sequence comes from Cynegetis impunctata, assembly GCA_030704885.1. Lineage (NCBI taxonomy): Eukaryota > Metazoa > Arthropoda > Insecta > Coleoptera > Coccinellidae > Cynegetis > Cynegetis impunctata. The sequence continues at coordinate 135,225 of JARQZK010000030.1, forward strand.
GTTTTCATCGAGAGGTAAATATATATGATGTTTTCAATTACTTAGGTAATTATCTAATATTATTTGTGATCGTATTAATTAGTGTAGTAAGTTTAGAACTCACTCGTTTCGCGAAGTTCAATAGTTAATAATTTCATTCATATAACTATAGCATGCATTTAAATATGAGTATTAATAACGGATATTAATTAGAACAGGATGCTCTAACATATTTAACTGAAATTATATTGTTATTGCAGTAGTTTCAGAACTTTGAAGAAGAATAAATTGAACATCACAATTATTATTTTTATAATATAGTATTAGAATACCCTTTTTAGAACTGTGATCAATGATCCCTGATCACCTGATTATTTTTTCGTTTCATGAGTTTCAAAGTCATCATATTTGATGAAGGAAAAGAAAGTTCAAAATTAACTTCCTAATTTTGAATTGATTACTTGGTTGAAATCCATGACAAAATTAATTAGAAAATATACGTTTGATTTCAACGATTTCTTTAATTGAGTCTATGACGCAACGTTTCATCACTCGGAGTCTTCATCAGATAGAACTGATTACTGGTATTTCTTTTAACATAAATTTTATAACCTAGAAACTAAAACAAGAAATGAAATAGTGATGTGATGGGTAGGTAATCCTTCCGATAAAACTTGTACAAACCACTTCAGACATTGATATATTTTGCAGGGGGAGAATGATTTAAATCTATCTTTTCATTCGATAACTTAATAGAATTCTTATACCTTTTAATTTCTAGGGATTCCCCAAAGTTCGATTTCAATTCTTCATTATGTCTATGTAAAATATATGAATATTTATGGAATGTATGATTCACACATAATGAATGATTAGAATAATCAGAATATCTCTTATTATTTTTAAAACAGCGCTTGAATTTTTCAATTCTTTTTGCGAAGTTTTTATGTGTTCTCCCGATTTACCTTTTTTACAATAATCACAAGACAATTTATAGACACTCAGTCTTGAGAGTTTATCCATTTTCAATTCATTATTCTTCATATATTGACCTAAAGAGTTGTTGGTACCAGTGCCGAATTAACATCTTTAGGACCTATGTATGATTCACACAAAATGAATGATTAGAATAATCAGAATATCTCCTATTATTTTTAAAACAGCGCTTGAATTTTTTGAATCTTTTTGCGAAGTTTCTCTGTGTTCTCCCGATTTACCTTTTTTACAATCATCACAAGACAATTTATAGACACTCAGTCTTGAGAGTTTATCCATTTTCAATTCATTATTCTTCATATATTGGGCTAAAGAGTTGTTGATACCAGTGCCGAATTAACATCTTGTTGTTTCATGAGAAGTTATGGAGGCCTAGTTAAGGGATGAAATTTCCAGAATTTCATGGTTCGCTATCATGTGATTTTTATACTTCAGTATGAATTGCGTATCATAGATTATTAAATTTAAATAGTATAGCGAAAAACAATTGAATTTCAAGATTGAAAAGTGTCTCAGGTGTACGTGTTCGCATTTAAGTGTTATAGAGAAGTCCGTTAAAGAACCGTTATCTAAATTAATGATTTTCTATGAAAATTGTTCAGTTTATTAATTTTCATACTTTTTTTATTTAAATTTTGATGGTGGCCTTGATTGGTAGGGGCCTATTTCCTGCAGACTACTCCAACCTATTGGTATATCCGGCACTGACCTATATATATATATATATATATATATATATATATATATATATATATATATATATATATATATATATATATATATATATATATATATATATATATATATATATATATATATATATATATATATATATATATATATAAATATATATAAAAAAAAAAATATATATATATATATATATATATATATATAAGGTACCTGAGACAAATAAGGCCCAGCAGGTAATAAGGCCCCCTTTCCAGAAAACTACAACTAAAAACAAACTCAACCTATAATATCCATAAATCGGTTCGGATATAGTTCCAAGTAATTTTACCTAGATAGCGCGCGGACCACACGCTTTCACTCGAGGTGAAAACAGCCACTTTTTGGACATCCCGCGCAAAGTCTTATGTTTTACAAAAATTTTCACAAAATGAAATCGTTCTCCATGACATAATTTCAACTGGACGAGTGGTGGTTTGATTCTATTGGTAAGTTGCACATTTTAAGAGTTGATATTTAACAAAAATTTCAAAATTTTTCATTTGCTTCTTTTGTAAGAGTGACCTAACCTTAAATAGTGCACGTCAGAAATAAGGCCCACGTAAACTTTAAGATGGGCCTTATTTTCGACCGGTGGGGCCTTATTTCTGACCATAAAAATGGCAAAAGTTCTTTCTATTCCAGAGAGAATGGGAAAAATTTGTCGCAACATTAGAGCTCAGTGGTCTGGAGAGTCTTTAACTTTGGCTTTAAATTCACTAAGGATCGGTCAGATTAGCCAACGTGAAGCTGCTGATAGATTTAGAATTCCTAGACAAACGCTTCGAAATCATTTGCGAAGTGAGACAGATCAAAAAAAATTGGGGAGATCCTCAATTTTAAAGACGGAACAAGAAAAAGATTCAGTTTATGTTCGCTGGCAGTGCTTTAACAACGAACTCGTTTCATGAATTGGTGGAAACATCAGACTTAGTAAAAGAGAGAAATGACAAAGTTCCAAGGCGTAGGCTTTGAATTATAAAGCTCAGGGGGTTAGAAACAGTTTGTTTCAGCAAACTGAACAGCAACAACCAAGTACCAGCACTTGCAGTTCTACTTCTCAATGCAAGGTGAATAAAAGTAATTTTTTATGGTACCTACTGTCCACTATGCCAGGAATCCCGTGAAAAAGATATGAGGCGCAGTGCCTTAATTGCAACACATGGGCCCACGAAGAATGTTTAGGGTATTCACCTTCTGATGATGACGACTATATTTGCATCGCATGTGATGCCTAACAATTGTTTGGAGTACCTACCAGAACTTTATTTTGAGTTAAAACTCTGTTAATACATTATTCAAATGCTTTTCTGTTTAGTTTTTAGCCTTTTATAACATTTATATGATACGGGCTTTATTACTATCATTGGCTGAAATAAGGCCCATTTACATGGTTTTTAGAATCTATGATTTTTATTATATTACGTTTTCTTTCAACTTGTTTAAGTTGATGTTATAATTAGTGTATAATATGAGTTTGTTATTAATATATTTTTATTTTCCTGTGTTTATCGTTTTTACTAAAAAAAAATGTTTTGCCTTAGGTGGGCCTTATTTGTCTCCGGTACCTATATATATATATATATATATATATATATATATATATATATATATATATATTATATATATATATAGATATATATATATATATATATATATATATATAATCTCTTGATAATTATTAGCAAATAACAAGGCCTGGTTGAATATTAAAAACGCTCGATTTAATTGATAAAATTGACGTTTTCACTATGACATTCATAGTTATTCAATGTCATAGTGAAACGTCAATTTTATCAATTAAATCGAGTTTTTTAAGATTCAACCAGCCTGTTATTGCTAATAATTATCAAGAGATTAAAAATAAATCACAGGCAACACAATTCGGAATAAATATATATATATATATCATATATATATATATATAAATATATATATATATATATATATATATATATATATATATATATATGATTTTATGTAAAATATTTAGAGAATTCAAACTAAACCACTACCTGGAACTGCATTACAACAAGTTCAATATGGTACGTTGTTATTGAGTCATGAAATAATAGAAAATTTGGTACAGAAAAAGTTGTTCAAAAATGCGATTTATTTTTCAAAATTCATCCTGTAATAGAAGAAAAATAAAAATATAAAGTAAGTATTAAGTTATATTGGGACTCCTATTACAAACCGTAAATCACTTATTTCGCTATACAATATCAACCTAACGTCCCAGACTGGTAATAGTACTGTTCCTATTAAAGTGTTATAGAGAAGTCCGTAGAAGAACCGTAATCTAAATTAATGAATTTTCTATAAAAAATGTTTAATTTATCAATTTTTATACTATTTTTTTTTCAATTCAAATTTTGGTGATAGACTTCAGCCCACTCTAGCCTAGTGGTAAATCTGGCACTGATATATATATCTAAGGTTTTATGTAAAATATTGAAAGAACTCAAACAAAAACACTACCTGGAACTGCGCTATTGAACAAGTTCAATATGCTACGTTGTTATTGTTTCATAAAATAATAGAAAATGTCATACAGAAAAAATTGTTCAAAAATGCGATTTATTGTTCGTAATTCATCCTTTAACCGAAGAAAAATAGAAATATAAAGTATTATCTAGCTTATATTAGGACCCCCATTACAAAATTTAAATCACTTCTTTCGCGATACAATATCAACTTAACGTCCCAGATTGAAAAGAGCAAGAATGATATATCAAAAATTCATGAAAAGAATATGTCAGGATCAAATAACACAAATTGCGGTAATTGCGGTAATTTTCAGTTTAGAATTTCACAACATACCTAATAATAGTTTTGCTCGTAAAAAGGCAGATTCCCATTACGCAAATCGTTTAATTAATAAGAACTAACCTTATGAGACTTTAAAATTTTAAATAAGGAGAATAAGGGTTTAAAATAAAATTTCCTAGAATTTTTAGAAATCACTAAATTCAGATACTCAGTTTTTTTCTCAATGGTCAGGTAGAATTAACAAGTTGCCCCTATTAAACTTGTTCAAAATTGCAGTTCTTGGTATTAATTTTATTTGAACTGCTTTTGATGTAGTAAGCTATCGAAAAAGTTGTATCATCTAGATTTTACGGGATCAATACTACACATTTGCTGACGATACTGTGCTTGTTTATGAACATGAATCTACAGACGAACTTGATCTAGAATCTAATAAATGATGGTCTTCACATATTAGCTTTTGCATAATAAACTGAAAATGAATAAGTACAGATTGTTCTAAATTTATAATATTTGAACGAAAAATGAAGCAAATTTCGATACCAAACATAAAAATGAATAATGTTAATATTGAGAGTGTAAACTATATCAAGTATTTGGGATATACAGGGTGTTTCTAAATTGATGCGAAAGATTTCAATGGGTGATTCTTTAGCAATAATTAAGGGGGGGGTCTTTCATATAACTTTTTGTTCAACACCCTTTTTCCTCCAAGTTACAGCCCTTTGAAATTAGGTGAAAAAAATTGTTTTTATTCAATACATCCACTTTGGAAAAATTTGGAAGAATGAAATTTGGCAGATAACTGCTGCTAATGAAATGGCAGTTTTTGAGTGTTTTTGTTACCCTTATATGTAATCACAAGGGGCTGAAAAAAACAACCCCTATAATATTTTGCATCAGAACTTTTTAATGCGCCTATATTTTCCTTTTTAAAAAATATATTCGAAAAGACAGACTTGATCTCCAACTTTTTTATATCTTGACTTTTAATCATAAAAGTGTTAGTTTGATCACAAAAAAATAAAATAGTGCTCAGACTATTTTCCCATCATTTATTAAAAAAAAAACAAGTAAGCTTCTGTCAAATGTCAAATAATTTGTCAATTGTTATTAGTAGTACAACTATTGTTCAATCCGCTCTAATTTGCAATATTCTTCAACTAAATAAAAAAATGCCATTCTTTCAATAAAGTTTTATTTAGTTGTGAAAAATGTTTGAAGACATTATAAAACTGTCTAGAAATTAGAAAAAATCAGGACAATAAAACTATTTGTCATATGACTTCATTTGACAGCAGCTTACTTAATGATAACCTCTCTGTGAATTTATGGGAAGAGTCTGAGCACTATTTTATTTTTTTGTGATCAAACTAACAACTTTGTGATAAAAAGTCAGGACATAAAAAAGTTGCAAATTGAGTCTGTCTTTTGAAATATATTTTTTAAATAGAAAAGTATAAGCGCATTAAAAAGTTCTGATGCAAAATATTATAAGGGTTGTTTTTTCAGCCCATTGTGCTAACATTTTAGTGTAAAAAAACACTCAAAAACTGCCATTTTATTAGCAGCAGTTATCTGCCAAATTTCATTCCTCTAGTTTTTTCCTAAGTGGATGTATTGAATAAAAACAATTTTTTTTCACCTAATTTCAAAGGGCTGTAACTTGGAGGAAAAAGGGTGTTGAACAAAAAGTTATATGAAAGACCCCCCTCAATTTTTGCTGAAGAATCACCCATTGAAATCTTTCGCATCAATTCAGAAACACCCTGTATACTGGATAAAAAATTGAACTCTAATCTCCATCTTGCATATATAGCAAATGAAGTAACACCAAAAATATAAAATGACGATTAAGCTGTTGTTTTATAAATTCCGTTTTAAGACTGTTTTTAAACAATAATTGATGAACTACGTTTAAGTAATATTATTTCGTTAATTGTTGTACAATTAAAAATGGATTGTACAAATATATACTGGACTTTATAAAAAGAGCAATTTATTTCTAAGATATCTCTATTATATGATTTGGTAATCTGGAAACATTTCAGGATTTCTTATTTAGGACAAGAATCTACCCAGAAAAATTAATTAATAATAGAATTAATCAAGAAATGCTCAGTCAGGTGGCTTTATGTACAGGGTGGGCAAATTCCAATGTTTGTATTGGTTATCTTGGTAACTATAGGAGATACTAAAAATAGAGAACGCATTCTCGATCTCTTTTATCGAGACAAATTTATCAGCGAAACAAAAATTTGCTATAGTCTTTTGTTTTCGAGTTATAAACAAAAGTTCGATTTTTCGACTTTTAGACAAGTGTAAATATTGTGGTTGTTTGTGAAGAATCGAGGCAATTAGTTTTATATTCCTAAGGCACTGTTTCATTTAAAAAAATGTGGCGTCGGGAAAATTCGAAAAAAAATTGCAATTTCGAGTTTTGGCTCGAAAATGTATTTTTTTAAATGGAAATCAAGATGGCTACCATCTGGATCTCAGACGGTTGATCGATGTGTAAATTTTCAATAGCGAAAATATTTTATATTGCTTTTTGCGTTTGTTATACGTAGGTATCACAAGTAGATGGATGTCATCTATGACAGAGTGAGTTTGTCTATTTCTCTCCGACATAATATCAATTAACTGATTTAATCCTAAAGTCAGGATGTCGTACAAAAATTACGAGGAAGATGATATTTTAGAAAGCTTCATTCGAAGTACCTAATAACAGTTGTGATATTGCATCTTAGATATATTTTAATCGCTATCCAGAAAAAAGACAACTTAATAAAGCTATTTTCAAGAGATACGAAAAAAATCTTATTTATTACGGATCGTTGAACAAGCCTGTAGCAAAAAATTAGAAATTTATATCTAATTTCATAAGACATTTCAACTATAAAAAAAATAATAATCACAATAACTATCCCAACTGATGTTTATTATGGTTGAAACATAAATTACAAATCTTTATAGTACTCTGACTGCATTATGAAAATGTAGATTTTAAATGGAATTCACGCAGTCTATAAAATTTTGTCTAAGTTCATTTACATCGTTACTGGTTTTCTTATGTAATTAGTTTTTCATATATCCTCAAAGGAAAAAATCTAGTGTATACTTCATCTGTCGAAACTATATTTTCATAGAAGAATTAATCTTGTTGGCATTTTTCATATACAAAACTCTAATCGTCGATGGAAATTAGTTGGTTGCAGGTTGTTTTCTTATCGTATCAGAGTTGTATTTATATGTCTCCAGAATAACCAATGCTTCACGCCTTGAAATCCCTGATTCGGATTTAATCTTACGACTTGAAATTGAAGGATTTGCAACCGTCATTTCAATTACAGATATACTCGTTTCTCAGCATTTTCAAAGTTGTTATTTTTGGTCTTAACTTCTTGAATGATCCGCTATTATTAAAAATTTCATCTTTTGCCGGTGACCTAAGAAAATTTGGACATGGCAACTTCCAGAGAGAAGAAAGCTCGGAAAACCACCAAGAAGTTGGAAACAAGACGTGCGAGAAGCGATTGAAGCGCGAGACCTTAAGGACGGCGACTGGGAAGCGAGAGACGGCGCCTGCCGTAGCGTATATATATATATATATATATATATATATATATATATATATATATATATATATATATATATATATATATACAGAGGCGCCGACTTATAAAAAATATTGGGGGGCCCATACCGGGGGTCTTGCTCCGGGAAATTTTCTAAATTTTAGATGAAAAATTGTGAGTTTGAAACTTTTTTTAAATCATTTTAGAGTCACATGAACAATATCAGAACCCCTTAAACTTGATTCTCGATAACTCGACACTCCGGGAAACTCGACAAGCCTGACACATTTTTTAGCTTTGAAAAACAAAACATAAAGAAGCATGATATTTTCATAAAAATCTTATTTAATTTATAGTTATAATGCTTATAGACTATTAGGGAGCAGTGAATATATAGCTCTGAAGAGACTGAAATTATATTTAAATAAATCCTAAACTATCATAATAAAAGAATTAAACATAAAATATTGCTGTCCGACAATAAAAGCACTTTGATTAGAGAAATAGCTCATTTAAGCTTACTTTGAATAAGGCTCAGGTTTCATTAAATAAAAACGACATCTCAAAGTTAATGCTTTGAAAATATTCAAGTTTTATAAAATAATAAATATAAAAAATTTTAAGTATTTGAAAATATCTAATACAGTACTATAATAATAAAGAAATATAGTACTAGAAAAGTACTAATAAATCGAAACTGAAATATTAACATTAACAAATACCATTATTAGGGCTTGAGTGTCTTCAGAAAGGTGCAAATGTCGACCGTCTGACTGAATTACTGAATATAAAGTCGTTGATGACTGGTCGGATATCCAATTCATCCAAAATATCTCGGTGGGCTTGAAGAACAGCCATATTGTTCAATCGCTTCTGTCTTATTGTTGATCGAAGATATGACTTCAGACATCTAAGGGCGCTGAATAACCGTTCTGCTGTTGCTGTCGTGATTGGAGCTACTTGGAGAAGCTTTATGCACTTCACTACTTCACATAGCATTTCTCCAACTGCAGACTCTTGTGTAATGTACTTTCTTACATCACGCATGTTTTTTATTAGCGATATCGGCTAACATATTCAAGTGTAACCGCAGTCTCTCAATGTCTAGGTCATTTTTGAAAAACTCAGTTGATTTATCAAAATTTGTTTCACTTCTGTTCAGTAAAAGCAAGCACTCTTGTTCAACTGCAATGACCTGTGTAGTCCAGTTGATGCAAACCGCTCAGTAATGCAAGATTGCACCGTTTCACAAACTTCAATATAAAGAGCTGTGTAGTGATCTTTTAAGGTTTGGAAGGTGAGCTGGCTTCAATGTTCTCATACTTTTTTGGTACACGTCGATCCCGAGGAAGCGAAGGATCATCAACTTGTGAAGGTTTTTCTTTTAAACACAATTCCCAAAAGTGTTCAAAACTATTACGCCTTTCATTGGAAATACAAATCAAACCCTCGTATATTTTTTCTAGATCAGCAACACTTAGATGAGGGCATTAGATTTTTTCATTGACATCCTCTACTGGATTCATTGCATGGCAATAAAGACGCAAAAAGAAATAAGTCTTGAATTGTAAGATTGACTCAAGGTAGCCTGCACCTTTGTAACCTGTCTCTATTTTGTCCTCTGCAGAAAATGTTTCAAAAAACTGTAGAAGTTCATTGAAGTTTTTCAATACTCTCTAGATACTAGAAGCTCGCATAGTCCATCGAGTCGGACAAAGGGGTCGTAGACCAGCTTGGTCGTTGGCGCTCTCACATCGTATGCTTCTGAAAAGTCCCATCCTTTTGTTGGATTCCCTTACAGTGTTTATTAAGTCCTTGTATAAAGCCATAATATCCCTCATAGACGTAATATGGCGGAGACTGTCTACAACTGCCAAGTTTAAACTGTGGGCAGTGCAGTGCACATAACGTGCTTTTGGTTGTATAACCAAAACTACCTTTTTCAGTCCTTTGAACTCACGACTCATATTCGAGGCACCATCATAGCACTTTCCTCTTAAGTTATTCGTTGACAAATCAAGACGAGCAAAAATGTCTTTCAAAATACTAAACAGAGTTTGTGATTCAGTGTTAGGGGTCTCGTATAAGCCAATAGAGTCTTCGTTGATGATTAAGGAATCATTTACAGTACGAATACAACATGACACTTGTTCGTCAATCGAAGAATGACTTGTTTCGTCAACCATAATAGAAAAATGTTCAGTCTTCTTGATTGACGCCAATACCTTTCTCAACACAGACTTTCCTATTAGATCAATGATCTCGTTTTAAATATCGTGGGACGTCCACTTATACCCCGAACGCCCTAACCAATCTTTTAACTCAGGTGCGTCATTTTTGCGGAGTTAAGTTGCTTAGTACCGTAATAATTATTTGTTTCAACTCATTATTGAATGTATTTTGAAAGGTAACTACCGTCAAAAAAGAAAAATATAAAATACCAATATAATTTTGTGATTTTACAAAGCATAATATAACAAATAATTTCATTAAATTATTAGGGGGGCTCGGGCCTCCCAAGCCCCATGAAGTCGGCGTCTATGTATATATATATATATATATATATATATATATATATATATAAATATATATATAATATATATATATATATATATATATATAATATATATATATTATATATAATATATATATATATATATATATATATATATATAATATATATATATATATATATATATATATATATATATATATATATAATATATATATATATATATATATATATATATATATATATATATATATATATATATATATAAATGATTAATCGAGAAGTGACCTAATTTCTACTTCGAAATGGTACCCTCCCTTGCTCCCAGCATGGACTTCTTCCTGGCAGATCTCAAACTTGCTGTCATGTCTGGATAAGTGGACAACAGCTTACGATGACAACAAGCCCACTGACGTAATATACCTGGACTACGAAAAAGCCTTCGACAAAGTTCCACACTATAGGCTAATGTTGAAAGTGCAGCATTGTGGAGTACAAGGAAAGCTGTTGATATGGATCGAGAATTTCCTAAGGGGACGAACCTGTATGGTGAGGATTGAAAACACACTGTCCGAACCATATAATGTAGAGATTGGAGTCCCACAGGGGTCTGTTTTTGGTCACCTACTGTTCCTTGTCTACATTGCCGATCTCTCCCATCATATGAGATCTGAAATTTCGTTTTTCGCAGATGATACCAAGATATGAAATAATAATAAACCTTATGGTTTTTGAAATATCTCGTATTTTGATAAAATGTAGTATCAGTTTTAACGCTTAAACTCTCAGCTGGTGTTTTCTTGTTTTTAACCAAATTAATGATAAGGCCTACTAACTGGATCAAACTTTATGTCGCACTTGAATAATATTGACTAAAATAAAAGCAATCTTCAAACGGCACTAACTTGTTTAACTTAAATGGGACACCCCGTATTTTATGTCACCAACAGATGTAAAATTTAATTGTCTATCGAATACCTGAATACACTCCAATCGATATCTCTTCACGTTTTCAAATAAAAAGAACATTTTCATCTTGTAAACTGATTTTAAGAAATTTATCATTTATCAAGTCGCCTATGGCGTTCAGGGAAATCAGAATTGATCGAAATAATCATCAAAATCGTAATATATGCGTTTATTTTTCAATATCTTAAATTCTATGTACTAGTTCAAATTATGCAGGAAAAAAACCAACAGATGTGAAATTTAATTGTTTATCGAATACCTGAATATATTTCAATCGATAACTCTTCACGTTTTTAAATAAAATGAGCATTTTCATTTTGCAAACTAATTTTGAGAATTTTTGTATTTACTAAGTCGCCCATGAAAACAGCAGATCAGAGAAGCCTTTCTAAATGTTATCCCGCGTATGTTATTAGATGTTGCCGAAGGTTTTATAAAAAGAATATGTTTGTGTTTAGAGTCTGGTGGTCGCCATTTTGAAAGCTTGATATAAAATATTGCTTGTTTCATATCCATAATTTTTTTCTTTCATAATTTGAACTAGTACATAACATTTAATATATTGAAAGAATAACGCATATATTATTATGATCTTGATGTTTATTTCAATGAATTCTGATTTTTCAAAATGCTTTAGGCGACTTGATGAATGATAAATTTCTTAAAATCAGTTTGTAAGATGAAAATATGCATTTTATTTGAAAACGTGAAGAGATATCGATTGCAAGGTACTCGATAGACAATTAAATTTTACATCTGTAATGTACATGGTGATATAAAATACGGGGTGTCCCATTTAATTCAAACAAGTTAGTGCCGTTTAAAGATTGCAATTATTTTACCTTTATTTTCACACACCAAGTCGAAGTTAGTCAATATTTCACAAGTGCGACATAAAGTTTGATCCAGTTAGTAAGCCTTATCATTAATTTGGTTGAAAACAAGAAAACATCAGTTGAGAGTTTAAGCGTTAAAAGTGACACTACATTTTCACAAAATACGAGATATTTCAGAAGCCATATAGTTTAGGTGAATTAAACCTTAATGAAACTGGCATTTGTTTTCACTGTAAAATGCAAAAATGAAATAATATACAGGGTAATTAATTTAAAAAATACCAACTTTGATATTTTTCTTGTTTTTGGCACACCCTGAACAACATGAAAATATTTTTAAAATGTAGTTCTAGTAGGTCTTCATGTATCCTAAAGAAAAGCTTTCATAAAATCAAATACTTTAGCCATAGCTCTTCATGTCAAATAACGTGAATAACCCTGTATATATTATGTTCTGGATAGCGATTGAAATATATCTCACATGCAATATCACAACTATTATTACTTAGAATATGGCTTTCTAGCATATTATATTTCTCATAATTTGGCACGACATCCTGACTATTACGATTAAATCAGTTAATTGATAAAAAATGCAAAAGGTAATGTAGTAAAACATTATTTTCGTTATTAAAGGCTAAAACGCCCAGTGAACGATCAAATTTGTTTTACAAATTCTTTGGACAAGCTCCACGTCTTCTTCAAGCAATGGCACAAACGATCAAATCAAAGATCCAACAAACTCATCAAATTCTTCCGTAGTTTCCGTTTTATCTTTGCCGTGACGTGACTCGTTCCTTAAACAATGAACAGTACGGATAAAGCATTTTTAGCGTTGACTCTAGCACTGTGTATTAAGAAAAAGAAGAACAGACGCTGGTCTAGATAATGATTTGAATTAAGAGAAAAGTTTACCCACGAAAACTTGTTGAGAGAAATATTACGCACAGAGTCAGTTGACTACACTAACTTCCTGTGAATGGACTATGGAACTTTTGAAGAATTACTGTCACTACTACGTCCTCGCATTGAAAAAATTGAGACCATTATGCGCAATTCTATAACAACTTCTCAAAGATCATAAGAGTTAATTATTTACCAAGTTCGCGCGATTGGCGTTAGGATCTAGTAACGCAGTGGTGCATACAAGATTTTATTTTTCACGAAAAAATTATTTTAATATAATGAAAAATCGATTTAAAAATCGGTTCATTGCTCCTATACTTTCCAGTTTTCTTCAAATAGTAGGCATGTCATTTGTTGATATTTTGACGTTTGTGAATATTTTTGTCATCATATTTAGTGAATGTCATGACTGCTTTCTTTCTGTAGTCTTATAAAAATAATGAAAATGAAAATGAATTTACCCAAGAATATCATAAAAGATGCAGCTAAACCTGCGAATAATTCATTGCCAGAGAAATCCAGAGTCGTATACGACAAGGATTATGAAGTATTTAATCAATGGAAGTTGCTTCAGTTGTCCTCGTACAATGAGCGGGTGTTATGATCCATAATGCTCGCTAATAACGCCCTAGGGCATAATGAGTGTATTTATAGCAACCGTATTTAGGGTAAAATCAACGAATAATATACAAGTGAAAAATAAATAACTTTGAGGTGCCTTGCTAGTAGCGGCGATTTTGAAGACTTGAAATTTCTTGCTTGCATTGTACCTTGTACACTAAGCAACATTATCACTGAAACCTGCGAAGCAATAAATGAGACACCACAAAATATTAAGGTTGACCAACACTGCTGCATAAGTTCAAATTCGTTTGTCAAAAATGCCAACATTCCAGATTTTCATCAAACACTTCAAACCCATAAATTGTTTGACGAACGCATCAAACAAAGCTGTCAAATAATTTTACCAACACCTAAAATTTGACAAACAATTTTATAGTTCACAGGGCACTTTACACATCAGAAGCGACCCGACATAATATGACACATTTGGAATAAGAAAAGAAATCCGTTTCAACCAAACCATAGCCAACTATGATTTTCATTCGAAAAAATACATCTTCAGGTCATAACTCGAAATTGCATTTTCATTTTTTCAAATTTTCTCGACGTCACTGAATTATACAGAAAAAAGTGCCTTGAGAATGCAAAAGTTATTTTCTCTTAACTCCACAAACAACTATGATTTTCACACTTGTCGAAAAATCGAACTTATGTTTATAACTCGCAAACTAAAGACGATATCAAAATTTGGTTTTTTCCAGTGAATTTGTTTCGGGGAAAGAGATCGAGAATTCTATAGTTACGAGATACCCCATACAAACATCGAAATTTGTTCACCCTGTACAATAGTAGTGAGATGATATTCTCATTGCATCGAATGCAATCTCTGTGGACTACAAACATAAAGGATTCTGTCTTTGACATATATGTCAGTTGTCCAGTGTCACGTCAGTGTGTATTATCTATTATCATTGCTCCTGTAAAATATTGCTTTGTTTTCATGTTTAATAAAGCCTATAAATACGAGGTTCATGCTATAACTATTTCAATTTATTAAACATAAATATGGACAAGTACAGACTCGACATCAAACTCCAGTTCAAAGGAATGGCAGCACTGGAAGATGACATTCGAAAACTTCCTAACTGCACATCAATATAGTCCGAGTGCTACAGATAAACCTGAAGAAGCAGCTCAAAAGGAAGCTATATGGAACTCAACTAAGCTACAACTCCTCATAAACCATATCACTCCGAGGGTGTACGCAACTGTGACTGAGTGCACAACTTATACCACAATGTTGGCCGCGCTGGACAAACTGTACGTGAAAGCAAAGAATGTCATTCATGCTCGACATTTGCTCACAACAAGACGCCAGCAAGCGGACGAATCAATCGATTCTCATCTTCAGGCCTTAAAGCAACTAGCCAAGGACTGCCAGTTCACTGCTGTCGACGCTGAAACTAATAAGAACAGCATCCGAGGTGCGTTCATAGCTGGCATTTCAACAAACAAAATCCGTGAGCGCCTTCTCGAGAATCTGACACTTACATTAGAAGAATCTTACAATAAAGCCCAATCTATGGAGATGGCAGAGCGGAACAGTCATCATTTTAGCACGGCAGAAGTAAATTCAGTTTCGAATGTTGATAATACTAAGAACGAAGATTCTAACACTTCTGCTGCTACTGCTGCTGCTGTACCCAAACGAAAATGCTTTTTCTGTCTGTGGAGCATCAACTATACACCCTCGCAAGGACTGCCCTGTTCGAGATGCTACATGCGGAAATTGCAATAGAAAGGGCCACTATGGAAAAGTCTGTCGTAGCAGGACAAAGACAGCTGCTTCAACGACGGCAATAGACGACTGCGGCAACTGCAGTTGCATAATATCTGCTGCGCCGCCGACTTCTCTACGAAAGGCGATGGTGACAGCTTTTATTGAGGGTGCTCGAGCAGAAGCCTTGATTGACACCGGGAGCTTTGTTAATGAGGACTCCGCTAATCTCTGCGATCTAAAGAGAAGTTGTGACCAAACTATTTCTATGGCTTCTTTGTCTCACAAGTCACAGGTCAACAGCTCGACTCTCCAGAACGTTAGAATCGGAGACAACATCTATAACAACGTCAATCTCTTGATTGTGAGAAAATTATGTGCTGACATTATAATTGGCCATGACATCTTAGAATCACACTCTACTCTCGAATTTAAATTTGGTGGACCTGAAGATACGTTAAAAGTATGCAGTGTAGCCGCAGCCTCTGTCCTTGCTGTACCCCTATTTACTAATGTCGCGGCAGACTTCAAACCTATTGCTGTCAAGTCTAGAAAACATAGCATTGAGGATAATGCTTTTATAAAGGCAGAAGTGGAGAAACTTTTAAAAGCAGGAATAATTGAAGAAAGTCTATCGCCTTGGCGAGCACAGGTACTGATTACAAAGAATGCCAATCATAAAAGGCGGATGGTGATAGATTACTCGCAAACCATCAACAAATATACAGAGCTAGATGCCTATTCGTTACCTTACATCGAAGATATGATAACAAAGGTAGCTAAATACGCCATTTTTAGCACTATAGACTTACAGAGCGCATACCATCAAGTGCCTATTCTGCCTAACGAGAAAACCTTTACAGCTTTCGAGGCATATGGTAACCTTTACCAGTTTCGCAGAATTCCGTTTGGTGTAACCAACGGTGTGTCAAGTTTCCAAAGGACTGTCGATTCATTAGGACTGAAAACCTGAACGGAACTTTTGCCTACCTTGATGATATTACTGTATGTGAAAGACACAAGAAGAGCACAACAAAAATCTTAAATTATTTCTGAAAGCTGCAGAAAAGTACAACCTTACCCTAAACAAAGAAAAGAGCAGGTTCACACCGTCGACTATAAACATTCTTGGCTATACAATTAAAAATCATGTTATCAAGCCGGATAGTGAGCGACTGAAACCACTTCTAAATATGCCTTCACCCAATGACCCACTTCCCAAGCTGATCAAGGCTACCTCACCCATGGAACGCCTCAGTATTGACTTTAAAGGGCCTATTCCATCGAAAACGAACAACCGCTACATCCTCACTGTAATAGACGAATACTCAAGATTTCCTTTCGCGTTCCCCTGTTCGGATATTAGTGCCAAGACGGTAATAAAACACCTGAATAGCGTATTTATGATATTTGGATTCCCGTCGTACATCCACTCAGATCGAGGGACATCATTCTTGTCATCAGAAGTGAGAGAGTTTTTACATTCACGTGGCATCGCTACAAGCAGAACTACGGCGTACAATCCTCAAGGCAACGGCCAAGTTGAGAAATTGAATTCCACCCTATGGAAAACTATACAGCTCTCTCTGCGTTCTCACAACATGCCTATAGAAAATTGGGAGCATGTACTCAATGTAGCCCTTCATTCGATTAGATCGCTCTTATTCACAGCTACTAACTGCACGCCGCATGAGCGCATGTTCACACATCCGCGAAGATCGATGAATGGACACAGCACTCCAACATGGCTGACCAATTCGGAGCAAGTCCTCATGCGCCGGTTTAACCGTACTAATAAGTACCAGCCAGCGGTGGAAGAAGTGGAGCTGCTTCAAGCGAATCCAGATTATTCTTATGTGAGACTCCGAGATGGAAGAGAAACCACCGTCTCAAATCGACACCTTGCGCCTGTCGAAGGGCAAGGAGAAATTATTTTGGATCAACCTGATGACCAGGTACAGACTGAGATAAATGTGGACTTCGAAATCCAAGATAAAAATAGTGAATCAGTCACGTCTCCTGAACCAGAAGCTTCAACTAGCTATGAGCCACATCCTCCCATTGATGATCCTGAGCCAACTCCTCCATGTGTGGAACTTAGAAGATCTGCCCGGAACAGAAGGCCGCCGCGACATCTGCAAGACTATAAGCTGTAATACATAAATATAGTGTGGGAGAATGAGATGATATTCTCATTGCATCGAATGCAATCTCTGTGGACTACAAACATAGAGGTGTCTGTCTTTGACATATATGTCAGTTATCCAGTGTCACGTCAGTGTGTATTATCTATTATCATTGCTCCTGTAAAATATTGCTTTGTTTTTATGTTTAATAAAGCCTATAAATACGAGGTTCATGCTATAACTATTTCAAGTAGGGATGAAATTATTTTGATTTCTGAGGATGTATCACAATTGAATATTTATATATATATATATATATATATATATATATATATATATATATATATATATATATATATATATATATATATATATATATATATATATATTAATATGAATTCTCTATTTTAGTAATTTTAAGGAATTGAATTATTATGATTTTTTTTAAATAGTTGATGGAATCCGTCGTTACTACGTGATAATTTAACATGATGAACAAAACTAAATTTGAATTTACTACGTACATTATCACAAAATTTATTTTGTGATAATAACGTATTAAATTCAAATTTAGTTTTGTTCATCATAATTTTTTTTATCTTTCAACTGAAAAATTTATTGAATTTTTTCATTTTACTGACATTTTAATTATATTTTTGGAAGATTTGAAATAATAACATATATTTTGACTTAAATAATTTAGTTTATCTCAACTACATAATATTCTGATCAATCTATACTAAAAATCTCAACTTTCTATCCGTTAATCTAGTTATTATTCACTTTTGTAATATTTGACATTTTTATCTTTACATTTTTATATGCTAACTTGAAATTCTCTTTTATTATTGTATTCTAAAACAATTTTATACCTAAAATAGTATATTCAATACTTCTATTACATTTATATATGATTATTTGTTTTCAATTTCTTATAACAAATCTACTATCTGATATTCAAATTGAATCACTTTAAGGATATGCATAATTTCCAGAATTATATGTATTCCACATCAATTGAGTCTATTATCTTGAAATAATCTATCATACTTCATTCTATATCAGTTCCTTTACTTAATTTTTCATTTATATTTGATATTTAATGAAATCATAATGAAATGTATGATATCACATTCCAACGATTACTAACATTTTATGATCTTGATAATCATATGAAAAAAATTCCAATATTATTATTGCTTTTAGAAGTTAATTTTGAAACTTCACAATTTATACACTTGAATAAATCTTCATTGTAAACCAGTTTTACATATTTAGGTTCATAATACTTGAAATTTTGATATCACTTCACATTTTCTGTCAACGTACCTACTTATCTCTCTTTCACATTAAATTTTTGGGCATTCTTTAGAAATTCATCAACGTTTATAATAATTTTTCCTAATTTAATAACAATTTGAGCTTATTGAAGTTTTCTGATATTCCTTTTCAATTCTATTCACTACTGTACTACATCCTTCCTCGTTAATATATTGCAATTAAAAACCATATCAATATATATATATATATATATATATATATATATATATATATATATATATATATATATATATATATAATTATATATATATATATTTATATATATATATATATATATATATATATATATATATATATATATATATATATATATATATATATATATATATATATATATATATATATATACCGAAAATTCGTATATCGTATGTGAAGGTCTATCGTTGTGAAATGCTCCCTCGCTGATATTACTATCTATTTGTATAGTTCTAACTTTAACGATTTTCACAGGTAAATCTGACTCATGAACCTTGCCAGCTTCTAAAATCTTATCGGAGAATCCCAATAGCCTTCCTAAGGAATTTTTCTTCGTAAAATCGATAGAGTATGACTTGAAATATCTCGCTTCTTAGAGTATGATTACTTGGTCTCTTTATAGTTAATAAGTTTTTCAAACCTTATTGAAATATGCTTAGATGAAGTGTTAGTGGGTATTAGGGTTTATTGATGTTCACTTAGAAATTATTCAAAATTTACTTCCAATTTTGTCTACGTTTCGGGTAGTTTCCAAGCCTTTCTCAAAACATTAATTTAAACACAAACAAAAACATTTCTTTTCACGATATACAATATGTAACAAATAAATAAATAAACTGACATTAGCTACTAATAATGTCAGTTTATTTATTCATTTGTTACATATTGTATATCGTGAAAAGAAATGTTTTTGTTTGTGTTTAAATTAATGTTTTGAAAAAGGCTTGGAAACGTAGACAAAATTGGAAGTAAATTTTGAATAATTTCTAAGTGAACATCAATAAACCCTAATACCCACTAACACTATATCTATATATATATATATATATATATATATATATATATATATATATATATATATATTATATATAATATATATATATATATATATATATATCTAATATATATAATTATCAGCAATTTACGTAATTGCCAAATAAATAATTAAATTTTTTTTATAATTTTCATGATCCGTTTTTTATCATGGGAAGCAGCATGTAAATGGTTTGTTAAAATTTTAATCCCCTCTTGTTTGAAAAAATGTTATAAAGAAATGCGTTTTTTTTTAAAGACTAGAAAAAAAAATTTATAATTGAATAAAGCTCTTAATTTGGTCACAACGTAAATTGTTAATGTAAACCTGAAAAATGAAAAGTTTTTGATATTTTTAACGGGGTTCTATTTCGAAGTATTTCAAAACTAGCTCCAAAACAGGAAAAATTCACAGATTCATAGTTTAACAGTCCGTATTGTATAACTAATTAAAAAATCGAGATGAAAATTTTTTGGCGCCGAATTATTATTCATTCAACTATCCAGTTAGCGCTTGAATTTTATCATTTCTAAATTTATGTATTTAATATGCTAAAATGATGTTTATTGTTAAATTATTACTCGATTTCGGCCGTATTTTTACCCCTCTGGAATGGATCCTACAGTTTCGAAAGTTAGAATTTTCATTCAGTAAATTTCCTCTTCTTTTTAAATCTTCTTTTAGATATCAAAAATCTCAATTAGTTTTTGAGGTATCTGCAAAAATCTACTATTTTTTTCTTACAGTGAGTTGTTCATAACTACATTTACAATTTCCTCTAGCGGAATTTCATTTTTTTCAAAAAACATCTACATCTCATATTCTTCGGAAACTGCTGAAAAAAGTTGAACAAAAATGCACTTGTTGGCTAGACTATAAGTATTGAAGATATATCCACAAATGAATAGCATAATTCATTATATTATGTAGATAACAGCGAGTGCAGCATTCATTAACGTTAAGGAAATCAATTTAGTACTGATATATGACCTTAACTTCTTAAAATTGCATTCAACATTCTATAAGATATTGTGTAATGTTATTCGGTTCTTTTGTATAATATAGATCTGTAGATAAATTTCCGGGAACAATTATGAATCAATAATCATTTTTAAAAAGCATTCGGATAATATGAATGAATAATTTTATTGAAATTTCATGGAAAGTAAACTAACAGAAATAATAATTGTCATAGGAACTAATTGTATTTACCTTGAGTCGATGAATTGTCTACTATATGATCATTATGCAAATAATAGGAAACTAACTTTTCAATGTTTACCTACCATCATACAAATATGTTATAATTATAAATCGATTAAGGGAATCATTTTCAGATATACAAGTATATTCGTAAGCTTTGAAACCCAATTTTAATAAAAAAAATGATTATTTTCAGTATAGCAACCTTGCATGAATAAAAACCACAAATTCATCGAAACTTAAGAAATGCAATCCCACATCTGAGTTGTCCTGGATAATAAATACAGGTATTATTACCAGAGTCGGACTGGACAGGGCGGCAAGGCGACAGTTGCTGCCTGGGCCAAGCTTAGAAAATGTTGGGGGGCCAAATACAAAATGACACAAACATAACTAAATAGTATAAATTTGAAACAGAAGTGTATAAAGTGATAATAAATCTAACAGTGCCGTAGTATACAAGATAGATTTGAAGCAAATGGAAAAATATATGAAGAATTTTCCTTACTGGCTCCCCGAAATTTTGAGAGCATCTCAAATATTTTAGATCGTTATCAGTCCGAAAAATTGAAATAGCTTTATTAAAAACTTAATATAGATCACCAGACACCAGGACTCAAAAACAGAGTTATTAAATTTTTTTTTAAGTACCTTATATATATGGGTAGTTCTACAAACTAAGGAAGAATTCGAGTCTGATTTCGGCCCAACATTTTTTATACATTCTGGTTGCGAAATTCAGTCTAATAACTAGAGTAGAGTGTCTTTTAGCTTATCCTAATCGGAACAGTCAAAATATTCAATGTTTTTTGATTTATGGCCATTCAAAAAAAAATCGAGCTACAGGAAACTGAGAGTGTCACCAGGAAACTGAGGAAAACAACAAAAATAAATCAAGATCAATCGTTTATTTCTCAATTTTTTAAAATTTTCCTCTTAACATTAATTTGTAATAGTCGAAGTATCTTTTATAATAACAAAAAGTAGTTTTAAACTTGGCTTAGATATTAATTCTATACCTGAAACAGCCTTAACAGGAACATTAATCATCAAATGATTATTGAACATAAAAATAATATTAATCTCTCTCTCAAGAATAAAATATCTTTTAAACGTAACAATGTGAAGTTTTTGTAACAATTTTGACAGTCTCGTTTCAATTCTTTCAAACTATTTTTTGTAATCACAATCAGCTAAACAGCCAAGGTATGTTAATAATGAAGATTCACTTTTAATACATCCATCTTGTGCCCAATTATTACATATTAGACACTGAACCCAGTCGATTTCTGTCGTATCTTCACTGTAAAGAACACCACATATAAGGCACTCGCAGTCACTTAACTCGTATTTATTTGTCTGTGCTTTTCTTTGATTCATTTTCTTCATGTGTTTGTTTTCTAGAATTAAATTTCTTTTTCTGTCTTGAGTCTTGTTTTTTGTATTAAGCCGCTTTTTTAACTTTGTCATCCCTTGCTAACATTTCTTTTTCCTTTTTTGGTTGTTCGGGGTTATTTCTTTTCCTTTGATTTCTTTTTTCTCTTAATGGCTCCTGTGATAGGTGTGAGAAGAGATTAGGCATGGTGGCTAAATCTTCTGAATTTTCAAAATTTAAAGTGAGATCGCTTGAAACGCTCATATCATCTGGCTGATCTTTTGATTCCGTCTCACTTTAGTAGGCGGAATAGTTACTCCTGCAGAGTATTCTAGTAAACCCATCCGGTGATGTTTACACATAATACCCTCATCACAAAAACAGCTGAGAGATTTCATTTGAAGCTTTCGTGGCATGAAAGCACTGCCCTGTACTCGATCGCTAGAAATCCATATTTTCAATTTCACGAGTTTTCAGATTAAACATATTATCAGATATTTGCTTTTCCAACACATCACCAAATAAAGCCTTCTTGACGACGTCTAACCGTGTCATTGTTTCTTCAGCAAGTTTGGAAATTGCGGTTTTAGGCTTGAGTCTTGAGCACCAGTTGTTACATTTGTTTTTTCAATCTCTGGCATCTCTTTTTATATTTGCTAAGTTTTTGTTTCAATTTTACTATTAGCGCAGTTTTTATTTTATCTCCTGGTTTCTCTTATGACGCTGCTTCTGTGAACGTTTTCGTGCTGATTTCAATCTTGGATTTGGCTTTGGCGATAATTTTTGAGGAATATTTATTTCAAAATTTACTTGCTGAGGTTGTTCATGATGACGGAACTCTATAGGTTCATCATCTAAACTAGACGGAGTATTTTCTCTAACAAATTGATTCATCATAGTAGTTATTAACTTTTTCTTCTTGTAGGATTTGTCTGAGTATTCCCTCCAACTTTTGCAAGCTTGCCTTTTTTCACGAGCTGACATTTCAGAAACTAGTTTTTTTTTGCCAAATTCTCGCAGATTTTTATACTTTTGCTTTCTTTTTCAGCCGCTAATCTCTGAGGGTCGTTCTAAATTTTTTCATATCTAATTTTTTCATTGCTCAGAGACAATACTTTTAATATGATCTTCTCAGGATCCTGGATGGTTCTCAGTATCCTGGGTACTAATTGGACAGGATCCTGAGGCCAGGTTCCTGATAATTTCTGTCTAAAAATAAAATAAACACACCAATTTATAACTTTCAATAAAAATGAACCTAAACTAGGCCTATGTGCTAGCATCTTACATATTAATACGCTTAAATTAGTATATTAATTATTCATTTCGTGAATAAAAATCTTACCAGGATTCTGTGAACTTCACTGATTATGACAACACTTTACTAGCCGAACGCACTGGTCTCACTAAACAACATGCTAGATGAGAATAGATAGATGATATTCTTTGTCTCTTTCGTAGGTACTATCAACTCATCGAAACGGTAAAGACGCAAGGCAAATATATAGTGATATATTTGCTAATTCAACAGCGAACAGGATACTGATATAAAATCGTGGGGACAAAATGTAAATAAGATTTATTCAATAGTTTTTCAGGAAATACTATAGTAATTGTTCTACCTAGCCAGGAAAAATATTAAACTTAATAGTTCAGGTTTCTTCTAAGACCCTAATGTTGAAGTAAATGTATCACGACGCACTTTGAACTGAAATTTGTACGAGGGACACCGCAGGATCCTGAGAATTCGGCACTTTGAACAGTAATTTGGTTCAGAAAAGAATTGAGAATCTTAACTATTTTCAGTGACCATCTACAAACAATTGTAATTAATAGTATTTCATCCAAAAAAAAATGTTATTAATAATTTATTTATCATATTTTGGCTGAGCCGCCAAAAATTCCTTAGTTTGTAGAACTACCCATATATTTATTTTTAAATAGAAATAGGGACACGATGACTAAACAGTATTTAAAAAAAATTCCAAAAGTGTATGTTTAGGTTGTGTTCACTGTTGTTTTTAGATTTTGCGTATTTATAATATGCATGTGTGTACGTATACAAGCTTATATATGGCTTATCAATATATAATTACCCTTTCGTGCACACAGGTAAACTGTGAGAGGGTATTGTCGAAATTAAAATGAATTAAAACTCGATTAAGATCAATGCTAGGTGACGATCTATTGAAACTATTGTTAGTAATAAACATTGAATAAGATTTGCTCAAAAATATTGATAATGACACAATAATAGCTGAACTTGCTACAATAAAATCTCTTGATATCCTAATATCATCATGATAGATACTTATTTAGGAGCATCTCTTCATTACAGTTTCTATAGTTCCTTCGCAAAACCCAATAACTGGAGTTACTAGGTTCAGACTTATTTAGTACCTATATGAAATATTCATAAACCTTTCAGCTTATATTTTGAATTTTGATCCATTCCATGACGTCAAAGTCGCATGCCTCGGTTTATTTTCTTTTATTCAACTTTTTTTTTTATTCCACTTATAATTGCTTAGCCTAGAAACTCCTAAAACCAAGTTAGATACTTAGTTTTACTATGAGAAGAAAGATTTATGTTTCTGTACTTTTTATGTGCCATAACAAAACCCCTGCAGCTAGAAGCAATTTTTTGTGTAGTGTTCTCTATATTTTACATTCTTTAGAATTATTTATCTTCATTTTTCTTTGTCGCTTTCTTCTTGTCGCTTTTATCTCAAAAGTAGGAATATTTACGTTTTGTATGGACTGCTAAAAAGTTTTCATTCTTGTGTTCATTGAATCAACTTATTTTATCTTTTGTTTGTTATTTTACTTCTTGAATGGAATATGTATTTTTGTAATTTAGTAGTTTCATTGATGAAAGTTGAAGATCCAAAACTTATTACAATGAATTTTTTTAATGAGAAAGCAGTGGGCCCAATCAGGTACACTACCACGTGGGCCAAATGGTTCCAGTCCGACTCTGTTTATTACATATTCAGTGGGTTTATCATATGCGATTAAAATGGACGATTGTTCGAATCTACTAGAAAGATTCGTAATTACATTTTTTTTATCATATTTATCATAGTAAATTTAAGTTTCCCGTATGTACAGGGTGGGTAAATTTCGATGTGTGAATGGGTGGGTTCCTCGGTAATTATAGAGCGCATTCTCGATCTCTTCGTTCGAGAAAAATTCACTGACGAAAACCAAAATATGCTATCGTCCTTTGTTTTCGAGTTATGAACAAAAGTTCGACTTTTAGTGTGAATATCATGGTTATATGTGAAATAACGAGATAATAACTTTCACATTCTTAAAGCACAGTGGCGTCGAGAGAATTTGAGGAAAATGCAATTTCGAATAATGACCTGAAGATGTATTTTTTCAAATGGGAATCATCATAGAAACAAATTTTCTTTCCCCTTTCTAATGATGTATCATATGTCGGGTCGCTTTTGATGTGGAAGTCTTTAATAGCAAAAGTAATAGTAGTATTTTACTACATTACTTTTTGCGGTTTTTATATGTATTCCAAGCTGGTATCATCTATGATATTGTGTCAATTGCTTTCCGTCATAATAATCGTAAAAGTCAGAAAGCTTGATTCAATGTGATAACAGTTGTGATATTGCATCTGAGATATATTTCAATCGCTATCCAGAAAGAATACAACTCAATAAAGCAATTTTCAAATGGTTGAAAGAAAATCTTATCAATTGCGGATCATTGAAGATGTTTAATAATAATTTTTAACCTTTTGAAAATAGTTTCATTAGGTTGTCTTCTTTCTGGATAGCGATTGACATTTATCACAACTGCTATTACATTGAACAAAGCTTTCTTACATATCATATTTCTTGTAATTTTTGTTCTACATCCATATTCTAAATGGACCAACTGGGTCATAGATGACACCCTACTTGACACACCTACTTGGAATACTTTCAAAAACGCAGAAAGTAATGTAGTAAAATATCATTGTCGCTGTTAAAGACTTTCACATAGTAAAGCTACCCGACATATGATACATCGTTAGAATGAGGAAAAAAATCCGTTCCAACCAAACCACAGCCAACTATGATTCCCATTTTGAAAAAAATACATCTTTAGGCTACTTATGACTCGAATTTTTTTTTTTTTCAAATTTTCTCTACTCCACTGGATTATACTGAAGAACAATCCTCAAGAATGTGAAAGTTATTATCTCGTAACTTCACAAACAACCATGATATTTACACTTGTTTAAAAGTCGAAAAATCGAATTTTTGTTCATATCTCGAAAACAAAAGACGATACTAAATTTTGGTTCTCGCCAGTGAATTTGCCTAGAAAAAAGTGATCGAGAATGCACCCTCCATTTTTGCGTATCTCCTATAGTAACCAAGATACCTTATACAAACTTTGACATCTTTTCGAATCAATTGGAATTTATCAATGATGCTGTGTAGAAAAAACATCAATCTGACAATCTGATATATTTTTAATGAGCCAATAAATTTACAGATGCTTTTGTCCTCATCGAAAATCATAGAGGAAATTGAAATTATCTGAACGGAATTGATCAGGAGTGGAACGTTTTGTTGAAGAAAAGGTTTCTTCATTATTCTGTTTGGGCTCAAACAAATGGATCTACGAAAAAAAACAACTGCCTTATCAACGAACACTCTACTTGTAGCAGTGGCGTGTTTTCTCATCGTATGGCTTATTAAATTCTATTGGAATAGGAGGAAGCTGTACAGACTGTCTGCCCGGTTACCTGGACCTCCTGCATATCCACTTATAGGAAATGCCCTTGATTTCTTCGGAGATTCCACAGAAGGTAAGCCTAGTAGTCGAGATATGAGCGATTGCATGAAATCTCTACCTCCTATGCAGTAGATCATAACCAATATCTATATAGGATGAAATAATCCCCAATGATATGTTACATCTACCAACGGTAAAAGTTATTCCTCTTCTCCCCATCAGCTCTTCAATAATTGAAAAAAAACACTTGAATAGCAGAGCTGTATCGTATTTTCCTCTAATGTTCGTAATTCAAATTGAAAATCGCAAAATAACATGAAATTTTCACATAAAAAAAAGCTCAAAAATTTTTTGAAGATATTAATCAGGATTCTGCATGAATCTTTAACACTCTGTATTTACGTTAAGAACCGTTGCTGGACAACAATACAAACTTCATCTGCGTGAGTTATGACCTACATTACCGCTCGTTGAATAATATACTATTATCCCGAACAAGGTTTAGATAATAACTTATTATTAAACAGATTCTCCCTGTTATCTTCGGAGGAACGTAGAACTTACCACTCTTGCTTATTTATCTGTAAACTAACAAAAAATCTAACTGATTGTCCAGAGTCATTGTCTCAGCTAAACTTCAATATACCTCGTTTGAACAGTAGAAGTTCACTGTGTTTTTATTTACCTACTCGAAGAACGAAGAACGAATATACCATTGAAATCTCGAATTCATAGGACGTTCAAAAAAAATCAGATATGCGAAAGGGCCGATCTATTTTTAACACAGATTGGAGTAGGTATTTCAAGAAGAAATAAAATATATCAGTTCTACTCTCTGAGATTTATAAAGCAAATAATATGTTCCTACATGTTATTCATTCTTGCATGTTATTGTGTTTCTTTATAAGTTTTCATTTGTTGTTCTTTTTTCCTTTTTTTATCTATACTCACTATCACCCTTGCTATAATTACTGAATTAATTATGAAAACACTGTTTCTAGTTTTTAACTCATTTTCACAGTTACATGTATACATTATGAAAAGCTATCCTGTGAGAAGGTCTTGTACTTTTTTGGGCATTTTTTGTTTTGTTTATATATATATATAATGGTTGAAATGCTCGTGACTGACCAGTTGATGAAAGAACTTCGAAAACCTACTAAAGGGTATCTGTTCGTGGGGCTGCAGTCAAAATTTGGGAGTGCCAAGGAAAAAAGAAGCAACTTTTTTTGTATTCTGTCAAGCTTTCAAGAAGTTTTTATTCTCTTCTTCAGGACTAAAAACGAGAGTATTGAAGGAAACTAACATCTTCATCAAACAACAGAACAATCAATGTAGAATCTCTAACTAACAGAGTCAATGAAACTTTTTTAATGAAAATTAAAATCGTCACTACTATGAAAACCAGAATTATCCTTAACAATTACAATATTAAATGAAAAATTAAGACTCAAGAAACACGTGGTTCAACGGAAACAGAGTTCCTAGTAACGGATAAAAAAATGTCATTTATTTTATCCGTTACTAGGATCTCTGTTTCCGTTAAACCAAGTGTTTCTTGATTTTTCAATTTTTCATTTGATATTGTAATTGTTAAGGATAATTCTGCTTTTTCTCGAAGTGACGAGTTCAATTTTTATTAAAAAAGTTTCATTGACTCTGTTAGTTAGAGATGCTACATTGATTGTTCTGTTGTTTGATAAAGATGTTAGTTTACTTCAATACTCTGGTTTTCAGTCCTGAAGAAGAGAATAAAAAATTCTCGAAAGCTTGACAGAATAAAAAAGTTTCTTTCCCTTGGCACTCTCAAATTTTGACTGCAGCCCTACGAACAGATACCATTTAGTTGGTTTTAGTTCTTTTATATATATACCTATATATATATATATATATATATATATATATATATATTTATATATATATATATATCATTATATTTATATATATATATATATTAATAATTATATATATATATATATATATATATATATATATATATATATATATATATATATATATATATATATATATATATATATATATATATATATATATATATATATATATATATATATATATATATATATATAGTATATTTTGATAGTACACTATTAATTGAAGAGATCACACTGAGCATTTCTTGTTGATATAAATCAAAGAAACATAATTTTATATTTAAAGTTACTAATATTTTTAACAGTATTATTACAGACTACTGCACGTTATTTCGGATCCTTTCCAAAGCTTTTCAAATTTTGGCTCGGTCATCATTTTTTCGTCGGAGTAAGCGATCCTGAACATTTGGAGATTGTTTTGAACAGTACGCATAGCATGGGAAAGAGTACAGTTTATAATCAGACGAAGAGTTATATGGGAAACGGTTTATTCTCAGCACCAGGTGAGTATGCCAATATTTAGAAATTCGACCAATTCCTGCACTTCGAGTGTTTATGCTGATGGGGTCGAATAGGGCGAGTCAAAAAACGAGTCTGAAAACTTTCGTCATGATTTCATTATTTGAGATTCATCTAACAAAGTAATTTTTCAACTAAGCATATTTTGTTCTATTTAAAAATTTCGGATTTTTTTTAAAAACAGATGCTAAAATAATAGTTATTTATGTACCAAGTGCGTTATATAGATCCTAACGCCCGATGAGCGTTAGGATCTAGTAACGCACGTAGTGCATACAAGTTTTTATTTTTCACGAAAATATTATTCAATTATAATGAAAAATCGGTTCATTGCTCCTATACTTTCCATTTTTCTTCAAATAGTAGGCATGTCATTTGTTGATATTTTGACGTTTGTGAATATTTTTGTCATCATATTTAGTGAATGTCATGACTGCTTTCTTTGTGTAGTCTTATAGAAATAATGAAAATGAAAATGAATTTACCCAAGAATATCATAGAAAATGCAGCCAAAGCTGCGAATAATTCATTGCCGGAGAAATCCAAAGTCGTATACGACAAGGATTATGAAGTATTCAATCGATGGAAGTTGCTTCATTTCTCCTCGTACAATTAGCGGGCGTTATGATCCATTATGCCCGCTTATAACGTCTTAGGGCATATTGAGTGTATTTATAGCAACCGTATCTAAGGTAAAAAGTAAGTGAAAAATATAAAATAATAGATCTTCTTTTATCTCAGAATAGATAGAACACTCGAAAAGATTATCACGATGTATCATATTTTTCGAAAAATGTTAGTTATGAATAGCAGAAATTCAATAGCTCTGGCTAAACAGGTTGTCCAAGATGAAACTTTCCAGATGAATATTTTGTTTTAGAAATATTTAATATTTTCGAATGATTTTGAGAAATGGATACCAAAAAAATAATACATCTCATTGTATCGCAAAATAGCTTGAACACTTGTATTGATTTATGCAATCTGGCTATAGATACAAGAAAGTGAAACTTTCCACGTGAATGTTTCGTTTTATGAGAAGTTTTGAAAAATTTTGAAAAGCAGTTCGATATTTAATTTATCTACGTATAGTAGGGGATCCTAAGCAAGATCGACCATCACTCATCTACTTGCCGGATAAAAAAAAATTTTATCGAATAAAATAGTTTTTGAAAACACACCGACAGAGTTGCCGTGAAAAAAAATTTTCATGGCTATAATTGATTAAAATTACAAAAAGTTATTTTTTTATCAAAATTCACCGACGTGAAATATATATTAAGATGGAGGTAATTTAATTGCGAATGCAGTTGTTTAGGGTTGCCTGCGAAAATCCGTTCATGAATATGGGTTGCCAGGATTTAAATTAAAAAATTTAAGTGAGCAAATTGTACAGAATTCTTGTAAAAATAATCGGGGTGAGTTGGACTCAATTTCGAAGTTGAAGAAATTTTGAGAAATTATTTGGGGAGACTAGAGGGTGTCTCTGCTGAGGTTTCGAACACGAGGACCCGGAGCTCTTGACGGTGGGGCAAAAAAACTGCGATTTTTTCAAGCCGTTACAGGTTTTCTTCCCATATCTTCTGAAACATGTGGTTAAGAGATAATCTGGAAAAACCACGTGAAAGAGCTTCGAATTTTCTTCAAAATTCATTGAAAGTATTTCTGGCTCAATAATACTCGAGAAACAAAGTGATGGAGTATGCATAATATGTATATGTCGCAGTCTTATTGTGAAATCAGTCATATTATAATACGCCTAGGCTTTTTCAATACGACTAGGCATATTGCAATATGACCGAAATAATCGAAGATCTCACAATTTGACTGAAAATTTAAGGCGTATTGTAATACGCCTGCTGCTCCTTAGGATTATTGTCAAAATTCAAAAGCGCGCGAATACTCGAGTGATTATACTCGTCGTATTGTAATACGACTAACGGCTTGTCAGACTAATCGTGTGTCTCGCAAGATCTCTGAAGATGTATGTAGAGGATGTGAACAACATTATGAAGATACTTCTAATTTCACAATAAAATCAGAACGGACGTGCAAAATGAAGAAGTAGTCAAGAACCAAAGAGAAAAATGTGTAGTAATAAGAAATTGAAACCTCTTGAGATAGGTCAAAAAGTAGCAATCGAAGTTCCTAAAGTAGATAGAGGACTTCTCGATCCCAAAAATATCTTATAGGAACCATCGTAAAAGTTTCCAATGGTGTTTACCAAACTGACACCATCCATGGACTTTTAAACCGATGATTTTCGAGGGATGAAATGACTGATTGCAGAGATAATGAAGTATTCAATATTCCAGAGAATAAAGTTATTTCCTTGAGAGAAGCTCTGAGATTATTTTCAAAGTTCGAAGGTAAGGGGTTCAAAAAGTGGTCTTTCAAACCGAGTGAGTCACAGTGTCATAATAATAAATGTTTATGTTTCAAATCCCATATGAAATGCACAAGCAAATGCCATAAAAGTGAACCATGTATAAATAAGTAATCCAAATCCATTTGTTTTTTTTATCCTATAAGCGATATCCGTAATTTGCCTGGCACATTACCAGTCGTATTACAGTACGACGTATATTAAACAGTCACATCCTGAAAACAATCGCGTACAAATTATTTCGGTCATATTGCAATATGCCTAGTCGTATTGAAAAAGCCTAGGCGTATTATAATATGACTGATTTTACAATAAGACTGCGACATATATACATAGATATATGAGGTTATAATTTCATTATACGAAAAACTGCATTTTTCTGCTTTTTTTCTCATTTTAAAAAATTTTACTTTTTTTTTCGCTTGTATCTCGGGTATCATTAAGCCAGAAATACTTTCAATGAATTTTGGAGAAAATTTAATGCCCTTTCAAGTGGTTTTTACCAGATTTTCGCTTAACTACATCTTTCCGAAGATATGGGAAGAAAACCTGTAACGGCTTGAAAAAAATTGCCACCGTCAAGAGCTCCGGGTCCTCGTGTTCGAAAACTCAGCAGAGACACCCTCTATCATCCCCAAATAATTCTTCAAAATTTCGTTAACTTCGGAATTGACTCCAGCTCACCCCGATTATTTTTACAAGAATCCTGTACTATTTGCTCGCTTAAATTTTTTAATTTGAAAGCCTGGCAACCCATTTTCATGAACGGATTTTTGCAGGGAACCCTATACTACTGCATTCGCAATAAAATTACACAAGCACGTCGGAGAATTTTGATAAAAAAATTACTGTTTGTAATTTTAATTAATTATAGCCATGAACATTTTTTTACGGCAACCCTGTCGGTGTGTATTCAGAAAAATATTTTATTCGATGAAAAATTATTTTTATCCGGCAAGCAGATGAGTGAAGGTTGACCTTGCTTGGGATCTTAGACTAGTAGAGATGACAACCATAAAACAAGTCATATTTTATTCATCAAACAAAACATTCAGGTGGATATTTTCATCTGGGACACCCTGCATGTGTACTAACACGGATAATTCTTCATTCATTCTATAATAGTAAATAATAAAATAATAAATAGAAACATGTCAAATAGCTGTAACGCAAGAAAAACCGACTTCATCAGTGATGTACACTCGACAAGGAATGACTATCGAATCTCTTTTTATTACCTACTCATACTTATGACTACTATACTGTACTCTGTGAAAACCGTAGTGCCATCTAGGAACGAACTCAGGCCATATTACTCAACACAACCATCGAACGAATGAAAAAAATATCAGAGCAAGACAAACGCATAATTTTTGATTAATATAGAGAACAAAGGATATTCTTCCATAATCTGAGAAATTATCAAACAACTTTCCAAGGAAGATGGTTATATGTTTTCTGCAACGAGAATTCTCCATTCACAATCCATTATAAAAATTATCATCATTATAGAAATCGTCAAGCCACCCCGATTCAAAATCGACTTCCTGATTTGATTTTGAATACAACGAATATCGCGACAAGTATTTAGGGGCGCACTCTCGTGAGAGAGTGTCTAGAGTTTTTAAAAACGCTAAGTTAGCGTGTTTTGGAACCACATACTGTGTCAGGAAATATATATTCTCGCGACGAGAATCTGCGTTTTCGATCTAAGCAGTGAATAATTGTTGGTTTCCAATAGCCTTGGTGGAGGGCGCTCTGGGTTGTTATCCAGATAGTAGTCCCGACCGCGATTTGTATTAAAGAATAATCAGAAGTTCTTTAATTCACTCCGAGTCAAATAAGCTGCACTAATGAGATCTAATAAGATCGAAACAGCTGTATGCAGATTTTGAGTCAGGGTGACTTGACGCTCACTATAAATCACTGTTGGATTGTGAATGTAGAATTCTCGTTGCGGAAGACATATAACCCGTTACCTTGGAAAGTTGTTTGATAATTTTTTTAATTATTGAAGAATTTTTCTTGTTCACTTTATGTTATTTATTAAATTGACCATGGTCAACCTGAATATTTTTTATGATTGTTTAATATTGAGGTTTACTTCTCAAAGATTATCGAAAACAACTTGTGATCAATATGATTTTTTCAGTTCATATATGGAAGAAGAATAGAAAACTGATCAATCCATCCTTCAATCAAAAAATACTCGACTCTTACGTAGAAATTTTTGTCGATCAGACAAAAACTCTAGTCGAAATTTTAAAGAAGAACTCTGGTGATGAAGATTTCGATATTTTCCCATTAATGTCCGCTTGTCTTGTCGACATCATATGCGGTAAGTATTCCACAATCCGGCGAGCTTACTGTTATCGCAGGTGTTCCTCAAGGGTCTAATTTGTCACCAACGATTTTTCACACATATCAATGTTCTCCTTAATTCGATTAGGAACAAAATTATGATATATTATATCTCCTAAGAGATGGAGAGAAAGTTGGATCTCATCGTCCGGAGAAGCAACTTAGAAACGTGAAGAATTAGAGGCTAAAAAGCCTAATTAAAGACGAAGAAGAAATAAGAAAATTTTTCAATAGTTTGAAAATTAGTAATAAACTTTCTAAGGGAGCTAGATAGATGTATTCCTCGACACAAAATCTGCATTCACACTCCAACGGTGGATTTTAGAAAACGTCAAGTCACCCCGACTCAAACTCTGCATACAGCTGTTTGGATCTTATTATATCTGTTCAGTGTAGCTCATTTAACCTGGAGTGAATTGACAAATATAACCAGCTCCCTTGGAAAGTTGTTTCATAATTTTTAAATTATTAAATAAATTCCCCATCCGACCGCGATTTGTTTTGGGAAACAATTAGAAATTTGTTAATTCACTCCAAGTCAACTAAGCTTCACTGGAGAGATCTAATAAGATAGAAACAGGTGTATGCAGATTTTGAGTCGAAGTGACTTGACGTTCTCTATAATTCACCGTTGGATTGTGAATGAAGATTTCGCGTCACAGAATACATATAAACAGCTCTCTTGGACAGTTTTTCAATAATTTTCAAATTATTGCAGAATTGTACTTGTTCACTTTATGTAATATTTCAAAGTGACTATGGTCACCTTTTATCTTTTTCATTATTCGATTGTAACAACAAAAGGCCTGTCAGTGCATCTACATCTAGCCTTCAACATGATGTGCTAGCTAAGTCCATAAATTTTAGGATCATATCTAATTGGATTATATTATTTAATACCACCAATACACAGGCTTACAATTTCAGACCAGAAACCCATCTTATCGATCCTCAATTATTTTTGAAAAATTATTGAAAAAGCCAATTATAAATCCAACTGCTAAACGGCGTCTCACACATGCCTTCTGAAATAGAGGTTGTGACCGTCTGTGAAGCAAACGTGTTGGGTTCGAAACCTGGGTAAGATATGGTTGTTTGGTTTTATTGAAAATTAGTAGTTGGGTAAATT
Source organism: Cynegetis impunctata (assembly GCA_030704885.1). NCBI lineage: Eukaryota > Metazoa > Arthropoda > Insecta > Coleoptera > Coccinellidae > Cynegetis > Cynegetis impunctata. Next base: position 170,930 of record JARQZK010000030.1, read on the forward strand.
ACATTGTTTACAAGCACATAAACCATTCAGAATTTTCGTTTAACTGTAAGTCCTAAGATTTGAAAATTAAACTGTATCTTTTAGGAACAGTATTTTACACTCCAATGTAGTGTAGCCACATCATCATCATATTCGTTCTAAAAACCTGTTGACGCCAAAGCAGCTATAGATGCTTTATATGACGTCCAGTATTGGAATACTGCTCTGTGCTATCATACTTGCTTCTCTCCGCTTATGCACTCCTTGCACCTACTCCAATCAATTCAAATGAGTGCATTGAAGCTTATTAGCTTGCGCTCAGATTGGTCTATTGACCACTCTTTGTTTACCGCTCACCTTCATATATTCGAATATCGAAGTAAGGTTACCGGTGTCCCTGTTACAGATATCATCGCAGACCTTCTGCAAATGGACAAATATCTCGAAATACGTCACGTTATTGTAATATTTATAAATGAGGCCCTGTATTATAAATTTCATTTATAATTTTTCCCACAAACAGTAATCATTATTAGGCATTACAGTTGTTGCGGTTGGGAGAAAAATACGTATACAAAATACAAATTAGTGATGCAATCAGAAGCCATGATCATCTTATTTGTTTCAGAGACAGCTATGGGCATAAAAGTCAACGCTCAGACAACTGGTAATAACTTCGGGAAGGTGCTTGATCGGTATGTTTTTTTAGGAGTATTTTCCTCGAAAATAATAGACAATTGTAGCGTATATAGAGTCAACAGTCAGGCGCGGGAATAGTTTTTTATCCGTTTTAGACCATCTAAACCACGATTTGAGAAATGTTTTTGATTTCTGATATATATATATATATATATATATATATATATATATATATATATATATTGTAGCAGGACTTTAACATCTTGTGAAAGACATTTTTTTATGATGCCTAGGGTGAGTAAGTTTTATACTTTTCTGTTATTTTCTAAGTTTCCTCTTATAATTTTCAAAATAATTGAATGAAATTTGGCACGCCTATTTTACTTCAATAGCTCAATATTTGAGGCTATTGATCATTTTTGATACCCACAGGGTGATACAATTTTGGGGGTCGTACTCGATTCAACCCTCTCGAACTTTTATGCGTGGCGCCTCTACTTCCAATGAAATGTCAAATTAAATTATCCCTTCAATTTGGATACTTTTTGCTTTCTTATATGTTTATCGAAAACTGCATGGATGTCGAGATAAATGCCAAAAATAATTGACTTGTGATGAAACTTTATTTAATGAACACGCTTTATTTGATATTTATTAGTTGATGACTGAAAAAATTACTGATGAATTGTACTTTGATAAACATATTACACTTCATCACTTGAATATTAGGGTCTATCAAGCATTTTTAAATACCTACAGGGTGATACACTTTTGGGGTCGTACCCAATTTAATCCATTGAATAGAGGATGATTACCTTACGAACGGTCTGGTAGTTCTGAATTTGCTATCTGGTGTCTAGGATGGTTAGTTAGAAGGTATTTGAAATGCAAAATGTACAATTTCTCTCGCTCGGTGCTTGCCGCCATATTGATTGAAGCGAAAAAAAATCTGCACTTTCATTTTCGCTTATATCTTCGCAAAGCTTACTACGCGATTACACTCTAAACACAAAGGTTTTAAAAAAAGGTGTACAGATTTTGTGATTTTCAATATTTTAAAAATTGTAGTCTGGATATTTTTGCTCAGAACAAAGCTTTTAGACTAAAGAAGAGAGCAGCTCCTAATTTTTCACGTACACAGGGTGTTCCACTTATTTTACAACTATCAAACTGTCGATATTGATGAACAAATTGACACTTTCTACGCCTACGAGAGGAAATGTGTTGGCCATTAATGCTTATGACTCACATGTACCACTTATACAGGGTGTTACAATTGTTTTTTAAAGTGACAGTTTTTTTTCTGAGACAGAAGAGTTGAACGGTTTGAAAAAGATGAATGTTGGGTTTTACGAGTTTCAGTATTTCCCAGAATTTTTTACTACAATGAAATTTTAAATTTTATCATCTTTCTTTCACCAGTAGGTATACAGCAAAATTAGTAGATACCTTCCTCATGAGCAGGGCGCTGTAACATGAAAAAAACTCAAGTACGAGTGGTATATACTCCAAATTCAAGCCAAAACTAATAATTTGTGATTTTTTAATACAATGGGTAGTCACAATAGCCAAAAAAGCAATACGCCCTTGTCTTAAATTTTATGTTCACCCCGTAAGGTTGGTAAAAAAAATGAACATGCATTATGTATAGGTAACTAATTTCCCTACAAATTTCATTCTGTCACTTGTTTTCCCAGAAAATACATAACTAAATTCTGTAATTTAGTTATGTATTTTCTGGGAAAACAAGTGACAGAATGAAATTTGTAGGGAAATTAGTTACCTATACATAATGCATGTTCATTTTTTTTCTATAGTTCTATAGTTAGAAATTTGACAAATTTCCAGAAAATGCGAATTTTTATATTTTTTTACAAAGTGCAATTCTCCGTAACCATCAGTCCTAGAATTCAAATTTGAACCGTGAATTTTAGAAAATTTCATTCTTCACAGCATTGAGTCGAAATCTTCTTTAGCTAAAATGCACCAAAACGAAGATATAAGCAAAAATCTAAAGAAAGTGCAGATTTTTTTTGGGTTCATTTAATTTGACGGCTGGCGCGGAGCGATGAAAAATTATGGATTTTGCATTTCAAATACCAACGAACTAACCATCCTAGACACCAGATCAAAAAGTCAGAACTACCGTACCGTTTGTAAGGTAATTGGGTACGATCCCAAAAGTGTATCACCCTGTAGGTATTCAAAAATGCTTGATAGCCCCAAATATTCAGTTATTGAAGTGTAATATGTTTATCAAATTTCAATTCATCAGTAATAACTAATAAATGTCAAATAAAGTGTGTTGAATAAATAAAGTTTCATCACAAGTCAATTATTTTTGGCATTTATCTCGACATCCATGCAGTTTTTGAAAAACATAGGAAGCAAAAAGTATCCAAATTGAAGGGAAAATTCAAATTGATATTTCATGGGAAGCAGAGGCGGCACGCATAAAAGTTCGAGTGGGTGGAATTGGGTACGACCCCCAAAAGTGTCATCCTGTAGGTATTCAAAAATGCTCAATAGCCTCAAATATTGAGCTATTGAAGTGAAATAGGTGTGCTAAATTTCATTCAATTATTCTGAAAATTATTAGAGGAAACTCAGAAATATATAAAACTTTGGCACCCTTTATATCAGAAATGAAGCTCCTTAGCATATATGTTTATATAAGATTTCCATCATAAAAATGTTTTTTTGCAATATTTCACAAATAACTGACTCAACCTTTATATATATATATATATATATATATATATATATATATAGATATATATATAGATATATATATATATATATATATATATATATATATATATATATATATATATATATATATATATATCAGGCGCGGATCCAGGCCTGACTTTTGGGGGGGCGGAATTTTATATATTCGAAAGCCAAAAGGTACTGGTATTTTGGGCAATGGTAAATCGAGTAGCTCCCAATCAAACAATTAGGTGGGACCCGAGCCATTGGGGGGGAGGACGTTCCTCCAGTTCCCCTCTGGATCCGCGCCTGATATATATATATATATATATATATATATATATATATATATATATATATATATATATATATATATATATATCCTCGTTTGCCACATTGTGTCGGTTGAGCTGTTGTCTATTTTTTGTTTGTGTTATATGGTATATATATATATATATATATATATATATATATATATATATATATATATATATTATATATATATATATATATATATATATATATATATATATATATACCTATATATATATATATATATATATATATATATATATACATATATATATATATATATATATATATATATATATATATATATATATATATATATATATATATATATATATATATATATATATATATATATATATATATATATATATATATATATATATATTATATTTAAATATATATATATATATATATATATATATATATATATATATATATATATATATATATATATATATATATATATATATAGGGGAGAGGGGAGTACATTGGGTCGCGGGGCACATATGGACATTTCAAATTTTAGCGCCACTAAGTGTAAAGTTTAATTGTACTGCTCATCGTTAGAGCGCACCACGTGCCCATTTTATTGTAGAAAAGTTTCGACAGCGTCAAGCGACTCAGTACCCAGTTACAGTTTATTACGTGCACGTGCCCGGCGTGGTAAATAAATCAGAAATCGTTCAAGATCGAATATTTTCCAAGTTGATACTAGAATTACTTCAGTTGAAATTCTTAAGGTAAGTGGACTTGTTTATGCTTGCTATGTCTGTATGTGCTGATGTTATTATTCATTTTAGTCATTAGTATCACCCAACTTTATTTATAAGAATGATTGGGGTAAATTGGGACAACTAGTCGGGGGCACATATGGACATTGTCCCAATCTGCCCCAGAGAAAAATGTGGGAATTGACTGGAATTTTTTTCAGGAATTAACATGGTAAGGACTTACAAAAGGAAGACCAATCGTTCTGCCATATCGGAGAAAAACATAATTGCCGCTGTTGAAGATGTTCTACAAGGAAGACTTTCAATAAGAACTGCAGCTACAACCTACAACTTGACAAAATCGACAGTGGGTAACAGAGTGAAAAAAATAAAGAGACGACGCCTTGAAAATCCTGAACGAGACCATGACGCTCCTGACAGACAAGATCCAGATGACCAAATATCATTTGCATCACCATTCCAGTCAAAGTATTCTTCTCAACAAGTTTTCACATCTGCTCACGAAGAACAACTGGCCAAATATTTTATCCAAAGTTCGAAAATGAATTATGGTCTCACATATACACAAGCTCAAAAACTGGCATATGATTATGCCAAAAAACTAGATGTAAAGTTTCCGCCGAGCTGGAATAACTCGTTATCCGCTGGAAGGGATTGGATGAAATTATTCATGAAGAGGTATCCAATTTTGTCATTAAGGAAGGCAGAAAATACCAGTATGGCAAGAGTCTCCGCATTCAATGAAACAAATGTGAAAGAATTTTTCGATAATTTACAGAGAGCTTTAGAAAAGTATAAGATACCACCAGAACGAATCTACAATTTGGACGAAACAGGCGTTGCCACTGTTTTAGATGCACCGAAAGTTATTGCCAAAACTGGCACAAAACAAGTTGGTCAGGCAGTATCCGCCGAACGAGGAGAGCTTGTTACATTTTGCGCTATAATAAGTGGAGTTGGAAATACAATTCCTCCTGTTTATGTGTTCCCAAGAGCAAAATTTAAAGATGTTTTCATGAAAGGGGCGCCCACAGGAAGTCTTGGATTAGCCAACAAGTCAGGGTCAGGATGGATGACATCTATATTATTCTTGGAACTAATCAAACACATACAGAAGCATACGAAATCTACTTAAAATGAACCAATATTGATTGTTTTGGACAACCATGAGTCCCACACAAGTCTAGAAACTATTTTATATTGTAGGGAGAACGGAATTATTTTCGTTACGTTTCCCCCACATTGTACGCACCGCCTACAGCCTCTTGACGTTGCGCTATATGGCCCTTTTAAAACCTATTTGAAGCAAGCTTTCAATGATTGGTTAGTAAACCATCCTGGCAAAAGGGTATCCATTTATGAAATCCCAGAATTGACAGAAAAAGCGTACCAGAAAGCTTTTACTCTGTCTAACATATGTTCTGGGTTTAGAAAAACCGGTATTGTGCCTTTTGATAGAGGTATTTTTAAGGAAGATGATTTCGCTGCTGCTTCTGTAACAGATTCAAGGGATCCAGTAGCAACAGACGCACCATCAACATCTACGTTGTTCAGTGGCACTTCCTCAACTTCATTACAGTCAGATGTCATATCTCCGGACATATTACGGCCCTACCCCAAAGCAGAGAAAAAGAAATCAAATTTAAAGGGAAGACAGCCTGGAAAATCACGAATTCTAACAGAGACGCCAGAAAAAGAAAGACTAGAAGAAAAAAAAATAGCCAAGCAACAGAAGAAGCAAGTTAAATATAACCTGTTTAATGATGTAGAGCAACAAGCGAATGATTCAGATGATTCTGAATCAGAAGTGGGTTACGCTGATGAGGAATCTGACTGTTTAAGTGAAATGGACCGTGAAAATTCCGACGAAGAATTCATGCGAGATGTAGACCCTATCATAGATCCTGAATCTGGGAAGCCAAATATCAAAATCAATGACTTCTTGCTGGTTAAGTATTGCACGAAGAAAACCCAAAAATATTATGTTGGAGAAGTGGAAGAAATAGTCGACGGAAAATATTTGATAAATTTTTTCAGAAAGAAAGGAACTGGATTCACCATACCCCAAGTACCTGATAAGGACCTAATAGAATTGGAACAAGTAGAACTAAAACTACCTAAGCCAAGAACGTCTGAAACTACTGCAAGGTCGAGTTCAATAAAGCGGTTTCAAGTTGACTTCCGTGCCTATAATGTCAACTAAATGAAAATATTGTGTTCAATGTATTTTTTATTTAATGTTTATACGATTAGTGATAGATTGTAGCACCTTGATTCACCAAATGAATATGACTAATACTTTTTGAATAAATAAATTTATTTTTGTCCACATCTGCCCCTACACTGTCCTTATCTACCCCAGCCAAGAGGCACATCGGGACAATTTTGATACTTGGGAAAATATCAAAATCTGATTCATCTATTAGTGGATAAGCGCTGAGCCTATGATGATAGATAGTTCACTTATCAATGTCAACAACATACAATTATTCGATCAATATATTGAACGCCGCGCTTTATACAGCTAATTATATTTGTAGCGTCCCAATGTCCCCCCCTCTCCGCTATATATATAGAGCTGAATTTTGGTACCTGGGATTATTTTTCAGGCAGAAACTCAAAATTTGCTATAATGTTTCCAACCGCCACCACTTTTACGTAGATATTCTTATTTTCTAGTGGTTTTCGAAAATTTGAACAGCTTCTGCAGGTTGAGTTGAAGTGAGAAATTTGGTACGTGGACACTTTGAATTACGAACTTTGTAGCTTTCCATTTTTTCCTCAACCGCGCTACACTTCGCGTAGACTCCGTTCGAATCACATCTCGACCTGCTTGTTATGTTACCGCGGTAATGCTTCCGTAGGAACTGAGGAGTTGGAACCTACTGTTTACTCAATATTGTACGTTTATAAAATAATAATGTATTTATTATTATTAAAATTAGGCTAGCTTACTCTCTGTCAATATATGCTCCGTGAAAATCGATTTAGCCATTCGTAAGGTACATACTGTACAAAGCAACATACAGTTTTGGTCTTATTTTTGAGAAAGGCCTCTAAATATTCCGAGAGAATGATAGACACATACAAAAATTTCTAAAACGCTTATTTGGATTTTTGGTAGTGTGAAAATAACAGTATGATGTTAAGAAGAAGCCCTCATTACAGAATATCAGTGAAACACTTTAATTTCATTTATATGTCTAGAGTCTAGACATATAGAGCCGTTCAGAAGTTACATACTGTACAAAGAAACATACAGTTTTCTTCTCATTTTCAAGCAGTGGCTCTAGATATTCCGGGAAAATAAAAGACACAAAAATAAAGTTTTACAAACGGTTGTTTGGGTTTTTGGTAATTAGAAAATAACAGTATGATCTTAAGGAGAAGCCATCATTAAGAAATCAAAATGAAACACTCCAATTATATTTATATGTGTACAGTCTAGAATAACTTTATTGTCATTACTAGATAGCTATATTGTTATAGTATACATACTTATCAAAGAAAATGAATATAAATTTGAGAGGAAGTCATCTAAATATTAATTTTTTCTAGAACAATGGAACTAGTTTCAATGAGGATTATGATAATCTGGCAACAGAATGATTTTCTTTATGGGTGGACGAAGAACCGAAAGGAATTAGATAAGACACTGACAACACTGCACAGTTTCACGGCGAAGGTGAGAAATTACATTTTTTTATAACTAGACTTTCACTCTACTGAGAGACAGAAGGTAATTGAAATTTCAATAAATTATTATCAATCAGTTATACATACATATATATATATATATATATATATATATATATATATATATATATATATATTTATATATATATATATAAATATATATATATATATAGATATATATATATAAATATATATATATATATATATATATATATATATATATATATATATATATATATATATATATATATATATATATATAGATATATATATATATATATATATATATATATATATATATATATATATATATATATATATATATATATATATATATATATATATATATATATAATTATTTATTCGAATTGTTGTTGCCTGTGATCTATTTTTAATCTCTTGATAATTATTAGCAATAACAGGCTGATTGAATCTTAAAAAACTCGATTTTATTAAAAAGTTGACGTTTCACTACGACATTTGTAGTTTATCAAAACTTTTGATAAAATTGAAATCTCCTTGACATTTATTGATTTGAAAAAATTTGAATAGACAAAGACTGCTTTGTCTCGCTTAAATTTTTTTCCGAATGTGGTTGTTCTTTGTTATTTATTACGTGCTATTCAGTCTAATATCAACATTCAAAATTGTTATCATTAGATGGCAAGGGAAACCACAGAAACCTTTACCTACGTAATGTTCGAAAATAAAAATAATAGGGTACTATTCATCTAACAACAAAGAAATTAGTCGCAGGAAAATATTAAAAAAGTGGAGCAGAATTATCGGTATATATATATATATATATATATATATATATATATATATATATATATATATATATATATATATATATATATATATATATATATATATATATATATATATATATATATATATATATAATATGTTATATATATGTATATATATATATATATGTATATATGTATATATATATATATATATATATATGTATATATATATATGTATATATATGTATATATATATATATATATATATATATATATATATATATATATATATATATATATATATTTATATCAGGGGCGGCTAGTCAAAGGAGGCTAAGGAGGCTAAGCCTCCTCAATAATATTCCGTGTATCACTAATATATTATATTGAATAGTCAGCATTCAGCATATTCATATTAATCGAAATCATATTATTTTATGCACCTACCTTCCTTTCAACCTACATTATATAATATAATTTATTAATTAAGAAAGTATTTACATTTACTGCATTTCATTCATTTCAAGATTTGTGGCAACGCTGCGGAGGCATGGAAAGGTATATTCTCAACGTTCATTATGCCTGCCACAGAAAAGCAAACAACTGTGCAAATACTCCGAATGAATACTTCATTGCAATAGAAAAGCAAAAGAATTTAAATGGCAACACGGATAGGAACCCAGTCTCATACAATGTCGACCAATCACAACTATAGAATTTCGCGAATTGAATCGTAGTGTGATCCTAGTTACTAATGGCAGCGTGTTTACTTATATTGCTCGCGTATTGTTTTAAAATGAGTTTGGTTATTGAAGTTAATTTCAAAAATTTCAATGGTGACTTAGTGGAATATTTGTTATCCCATAACTTTAGTGCACTAAGTTATGAGGATAAAGTTTTGATAAAAACATTGCGACCTACCCCTGAATTAAACAATTTGGTGCAGCGTAACAGACAACAAAACCGCGGTTTTAATACAAGGAATTATGAGAGACATCCTTGCCTAACCGGATCACAGGTGAAAATTAAATTATTTTGTTAGCAGTGTTTACTTTTTACTAGTGAAAATGTCTCTGTTTGAAGCCGCTTAGGATTTGATGATTTAATTTTATACCTAGTTGAAAGTGAGGAATTTTTCACCGATAAAGTAACTTTGAATACAGCACGCGGATTAATATCTTACTTACAAGATAAGGAATTTATATATTTTTTAAATATCTTTGAATTAATTTTTGAACAAACAGAAATAGTTTTTCAAATCTTACAGCAAAAGTTTTCAGATGTAATTTACTCACGAAATCGGCTCAAGTTTCTTTTGGAAAAAATTTCGGAATTTCGTGCAGAAGTTTATTTTAAAAAACTGTTTTCTGTATTTCAAACTACTGATGATACGACTCAATTTAGCCCAAAACGAAAGGAATTCAGTTACGCAGATATGGAGCTTCACTATAAGCAAATATTTTATGAAATTTTGGATACTATTAGGGGATAGAAATAAGGTTCTCTGATTTGAAAGAACTGCATTTCTTCGACTTACTCAATAAAAATTTGTTAACCGGATTTTCGGCTAATTTTCCAGATAACCTTTTGGAAAATTTATGTCAAAAATACACTTTTTTTGATAAGGTGGCCATAAAAAGTGAACTGTGTGTTGTTTATAATGACAATGAAATTTTGGGGCAAAATGAAAATCATGTGAGGACTATTAAATACCTTTTTGATAATGATTTGAATCAAGATTTACCGCAAGTTTATAAACTCTTATGTCTAATTATTTCTTTCCCGGTGACATCGGCTTCCGTAGAGCGCTCGTTTTCCACTCTTAAGAGAATTAAAACTTATTTACGAAATTGAATGAGCCAGGATCGTTTGAAAAATATTAGTTTGTTGTCTATTGAAAAGGAATTGGTAAAACTTATGGCGAAAGACAATATATATATATATATATATATATATATATATATATATATATATATATATATATATATATATATATATATATATATATATATATATATATATGAGGATATTATAGGTAGATCATTTTGCTAACGTTTAAGATCGCAGAATCCCGCTAATCTTCAAAAATATATAATAACTTTTTATTTGCTCTCACCAGCTGTTAACAAATTCGTTAAGTAGGTAGGTAGGTACCTATTTTGTGAAAAAAAATTTGATGAATAGATGAATCGATTAATTGGCTGAGAACAGTTTTTGTGTTTATTGTAAATAGGAGTTGTAGGTCTCAAGGTAGACACTCGAAAGTGAAAACAAATTAATAGCTTAGGGTGCTTGTTTTACTTTGATTTTCTTTCAATTATAGCGGTTGACCTTGAAATCCTAAAAATTTTCGCCTATGGTGTATTTTTTAACACCTCTTGTAGCCTCCTCAAACCAAAACCTCACAAGCCGCCACTGATTTATATATAAATATATATATATATATATATATATATATATATATATATATATATATATATATATATATATATATATATATATATATAATATATATATATATATATATATATATATATATATATATATATATATATATATATAGATATATATATATATATATATATATATATATATATATATATATATATATATATATATATACTAGGTGGGCAAAAAGAAATCATTCTATTGGAAGATGCTCTCATTTTTGCAAATGGCGGCCAATGTCAAATCTGTTTTGACATTTGTGAAATAGACAGATGTAGAATACAAGTGAACAAGCCATGGAGCGATACACTCTCCAAGAATGCGGAATAATCGTGTCTATTTTTTTGCGTAACAATTCGTCTGTGGTGTTGGCGCAGCGCGAATTCCGTCGCCGATTCCTCAGTCGTCCGGCACCAACTGCGCCGTTTGCCCACCAACCTTGAAGAGTATGGGACCACACGAGACGCTGCCAAGAGTGGCCGGCCTCGGAGCGCCCGTTCTGCCGAGAATATCGCCACTGTTGCCCAGGATGTCGAGCTATCGCCAGAAACATCGACCAGACGACGTGCCTCGCAATTAGGCATCAGCTGGTCGTCCCTAAGGCGAATTTTGGTCAAAGACCTGCGCATGTTTACGTACAAAGTCCAGTTCGTGCATCTGCTGCAGTCTGTCGACCGCCAAACACGTGCAACCTACGCCCAAGCCATCCTCAATCTCGAGGACGAAGTGGACGAGTTTTCGACCAAATTCATAATGAGCGATGAGGCTCATTTCCACCTCAGCGGGTACGTGTACAAGCAAAACTATCGCTTCTGGGGCACCGAAAATTCACGAATGATGCACGAGGAGCCATAACACCTGCTCAAAGTGACTGCATGGTGCGCTGTTCACGCTGGAGGAGTCATCGGGCCATTTTTTTTCGAGGACGCCGCTGGTCAAACGACAACAGTGGACAGTGCGCGCTATAGGGCCATGTTAGCCGAGTTTCTTCTGCCGCAATTGAACGAATTAGGACTGGAGGACACTGCGCGAGCCACAACCGATATTCTGAAGGCGGCGTTCCCGGGTCGCCTCATCTCTCCTTTTGGCGATTTGCACTGGCCCGCAAGATCGCTCGATTTAACCGCAGTTGTTGAGTGAACTTACAATAGCTATTTGCGTACTAAGAGCGCAAAGTGATATATTTCCCTCCGAAAGCAGCTCTCTCGCGAGAGCGGCAATGTCACTTTACGCTCGAATTACACACAGGATTTTTCATACAACCGGAATTTTCATGAAAATGATTGGGAAAAATTAATAATTATTGACAACCTAAAATTTGACAGTTCAGATTTCAAAACGTGAGAATCACTTTTACATATTATGTGCTTTTGTAAAATAGTCATTTATGTACTAAGTGCGTTATATAGATCCTAACGCCTGATGGGCGTTAGGATGTAGTGCGTACAAGATTTTATTTTTTCGAAAAAATTATTTTATTATATAGGCCAAGCTACAGATACTTTTTCATGTAAAAAGTGTTAAAAGAAAACCAGCTCCGCCATTGTTTGTAAAATAGTTCCACATGATATACTGATATGTTTTTCTTTCGACTTCATTATTTATATCTTTGGTATTAACAATTTTATGTTTTTTTTAGTTTTTTGCTTATAAAATTGAAACTATCAGAGTAATTGTAATGGTATCAATAGACTTATTGTAGAAAATGAAAAGACGAAAAAAATGAGTGGTCGGATGACTCGATCAGACCCTTAGTCTATGGGAAAATCGAAAACAACCGGCCAAAATGCAGTTTTTTCAAAAATTCATACATCGTTTATTTTTTGAGTTGAAGCGTAGATCCTCCGGTTAGTATTATTTATCAATATAAATTTTATTTTTGCGAAGATCAGGAACTGTCCGATGCATAGTTTTTGATCTGTGGCCATTTGAATATTTTAGTATGCAATTTTCCAGCAGACCTGAATGCGACAGGTATGGTCCGATTTCAATTTACAAAAAAGATTTTTGAAGTAGAGTTCTCATAGTTCAAAACGTTTATCTTCGTTTTACATGAAAACGCTGAGAAACATGTCAAAAATAAAGCTGAACATGACGAAAAACGGCCGAGAAATAACCGTCATGTTCAAAATGCCGACGTTTTCGAATGTCATGCTTATCCTTGCCTGCTGCTCTACCCCCACTCTTTTTCGTCATGTTCAGCTTTATTTTTAACCTATTTCTCAGCGTTTTCATGTGAAACCAAGATGAACGTTTTGAACTATGAGAATTCTACTTTAAAAATCTTTTTTGTAAATTGAAATCAGACAATACCTGTCGCATTCAGATCTGCTGAAAAATTGCATAGTTAAATATTCAAATGGCTACAGATCGGAAACTATGCATCAGACAGTTCCTTCTCTCCGCACAAATAAAGTTTATATTGATAAATAATACTAACCGGAGGATCTACGCTTCAACTCAAAAGATAACCGAGTTATGAATTTTTGAAAAAACTGCATTTTGGCAGGTTTTTTTCGATTTTCCCATAGACTGAGGGCCTGATCGAGTCATCCGACCTCTCATTTTTTTCGTCTCTTCATTTTCTACAATAAGTCCTTTGACACCATCACGATTACTCTGATAGTTTCAATTTTATAAGCAAAAAACTAAAAAAAACGCGATTTTTGCATAATATTGTTAATAACAAAGATATGAATAATAAAGTCGAGTGAAAAACATATTGCTATATCATGTGGAACTATTTTACAAACAATGGCGGCGCTGTTTTTCTTCTAACACTTTTTGCACAAAATGCTCATTCTGAATCTCTGTAGCTTGGCCTAATAATGAAAAATCGATTTTGAAATCGGTTCATTGCTCCTATACTTTCCATTTTCCTTCTCATAGTAGGCATGTCATTTGTTGATATTTTGACATAATACGAATATTTTTGTCATCATATTTAGTGAATGTCATTGCTGCATTCCAGTGAAAAATAAACGATATTTACTGCAAAATAAAAATAAAGAACTTGCTTTGGTACCTTTTACATTCATGTATAATAATATCTAAATGGTTTTTGAATTCTTCTAACATTTTATTAAATGTCTGTGTGAATGACATATATTTAATACTTTAAAACTATTGTATTCAGTCGTTTTCTGGGAAGATAATTATATGTGGTCGATATTTGTAGTAGACTTCTCTAAATCTTCTTGAACAAACCATTCTTTGACATGTCTTGGTCACAGTTTTAAATTAGGGCATTTAAGTATAGTTATCAAGAGCCACTGATTTTGCAGCTTGGGTTATTTCTGGCGGAGTGCACGAAGTTTCATTAATATCGTCAATTTCCATTGAATTTTCACAAAGAGACATTTTTACATTACCGAGAACAATGTTAAAATGACGCGATGGTAACAAAATTGTCGACTTCTGTCAAATATTCTCAACGCCTGCTTTTGTGTCAAAAGTAACAGAAACACCAGAATTTTCTCTCATATGGTTTCCATGGAAACTAGGCGAGCGTTTTGGTTACTTTGTCGCTTGGGGAGCGACGTAATAAAAAAACGCTCGCCCCTCGAAAAAGTGCAACTTAGCGCTTTTTTTTTGGAAGCGCAAATTTGTACTTTTCGTTCTGTTTTAGAAAAAATTATGTACTGTGCGTCGTCATTAAAAACGTTCAATTCAAAACGAATAGTTACTTGAATGTAAGTATCAGTTCAAAATCAATTATCAAATGCAAGATAAACAAAAATGAGACGAGGTGAAGGTTAGAACTTCATTGCGGTATTCATATTATGGAGGGAAACACTTAATCCCCTCCTTAATTTATATATATATATATATATATATATATATATATATATATATATATATATATATATATATATATATATATATATATATATATATATATATATATATATATATATATTTATAATATATATTTATATATATATATATACATATATACATATATACATATATATATATATATATATGTATATATATATATATATATATATATATATATATATATATATATATACATTCCAAGAGATATCAATTATTGGTATAACAGGTTTATTTCGAACATTACATTTTAAAAATAAAATTCATTAGACGTTTCAATGGAGTTTCCATCTTAATCAACAGTATGTTCGTTGGTAGTTGTCACCATGACAAGTATTGTGACAACTACCGACTAACATTCTGCTGATTAAGATGGAAACTCCATTGAAACGTCCAATGAATTTTAATTTTAAAATGTAATGTTCGAAATAAACCTGTTATACCAATAATTGATATCTCTTGGAATGAATACGATAAACAGGTAAAAATCAAGAATTCAAATATATATATATATATATATATATATATATATATATATATATATATATATATATATATATATATATATATATATTTATGAATATATAATTTATGGAATGTATATTTATATGTATTGATTTCCAACTATATAGTCTTGGACTTGTAGGTTATTGTTAGTTGCATATTTTCGTCCATTTTCATTTAATATTATTATAACTAAGATGAGAGGGGTTATTTTCGTAACTACAATAATTTTTTTTGATAAACTAGGGTAACGCACAAGAAAAAATAATGTTATAAATATATAATAATATTTAGTCTTCTCACATAAATATTTTTTTCAGGTAATTTCACAAAAAAGGCATATTTTCGATGAACGAATGAGAAATCTGAAAGCGGGAGAAATTGTAGAAGGTAAACAAGAAATTTAAAACAGTTATTCATTATCATTATACTAATTATGATTATATCAAAGAAACAGCAGAAGATTCAACATTTCTTAAATTGGTGATAACTGGGTTTATTACTTGAATAATAGTGATTCTTTTATTCAGCTCTGATTTTTTATTATAGATATTTATATTTATATTTATGAATATGCCAATACTTATATATATATATATATATATATATATATATATATATATATATATATATATATATATATATATATATATATATATATATATATATATATAATTATATATAAATATATATATATATATATATATATATATATATATATATATATATATATATATATATATATATATATATATATATATATACATATATATATATATATATATATACATCTCGAACAAAAAATTGCCACAAATGTGTGTCTTCCGTAGCAGGCGATTTCGTTTATTGTTGCTGTTTTCATTCCATACTTGGCTCTGCCGTTCTGATGAGGACCAAAGAGTCCGAAATAAAAGTATAGTATCAGAAACATCAATTCAGTGCTGAGAGATGCTTCAGCGGAAATTTTTCAAACTGGTGGCAATTATGTATCTACAACATAACAACATATCCGAAATTCAGCCTCTTGAGAAAATTTTTTAAACCGATGGGGAAATATTTCGAAACTAATAATGATCAGCATATCCGAAATTCATCCTTCAAGGTAGGTATATTTGGGGGGTGCATGAAGCTGAAAAGCCATGTTCAGAGGGTTTTTCTTCCCCCAAACCTCCTCCAAATTGAGTTAGAGTTTTTAAAATGTGTAAAAAGATAGATTTTATGCTAAGGAATTGACTTTCGAAAGTATAAACTCTGATCCACTCCATTTCTATGTAGATATTTTCCGTTTTTACGTGGTTTTTGAGAATGTCTTCCCTTGAACTGAGTTAATATTGGGAAGTGCATTGTAATGGTTCCAACTATTTTCCTTAATTGCCCTCTTTTCAATTTAGAGATTTCGGGGTTTTTGAGGTTTTGCGCAGTTGTAGAGATTCGACTGATTGAATAAGAGGGTTGAATTTTAGTTCGTGGATTGAGTTTATATTAGGGAAGTTCACAGTGTGGGTACCTACGTACCCATTGATTTCTTTTATCGGACGTTTATATTGAAGTTTCATGAGTTTTTGAGGATTTCTTAGGTATTATAGAGCATCTCTACAGCAACTCTTAATTCAGATGAAAGTCTGAAAATTTGTACGTGATTCCAAGGGATTTTATACAAATGTTTTTTTCCACCCCGCAATTTATATGTAGAAATTTCAAGTGTTTCCAAGGTGTTCAAGCTTTGCGTACGCAAAATAACAAAAATGAGGGAAAAATTCGACCTTAGTGACGGAGCTCTGCTGCTCACACTTTTTTGTAATACACAATTCAACTATTTTCCGATTTATTCAACTACCATTTGATTTTACCAATAATCTAGAACAGATAGGTACTGAATTTTCACTGATCACTTGGTGAAGTATGATTGATTGTTTACTGTGGTAACGTCCATTAACGATAATATCATAATATAATAACGGGTTTCTCAACTAAGATTGATTATTATTAATTTATTGACAATGTCGACGTTTCAATGCTAACTTGCATATTTTTCAAGACTGGAATGAACAATTTATATCACAAAACTATACATGGATTAGCAAATATTACAAAGCCTTACCTAGTTAATTAATTTTAAAACATATAGTTTTAAGTACAGTTCTTTGCATATACATACATTTATTAACATCAATTAAATTAAAATCTAATATCTATATTACACAACGTGGGAACAATCGACGTGACGACATCAACCGAATGAAAATTTCTACACAAATGCGCAGGTATGCATTCAGATCCGTGAACTCCTATATCTTATAAACTAATAACTATCTATATATATATATATATATATATATATATATATATATATATATATATATATATATATATATATATATATATATATATATATATATATATATATATATATATATATAATACAAGCCGAAAAATTGAATCCAGTCTACAGCAAAAACCATATTTTTTAAATTTCTGAAATTTGATGGGAAGTTAAGTCTGATCATGTAGATTCCCACTAAGACGGAGTTTTTTAAAATTCCGCCGTTAAGGGGTTGAAAAAGGGTAAAACGTGTTTTTTGATGTTTCTCGCAAAATAATGGACTTAGCTATGCCGTTCTTCCAGTAAAATGTTAAGTAAAATGAACTCTAGAAAGACTAACTATCTAAATATAGATATATATATATATATATATATATATATATATATATATATATATATATATATATATATATATATATATAATACAAGCCGAAAAATTGAATCCAGTCTACAGCAAAAACCATATTTTTTAAATTTCTGAAATTTGATGGGAAGTTAAGTCTGATCATGTAGATTCCCACTAAGACGGAGTTTTTTAAAATTCCGCCGTTAAGGGGTTGAAAAAGGGTAAAACGTGTTTTTTGATGTTTCTCGCAAAATAATGGACTTAGCGATCCCGTTCTTCCAGTAAAATTTTAAGTAAAATGAACTCTAGAAAGTAGTTCCTCAGTTTTTTGAAATTACATCATTTAGGGGTGCAAAAGGGGTAAGTCTGTTTTTTTTATATTGGCTATTTCCGGCAAAATAATCGACTTAGCGATTCCGTTCTTCCACTACAATGTTCCTTATTATTTTATTAAAAAAACATTTTCTGCATTTTTTGATGTTGTATCATTTAGGGGTTGAAAGAGGGTGAAATGTGTTTTTCGTATATTGGCTATTTTTGGCTGAATCTCGCAAAATAATGGACTTAGTGATCCCGCTCTTTCACGAAAATATTACGTAAAATTAACTTTAGAAAGTAGTTTCTCAGTTTTTTGAAATCCCAGCATTTAGGGGTGAAAAAGGAGTGAGTCTGTTTTTTTTTATTGGCTATTTCTGGCAAAATAATCGACTTAGCGATTTCATTCGGCCACTAAAATGTTCCTTATAATTATCTTGAAAAACCACTTTCTCCATTTCTTAAAATTCGATCATTCAGGGGTTGAACGGGGGTGGAATAAATTTTTGGTATATTGGCTATAAAGTGTATCTATAGAATTTTTGAAGTATAAAATTAATGATAAGTATTACGTACGATACGCAATATGTACGAAATTTAGAGCATACAAAAAAGTAAATCTTAAATATTTTATTTTATACAAACGTTGTAATTCTTTTTTTTTAGCACTATTTTGTATATGAATTATATTTTTTTTTGTGCACACCATTCTTTGAGTTTTCTACTAAACAATCTGTCATAATAGTGTGTTGAAATCACACAATCATTACACAATCATACACAATCATTGTCATAATAGTGTCATACTAGCAATATTATCTTGGTATATAAAGGTGTTTACAGAACGATTCTGAGGGATTAGGTTGACACGATTCTACTGAGGAAACAATCAAGTCAGAATACTGATCCATAAAATTATGATTATGATTAAAAAACAAAAAATTTTGACCGTATGACACGGGCTATTGGCATCGTGGATTTAACACGACGCCACCCGGTGAGGTAAAGGCCGTAAAGGGTCAATATATAAATTTCTTCTCAATACGCGGTGAAAAGTCATAAGTCTGTCGACTGACATAATCACTACTGCGCCGTTGTCTGTACGCACGGTATTATGCCTATCGGTATGCTATCGAGAAATTTAGGAACGCGGAACGAGTGAACTCAGTAAAACTCGAAACTCGAAAGCCAAGATTCATACGTATACATATATGGATACGCGGGCGAAGCCGCGACGGGTCCCGCTAGTACATCTATAATACTCCACTCCAGTTAGTCGAGCACTTAGGTACGCTGGCTAGTATTTGGGAGGTCTCGGGTTCAAACCCTGGGGCCGACTGGTCTGCCATGAGTCTTTTCAGAGGTTTCCTCGTGGTAGTGTAAGTCACTGCTTGCAAACTTATAAGGCGAATGCTTGGCCATTATGAATCCTCTGAACCCTACCCACACTTCCTATGTTCCATTAATATCCCGTCTCACCTATCCTTCATGCACTTGTACAAGTGATACAAGTGTATCCTCTGATCTGGCTGAAGGAGTTAATCCCAAACTCAAGCTTCCCGCCTCCCTGTAACACATACATCAGGGAGGAATTAAACACGTGTGTTTCCTTTTTTTTTCTATAATAGTCCAGTAACTTCATACATCACAGCATGCGTCCAATCCGGTAGTTCTGATTTTTTGCAGACTTCTTTATGATGTTGGTTTAATGATTAATCCAAGTTTGTGACTTCGAGCGCCGAACGCAACTTTGTCAAAAATCGAAAAAATCGTTTTTCCTTTCTGCTTTCACAGAAAATCGAAGATAAAAATTTTTTTTATTTTATATATATATATATTGTTATTGTTTTTTCTTGTTTATAAACATTTTGACTGTACAGATAGTAATAAAACTTGTATTTGAAACACCTCTCAACTTTATCTAATATTGAACAACTTTTAAATATAATATTAAATTGTTTTACATTTTCTAAGCGTGTTTTAACTAGTATTAACCCTAAATATAAGAATTATTAGATATTACATTTTGCAGTAGTAATATTGCTTACGCATTTATTATATTATGATGTACTTGAGCCAAAAAATTTTATATATTATTCACAATCAAATTCGCAAAAACGATAGCACATCATGAAGAAAAACCGGGGTAGTGTAAATACAAACACTATGTAAAAGACACACTTACTGTCAAATAACTTAACTGTTCAAACTATAATAATTGTATATTGTTATTTATTATGACTCATGAAGTTCATTTTAAAATAGCTCTTTAAATTGGTTTCAAAAGGTAGGGGATAACCCAGAAAATGCTTTATCACCTTTTTAATGTTTCACGAATAAATTGAATAATGCAAATTGATAATATTTATTAGAAAACTAAACCGTTATAAAGACTACCGTAGAAGCGACACAGCAAATTCTTCTATATTATAAAAGAGCTAGCTGTTTATATGCTTTAGGCTAGTTTTGGTAAAGGGGTTACCCAAAAAATGCAGATAATATATATTATTTAATGTATTTGTTATAAATCGGCCCAATTATTTCAACTTCAATCATTGTCGTCCTCATATTTTTAGTCATTATTTTCTTAAAAATTATAGAGAATGAAAAATACCCCAACATTCATTAATCATGATAAATTTCCGATTATTTCGATATATTTTATGGAATTTTGTTCATATTAGATACTATAGTTTCCATCTTGTTGGTTATTTTGTAGATGGAAGGAATTCGAAGTCCTTTTTGGATCTGTTGCTACGCTTCTCCCATGATAGTACTAATCTTTCAGATGAGGAACTCAAGGATGAAGTAAATACTTTCATGGCTGCTGTGAGTATAACCGTTTAGCGAATAAGAATAGTGGAGTAGGCAGCTTGAAAATACGTTCTCGAAATGCCATTTTCATCAACTGCCCTAACTTCTGGAGATAGCCGAAACATCGAGATTTAACAATGTTTTTCATATATATATATATATATATATATATATATATATATATATATATATATATATATATATATATATATATATATATATATATATATAGATCTTAAATTTGATAAATAATTAATAGTTCTCAGGTACTAGGTAGGACTATGTGCAACTATTTATCTCACAAAATTTTCAATACTAAAAAACTGAAATTTTTATTAAGTTCTATCTGCATATTGTTTGTATCTGTACTGCTGTTTAAGATTGTTGTATATATATATATATATATACAACTAGAGCAGAGTTATCGGTATAGCCCGTTGACACGTGTTTTGGACTCTACCGATAATTCTACTCTATTTTCGTTCAATATTTCCTCTCGACAAATTTCTTTATTTTTGTTTTATTTATACTCATGTATATATATATATATATATATATATATATATATATATATATATATATATATATATTATATAATATAAGTTCCTTCCGAATCTTTTCAAAATTACCGAACTACCTGACTACCAGTTTATAATGTGTTTTTCCTACATTACTAATTTGTAACCATCCTTCCATTTACCCTTTCTACACAATTTGTCATTTATTTATTTCTTGTATTCGATATAACGGAGAAACCTATTTATTAGTTAGCATTTAGCATCTGAAGAAAATGAAGTTTCACGGAATTGAGGGTGATGCGTTATTTCACTTTGTGTATATAAATAAATATGTACATTGTTTTTATGAACCATTGTTTTGATATCCTTATTAATTTACATCATGTATCGGCTCAATCAATTCAAAATAAATAAATAAACAAAGTGGTTAACTTTTAATGAAATTTCGTTTGCACAGTCTCCTTCACAAGTTAACAAGAAAGTTTTTAAACATTTCATTCGAAAAGTGTGAGCGGTTATAAAAACATGAATATCTTTCGAGTTGTTCAAGATAAACAGACGATTGGAACTCAAATTACTCAGAAGACATGCGATTATAACACCGTATATTTATTTTCTGCCTGAGTTACCCGATATTGCTTACTGAAGGACTTGGACGAAGAATACATTACACCCTGTACAATAAGTTTATTCATTTTTTCTTGATCATCTTATAACTATTGCATTTTCTCAAAGAACGGAGCTACAATTTGGAGAAAAATTTATTAACAGAAAATATTCACAGTCAAAACTTAGGAAATATTTAAGCTATGCGTTAAATTTGCGGCCCAGTGTAAATATATATATATATATATATATATATATATATATATATATACGAAAACTCATGTCACTTCACACATATAGGATATATATATATATATATATATATATATATTATATATATATATATATATATATATATATATATATATATATATATATACTATATGTGTGAAGTGACATGAGTTTTCGTCTTTTGGCGTTTCTGTTTGACATGAAGTGATATACCTATCAGTTTCTGATAGATGACGCTATGATTTGTTCACATGTCATTAGTGTTTTAAATTATTCGGTGGTTATATGGATTCGAGGTCATTGCCACTCGGTCGATGGTGATGAGCTTGCTGCAGAACGAAACATACTCTCTGATGTTTCCATCGTGTGTGGCGCGATGTCGAATATTCTAACATTTTGCCTTTAAGGATGAATGTCCATGTTCTATTTCGTCGGATCTCATGAAAAGCTCCGTTGGATTGTTCAATTGGTTAATCGTCAATTTTTTCAAATGAATTTCCCAAGTATATATTTATATATATATATATATATATATATATATATATATATATATATATATATATATATATATATATATATATATCGGTGAAGTTGAAATATTCGTGACTCTAGAACAGAGGTTCCCAAACTCTTTTTTCTCATAGACCACTTAGAAAATTTTGCTGGTTCCGGTGGACCTCCTGCAGCTACATTTCTACCATATTCCGAAAATTCGACAAAAAATGTGAAGATTAGATATAACTATGGAAATTTGCTTTGGGGCGGAGTTCCAACTACGAATTAACAGCTTTCTAGAGAAAAGTGAGAATTTATTGGTTAATTAGTTAACTGATTGTGCTGTGAGCGGATGCCAAAAAAGCAAAGTTGGCCAATCAATAAAGTGATTCCGTCCAATTTCACTTTTTTGACATCTACTCAAAGTACAAGAAACAAATCAATTCTCACTTATCTTATATAGAAAATTCCCCCCTCCCCCATTCGGAGTGGAAAAAATAAAAACAGAAATAATATATTTTCTTGTGTTGTATTTATTCAAATATGTAATTATTATTGTTATCATATTACATTGTAAGGTTTACATTACATTGTAATATGATAACAGTTGTGATTGTTGATAATTGAATATTAATAACGTTACGTAACTTCCACAATTACAATCAAAAAATAGCCATAATTTCAAGGAGAGGGATGTACTTGATGAATTGACAGCAAATTATCAATATTTGGCTTCAGTTTTGTTAGAAATAACCGCAATTCTGGCTGCTTTTTTTTGTTAAAAGGTTGGTAACGACACTCAAACTTTTTTCGATGAGATATGACGAGGAAAACGCTATCAAAAGCTTTGTCGCAAATCCCCACTGTCCAGTATATTTTTCGGGTATTTCTGCCTGCAGGCAAAATGTTTGATATCATTTTTTAAATTTCATCTTCAGCACTATGCTGAACTATGCTAGTACTAAGCTCGAGTCTCGAGTAGCTTCTCTTGTAATATCACATTCTCCACTTCCGTTGAATCAAATGGATTCCTGATCCATGGTGATATTTGCATCGTCAGAATATCTTCGAAACTGATTTTAAAGTCATCATGCAGGGCAATTAAATGTTGAATGTATGTCTGAATATTCTCATCAAGACTTCTACCTGTGACAAAGTACTCACTTTCTCCGACACTGGCAAGCACTACCATCGATTCGCTTTACTTTTCTTTTCGAAATTCAGGAAAGAAATGAGTAACGTTTATCTTTGGCATTCGTAGGTATGCTAAGATATATTGGTAAAGAATCAAACAAGTTCATGCAAGTCTGAACAAGAATAATTGTGGACGACGGAGAGCGATGCTTTGCAGTGTCGACACGATGTACTGAATATGGAATATGCAAGTTTTTACAAGTACCTAACAGTCGCTGAACTACTCAAAATATTATTTGCCTACATTGATAGGTGAAGTCATACCTTTTATTTCTTCAATATCGAAACCAAATAAACTTTCGTGGACCCCCGCCTATGCATTGTGAACCCCCATATTTTTGTAACACCTACGTAGACCCCCGTCGAGTCTCCCGTGGACCCCTGAGGGTCCACCTGGACCACTTTGGGAATCAATGCTCTAGAACATATCTGAATTAATACAAAAATGAAATACAATGATATTTATTCGTAAAATGCTAGCTAGATAAGCTACGACGTCAACAGTACTCGCATTCATCTATACAGTGGTGAGTGTTGGAAGCATAAATGATGTCCCAATAAACGATAGAAACATTGGACCGCTGTTCCGACCGTATTTTGGCCTCTTTAGTATTATCCATCTATCGAATGTAATGACCATTTTCAAGTTTTCAACATTCGCCGCTTTACGGATAGTTAGCGTCAAGACTCATGTAGATAACTTCATTAGTGTATTATTATATATTATTGGTGTATTATATATATATATATATATATATATATATATATATCTTTTTCATAATTATTAGCAATAACAGGCTTGGTGAATCTCAAAAAACTCGATTTCATTAAAAAGTTGACGCTTCGCCACGACTTCAATAAAATCGAGTTTTTTGAGATTCACCAAGCCTGTTAATGCTAATAATTATCAAGAAGTTAAAAATAGTTCACAGGCAACAACAATTCAAATAATTTAAATTTAAAAAAAAATATATATTTATATATATATATATATATATATAAATATATCTTTTTATATATAAATATATATATATATATATATAGATATATATATATATATATATATATATATATATATATATATATATATATATATATATATATAAATATATCTTTATAAATATATATATATAAATTAATATATAAATATATAAATAAATAAATATATACATAAAAGTAAAAAAAAAACACAAACAAAGAAATTTGTCCAGAGGAAATATTGAACGAAAATAGAGTAGAATTATCGGTAGAGTCCAAAACACGTGTCAACGGCTACTTCCATATCAGCGGGCTATATCGATAATTCTGCTCTAATTGTATATATATATATATATATATATATATATATATTTTTTTTTGAGGAACTTTTGTCTGACAAATAAAAAAAAATAATTAAGGTGTGGACCACCCTTAACATTTAGGGAGATGAAAAATAGATGTTAGCCGATTCTCAGACCTACCCGATATGCACACAAAATTTGATGAGAATCGGTCGAGCCATTTCGGAGGAGTTCAAGTTCTAACTCCGTGACACGAGAATTTTATATATAAGATATATATATATATATATATATATATATATATATATATATATATATATATATATATATATATATATATATATATACCTATATGTGTGTGTGTATAACAATCATTAAAGCAATAGTAGTACGAATTTAAATTTTTTTCCGTACAAACATTTCACAACCAAAATTCTCAACCACTAAAACAATGTTTTAATAAAATTTCTACATTTTTTACAGGGCTCAGACACAACCGCAACTTCGTTGTGTTTCTGCTTTCTCACTCTTGGAATGTATCCGAAAATTCAAGTAAAACTTCTTTTCAGTTAGTTTACAACTCCAATAAAACATGTATTATTTTTTAGAAGAAAGTATACGATGAAGTTATAGACGTATTGGGAGAGGACCGTGACGTTACCGCAGAAGACTTGCCCCGTTTTCAGTATACGGAACGAGTCATCAAGGAAACCCTCAGGTTATTTCCACCAGGGGCGCTAATCGCAAGAAATGTAACAGACGACATCGATCTGAGTAGGTTTAGTCTCGCCAAGTGAAGAACCTCGTGAAGCTTTCATTAATTTTTTTCAGATGGCGTTGTTATTGCGCCAAACAGCAATTTCATCATTAGTATAATTCACACCCACAGAGATCCTACATATTGGAAGGATCCGTTGAATTTCGACCCAGACAGATTTCTACCAGAAGAAATCGCCAAAAGACACCCATATTCTTACATTCCATTTTCTGGTGGACCTAGAGGATGCATAGGTAACTCTATAGTGAATAACAAAATTATGAATCGTAATGAAATGATATTGATAACATTATCACAAATATCATATGCACCAGCATTTATACCCCACAACCTACTTCACTCAAAGTGAATGTTTTATACATTAATTATACCTACTCCCGAATTTTCAGATCTCAAGTTATGAGCTTGTTGTGTAGAATTAGTCAAAAGTTGCACCACACTTATAACGTATTAATTATTTTTGGTCGTACGTATTCTCGAGATGGAATTCTACAATTTCGATCTAAACGGTGAATTATTGGTTTCCAATATATTTGGTGGATGGCGCTCTGGGTTGTTATCCAGATAGTAGCTCGGTCACGATCTGTATTGGGGATCAATTAGAAATTTGTTAATTCACTCCAAATTAAATAAGTTGCACTCAGGGCCGACCCATGCCGAGGGTGCAAGGAGTGCACGGCACCCGGGCGGAATTCTGCAAAAGGGCGGCAAAACATAATTTTTTTTTAATTTGTGACATAGACCATTCAAAGAGATTCCGATCCCTTTAAAATTATTAATTTGACAACCGTCAATATGCCAACACAGGAGTTACCGCTTTGTGGATATAGGTTAACATGACGGCAGCAAAACAGTAGATTTTGGGAAATCAGCTAGACTTAAAAACTAGGCTATAGGCGGTACTTTAGTGAGACAAAAATATGTATGAAGTAGTATGAAGTAAGAGTGAATTTAAACTGAAATAATAGTTAATGTAGTCAAGTGTTTTTTGTTTATTTAAAATTTAGAAAAATAAGTATTTTTCTTTGATAATTTTAAAATTCAAGCTCTAATTTTTACTAAATCATTTGGAGAAGAATTACATGTCGATATTAAAGATATGACAGGACAGGGATATAGACACAATAGTGCCAACAGGAAAGGCAGAAATAATTTAATTAATATTTTTCCCAACTCATTGTAGCGTTACAGATTTTTCAACAATGCCTGTCACTGTTGTTCATGGTGAGAGATCTTTTTCAAAATTGAAAATGATTGAAGGCTATCTGAGATCGGCAATGAGCCAGAATAGGCTTACAAATTTGACTACGAGAAGCATGGAGGAAGATATCTGCGAAGCGTTAGATATGACAGATTTAATTAAAAAATTTGCAATTAAGAAAGCAAGAAAAGTTTCTTTCAATATTCAAAATGTATGTACCTCAGTATAGTTTACTAGTTTCATTCATATTTATAACTCTTAAAGCATCTAATTTCAAAGTGCTAATAGAGAAAAAAAGATTAATACAAAATTATGCATGGTATTTTTTTGTTATAACTAAGGATTATATGAAAGTAGTACCTATCTTTTTTATGTTTGTTTGAAATACATTCTTTTTTTCAATTATACAAAGTAAAATAAAGTATACAAAGTAAAGTTTATAAAAATACCTTCATCATTTTTATTTTAAATTGTTTCATTTCTTGAACAGATTATCAGTAATCTGATAATTAAAATCAGAATTTGAATTAAACGCAGTTATTATTACTATTGACGGAATATAATATTGATGTTCTGGTAAGAAAGGGCGGCAAATTATATCTTGCACCCGGGCGGTACATACCCTTGGATCGGCCCTGGCTGCACTGATGAGATCTAATAAGATCGAAACAGCTATATGCAGATTTTGAGTCGGGATGACTTGACGTTTTCTATAATTCATCGTTGTATTGTGAATGTGGAATTCGTCTTGCGGAATACGTATAACCAGCTCCCTTGGAAAGATGTTTGATAATTTTTTCAAATCATTGAAGAATTTTCCTTGTTCGCTTTATGTAATGTATGAAATTGACTATGGTCGACAAGTATGTTTTTCATGATTTGATCATCATATTTTTTATTATTCATGGTTTATAATTATTGTTGATAGATATTTGATCAATAATAACTTTATCTTTGTAGAAATCAACGTTAGGAAGAGGTATATCAACAATTTGGTGAACCATGCTATTGAAAGTTTCCATTTTATTTTGAAACGGTTGAATGAAATCATTTTCTATGATGCTGAACATGCTAAATTCTAAAACACAAAATATTTTTTCACAAACACGACGAAACATAATGTCGAGAATGTTTAAATATAATTTGGATTATATAACTCATGTGTGAATAAGCCAATAGAAACCGTGAATTTTGCATAACTACTGCGTATTCATAAGTGAATATACCCTTGACGACGTGATATAATCGTTTTGTAGTTTCGCCTCGTGTCAAAATGTATATATATTTTCATATTCACGGTGTTTTGACGTCTGTCACAAAACATTAATATTTTTTATTCGTTATATAATCGTAACGAATACCACTCGAGCAATCGAAAATAATCGATTATACTGACCTCATCACTCGACGTATTTTTTTAAAACATCACTCGAGCTGCGCTCTCCATTTTATTTTGAAACGGATAAATGGAATTATTTTCTATGATGCTGAACATGCTAAATGCTAAAAAACAAAATATTTTTTCACAAACACGACGAAACATAAAGTCGAGAATGTTTAAATATAATTTGTATTATATAACTCATGTATGAATAAGCCAATAGAAACCGAGAATTTTGCATAACTACTACTTATTGATAAGTGGATATTTTTATTCGTTATATAATCAGAAGTGAGGCGTGGCATTGCAAAACTCACTATATCCATATTTATCCAATATCAAGATAACAGTGAATTTTGAATCCATAGATGTTCCTCACAAAAACTGCAGTGTGTTGTCGTAGCAAAAATGATTATATCCCTATTAAAAATACATGAGAAAAATGGGTGTCACTCCAAAACTCTTGATATTTTACTGCAGTGACGCTGCAGTACTAACTATATCCACTGAGCCAATGAAATCGCTCGAAAAGATGCCCGTGACGTATAATATCAGCGTAAACGTAAAGGTTATGGAGCAACCTGTTGTTCTCTTGGTTTCTTGTTTTTAATAGATTTTCAAAATTAAATCGTGGATATTATGAATTTCTAATCCATGGAAATGTTTGTGATCCCTGCTGCACCAAAACAAGCGAGGAAATCCTGTGAAACCAGCCAAGATCAATGACATTCGACAATTATTAGCCAAGCAATTTTTATAAAACTGTTGTTGGTCATGCAATAGTTTCTGACAATTTAGGACCTGAAGATGAGTGTGAATGTGAAAGTCATGAGAATGATCATGCAGTGAGAGTTTAAAACTTTTATAAAAACTATCCACAAAAATATCCACTACTTTAATCTTGAAATTTTTTTTTAGTGTTTTTTTTT
This sequence comes from Cynegetis impunctata, assembly GCA_030704885.1. Lineage (NCBI taxonomy): Eukaryota > Metazoa > Arthropoda > Insecta > Coleoptera > Coccinellidae > Cynegetis > Cynegetis impunctata. Next base: position 200,951 of record JARQZK010000030.1, read on the forward strand.
ACTTTAAAAATTATTTAAGAATATTGTTTTGTTCAATAAACTTAACTTTACAATGATTTATATATTTTTCCTTCAAACTCAATATTCATGTGTTTGATTTCTATTAATACAATTTTTATTGTGTCAGTGCAAAAATTCTAATATCCATCTAATGACGGTGCAAAATTATCTATATCCACAGTTTCGCTGCAAAACTCACTTTATCTAAACTTTAAAATGGTATAAGTGAAAAAATTCAGCAACCATGTTTAAATTTTCTTATCAGAATCACTATTTAGATATGATAGATAAGTTTGGAAAAAAGTAATTACTCATTTGTCGCTGGTTAACACAGATAACAGTTTTTCGTGAATTCTGAAAATTTTTCTAAAATGGATACAGTGAGTTTTGCAATGCCACGCCTCAAGTAATACTATGAGTACTTCAGAATAATCAGGTTAGGGGGCGTTCAAGTATTACGTAACGCAATTTTTGAAGATTTTTGACCCTCCCTCCCCCCTATGTAACGCGCCGTAACGTTTACATGAACCCTCCCTCCCCCTCCGTAAACGTTACGTAACACCCAAGTGACCATTTTTACCTAAAAGTCACAAATATGTTGCGCAAAATACCTGAAAGTCGCTAAAATTCCTATGTTATTGTTTAAATCGCGTTTTCGTTAATAATAAACAAAACAATAGATTTCTCACTCGCAATACATGCGTATAATGTTTATTTTATTGTTATTTAATAAATAATCATACATAATATAAAATGTTGAAATGGGCTCAAATTTGTCCTAATAAACTTTCATTACTAATCTTACATTTAATTATGCCGTTTTCCTGACTTGGCTCTGTCCTTACAGACATTTTTAGCTTAATCCACCATCATTTATCTCATGCTTTATTCGATTTTAGCTTATTAACAGGTTTTCACTTTGGGAACCTGCTTATTAAAATGGGTGCGATTAGCAAAGTTTGACCTAGGACCCCAAGATAATTTTTCGTTTCATGTCTTTTTATGATATATATATATATATATATATATATATATTATATATATATATATATATATATATATATATATATATATATATACATATATATATATATATATATATATATATATATATATATATATTATATTAATATATATATATATATATATATATATATATATATATATATTTATATCTATATATATATATATATATATGAATATATATATATATATATTATATATATGCATAATATATATATATATATATATATATATAATATATATATATATATGCATATATATATATATTATATGTATATATATATATATATATATATATATATATATAGTAATTGTACTGATGGTCACAAGAAGTAGTGAAAACTTGCATGATCCTTTGTTTAGCTGACTAAGTACCGAGAGCATGATTGGGGTCTAAAGGATTTGGCATCGACAGGGTGGCGGCAGGAAAGAATGATTTCAAAGCACTCCTCAAGATGGAACATCAGGATTCGCAAGCGCATTTAATTATTTACGAAAAATATTGCGAGTCACGGACGTGAGCGCTATACCATTTTTAGTTTTTCTTTAGCCGTTTTTTAAATTTCGTTGGCAGTTTTTGGCACAGTTGGCACACAAGTCAGCATGAGAGCTTTTATAGGGCAAAAACAGCTGATGATGCAAATCTCCCTCTTTTGAGAACTTAAGAGTATATCACTCCCTCTTTTTATTTCAATATGGAAACAATGTTACGTAACGCGTTATTCGAACCCCCCTCCCGCCCATGTAACGCAAAGTAACGTTTTGCAAGAACCCCCCACCCCCCAAACTGCGTTACGTAATACTTGAACGCTCCCTTATACATCGATAACTTGTTGCATTATTACAAAGAGTGTCAGTTTGCCAGTTTCAATATGTCAAACTGACACGATTTGTAATTATGCAACAAGTTATCGATGTATAACCTGATTATTCTGAAGTACATTCATTCATAAACGTAAAAATTTGACGGTCCTGTTAGTTTTGATTGGTAGAGCTACTCAAGGTAACTTAACTAAATTGAACGTTCTGATTCGTTGAAAATTATACAAAAAAATAATCGTAACGAATTCCACTCGAGAAATCAATTATACTGACCTCGTCACTCGACGTATTTTCTTAAAACATCACTCGAACAGCGCTCTCTTGGATGTTTCGCAAAATACGTCTCGTGACTTGGAAGTATAATCCATTATTTTCGATGCTCTTGTGATATTATAACGGATTATATAACTCATGTGTGAATAAGCCAATAGAATCCGTGATTTTGCATAGTTACTGCTTATTGATAAGTGAATATACCCTTGACGAAGTAATATAATCGTTTTGTTGTTTCGCCTCGTGTCAAAATGTGAATGTTTTCATATCGACGATTTTTTGACGTTTGTCAAAAAAACTAATAATAAAGTTTGATGAAGTTTCGTTTAATTTTTCAATACGCAACGCGTTGGTTATAGTTCTGGTTGTGTTGTTTGTTCTGTATATAAATCATAACGAATACCACTCGAGCAATCGAAAATAATCGATTATATTGACCTCGTCACTAAACGTATTTTCTTAATACGTCTCGTGACTCGGAAAATACGTCTCGTGACTCTAAGGTATAATCTATTATTTTCGATGCTCTTGTGATAATATAACTGATAATAATATTCTCGTTAACAGTTTCACTGCTCTTTCAGGTCCAAAATATGCACTGATGAATATGAAAGCACTCTTAGCCACAGTGGTGAGGCAACTACTGATAGAAACGGAATATAAGACAATAGATGAAGTTAAATTGAAGCTAAACGTTCTTCTGCGACCTACTCAAGGATTCAAAGTATCTCTGAAAGTGAGGGAATGAATAAAGTCAAGCAATAATTGAACAAAATATCACGAAATTTCTCAACATGACATAAATGTTAATTTGATATTTTTGGAATATATCTTATCACCCTTTTTCCGTGATGATATCTCATTCGTTGAAATGATCATTCATGAGTACCTATCTGGAATTCGCCGGTTGGATTTGGTAGTATCTACTATAAATGTTAATGCTTGAATAGCAAACCGAAATAAAGAGTAGATCCGATTATTAGATTTGCGCTATTTTTTCAGAATAGTACCTAAGGGGGCATCCAATAATTACGTGATATAATTTTGGCGATTTTTCGATCCCTCCTCCCCTCTTGGTGAGATGTCGTGAGATTTTGCTCGATCCCCTCCCCCTCCTCGAATCTCACGTGAGATTTTTTTAAAAGCGTATTTATTACGTAAATGAATTAATCTGTGCTCGATTCCATTAGATTTATTTGAAGGAGCCATTTTCTTATAATTTTTTCTATTCAAGACTAGTATTTAATATTTTTAATGACGTAGCATAGTGGCTCCGTAGTTCAGAGGTCAGTGCGTTGGGCTACTGAACAGAAGGTCGCTGGATCGAATCCCAGCCGGAACAACGAATTTATGCGGAGCCACCTTTGACAATGGCAAACCACCGAGCAGTATTCTGCCTAGTAAAGCCTCTCTGTAAAGACGTTCGGAACCGTCGTAAAACTGTATGTCCCTTCTATTCGTGTATCGCTGTATCACGCACAGCACGAGTAGTTGTAGAGAGGTCGCCACACCCTAAACCGGGTACGGCACCACAAGAAGAATGACGTAGCATAGAATCACAATGAGATTTAACAGTAAAATACGTAAATAGGAACTAGTAAAGTTTGTGAACAAATACTCAATTTAATTCAATCAACGAAGACTCATGTATGAGCTCGAGTGTGAATACTACTTTAACACTTCTTATTTCGCCATAACTTCAATAAAAATTCTATTAGTTCAAGTAAATTAGTAGTATTTTTTCGAAATGTGGAGAAAATAAAATTAATAATAAAACAATTGTTCTAATAAGCCAAACAGAATTATTTTTCAGTGAAAATTATTAGTGCATCGTATATTTATTATAAAAGGTTATAGCATTATTTTTCGTGAATAATGAATGAGAAAGATATATTCTTTCCAAAAAAAAATTTTGTTACTGTTAATAAATATTCATTGATAGTTAACGAATATTGTTAAAAGAATAGTTGCTCATATTTAATAAATCAATAAATTGTTTCGAAACAAATATAATCTATTTGTAGTTAATTAATTCTTCTACCAGTGCATAATTAAGTCGCGATGAATATTATTATGTATGATTTTGCCATATTTTAGTGGAGAAACATTTTTCACCTAATTTAACCCAGTTTTCTCGCAATTTTATACTTTTTCTTGCGGGAAAAAATTACGTGATATTTGCCGAGACCACCTCCTCCCTCACGTGAATTTGAGATTTCTCTCGACTCCCTCCTCCCCCTAAACACCTCACGTAATTAATGGATGCCCCCTAATCTTGTAACAGTATACACAGGGTCGAACCTACGATTATTATTAAGTGGGGTAAGCTTTGATCTTGGCGCCCCCATCCACCTCTGCAAACTTATTATCTAACCTCAGGTAGCACTAGGCCTCTTTTTAGATTGGGTAGGTACCCAATCTAAAATAAGAGGCTTAGTGCTACATGAGGTTAGATGAAAATATTACCTATTATTTTGATGAAATAGTAAGTATTTATCATAATACATTACAGTAGTGTTCCAAAACTACTACAAATAAATACGACATAATTATAGAAAAAAGTTAAGTGTAAAATTATAATATATAATACAGTTTTAGAAGTTTCATTGAAAATAAATGTATATCTACTACTCAATACATTAACTACATCAATTATTATTATTATTTCAATAATTAAACATTAAAATCTCAGCTTTCGGGCCTTCTTTGCTGTGAAACTATTTTTATATATTCCCGAAAATTGAATTTCAGATCTCGACGTCTTAAGGTACTAGGAAGCCATTATGTCTATTTTTGAGATAATATCTGTATGTATGTGTTTGTGTAAGTAAACTTTTGAACAGGTCGACCGATTACAATGCAGCTTGTGGCATTCGAAATAGTTGCACCTAACTAAGATTTCTTGAAAATTGCAACCGATTTGGCGCTGTCGATTTCGAGAAATGGCAAAACTAAATTTTCAAAAAACTTCGGTAGTGAAATATTATTTTCGCTTCTGAACACTTACACATGAAAAGCGACCTGATATATGATATATCGTTAGAAAGAGAAAGAAAATCCGTTCCAACCAAACCACAGCCAACTATGATTTCTATTTGAAAAAATACCATAACTCAAAATTTTTTCAAATTTTCTTGACTCCACTGGATTATACAGAAAAAAATACCTTAAAAATGTGAATGTTATTATCTCGTAACTTCTTGAACAACCATGATATTTACGCTCTTCTAAAAGTCGAAAATTCGAAATTTTGTTTATTATTTCAACTCGAAGACAAAAGAGCAAATTTTGATTTCCGCCAGTGAATTTGTCTCGAAGAAAGAGATCGAGAATGTGCCTCCATTTTTTTTACCAGTAGTTACCGAGATACCCCATACAAACATCGAAATTTGCCCACCCTGAACATTATTTTGTAAGTAGTATCAACCTATCAACGTATACCTTTACCCCGCGTTATTAGTAGTACTAATACATTATTGAGCTTTCATTATTTCAGAAATATGCCCAAAAAAGCAATCTCACCTGAATCGGTGGGTTTTAACTGATACATTGATCCCTGGTTCACAATCATACTAATTACAGCAGGAAAAAGGTGATGTAATTAGGGTGATGCTGCACAAACCATAAAGTTTCAATTTCATTGACAAAAAAGTTGTAGGTAATTAATATGATTGTGAACTAGGGTATCGAATTTTAGAGGTTGGTAGGGGCGGCAAAATTTGAATAGCCTACTAGTGGAAAATATCTAAATCCGCCACTGATAGTTGCTGCTGTTGAATCTTCCGACCACTTTTCCGTTGTTAGGGCACTTGAAGCTTTTCATTTTGGTCACAAGTTCTTCTTCGCTCAAATGTTTCGCATATGGTGTAGCTACCTCTTTAATTTTTTAGTTTTTAATTCAATTCCTACACAAAAACCTTAGTTACAAATATCAAAATAAATGAAAGAGTATTAATATTACATGCTATCCATAACAAATTATTATGATTGTAATAAAAAAAATTATTTTAATAATTTTCATTCAAAAAAAAAAGGAAATAGTGAACAAAATTCTTTTGGTTTTGTTTTTCGGCGCACCATATTATCAAATACGTCCTATAATATTAGAACGAAATAATTGTTGTAATAACGTTCAATACAATGACCTCTTAAAATAGTCAAATTATTTTAGTGTAACCGCCCTGTTTAAGTATTTCTTACTGTATTTAGGTAGATGTGGGCCACATCTACCTACATCATGTGGCTATGCACAAATCTAGCTTATTAAGGATATGCACTGAAAATTTATAATTTAATTGTTTCTGTAAAATATTGAGTTATTGAACTTTACAGTAAAATTTATATTGTTGTTTATGAAGCAATTTCTAATTTTGTTGGATAAATTATTTTATTTTCAAACGTACAATAATAACGTCATTTCTCGATTGACAGGATCATCGAAAAGTTCTATTTCTCCGCGAAGGAGGAGAAGTGTTGCTATGCAACACTTTTCCGGCCGGCGGCAGGAAAAGTGTTACTATGCAAAAGATGAATTGGTAACCATGAACAAAAGATTCTCCAATTCAAACGTCATTTTCACTTTCAACCACTTCTCACCAGGTTGCAAATTATAACTATCAATTATTTTACTTTATATCTGTCAGAATCAATTTTGCGTGGCAACCGTAACTAGGCAAATGTTCCATAATTCATAACGATCGTAAGTGGATAGAATTATGTGCGTAAATGTGAATCAATCCAAAAATGGATATTCAGATTTTTATGAATTTCAAAACGTTTGAAAATAAAATAACATATTTCATTCGGAGTAGAAGTGACTTTTCACGGCTCGCTTTCAATTGCCCGCCTGACTGCGTAGTAAGCTCAAGCTCGCCATGAAAAGTGACACTTCTCCTCCTTATGAAATAATATACTATTTTTGGCGCTCCATCATTTGGCGCCCCCAATAACCTGGCGCCCGAGGTGCGCGCTCCTCCTGGATCCGGCCCTGAGTATACGTATTATGTTTTATTTTCTATAGAAGTTGTTGGATTGACTTGGCTATGATAATCAATCGACTACTTTTTTCTCTAGTTAAACAAATATCTCTTTAAAAGTTTCAAAATTTCTTCGCAATTCGAATAAACCTAAAGTTTTTCAAGTTAAAGATAATTTCACTTTTGATGTAGGTATTTTATATGTTATATGTTCTATATTATATGTTATTACTCATACGTTACTCATTTGGCTAATAAAAATCATTCGGAATTCGTTTAGCTAATGAAAATCATCTAATTCCTATTAACCCAAAAATTTCCTTTCACTTTAATTCACCGACTATCAGAGTTGTCTTCATTTGACATGTTTCATGATTGAACAAGTATATTTTACTGAAATTATTGAATGTACGACGTTGCATTTCTTCAAGACGCGTTGCAAGCTTTCGCTTTTCCTGAGATTTGTTAATGTAATAGTATATTAAACAAGGTTTGAAAACGATACTCGCTCGACTTGTGGGCCTTGCCTTCGGCTCAGTCCATCAATTTGTCTCGCTCGTGTTGAAAGAGGTTTTCGAACTAGTTTTTTACGATAATTTATATATATATATATATATATATATATATATATATATATATATATATATATATATATATATATATATATATATATATATATATATATATATATATATATATATATATATATATATATATATATATATATATATATATATACGATATACGATATACGAATCATCTACGACGGTCGTCGTCTTCCGCTTCTCGACTTCCATCTCTGCCTATCTGTCAAATCTCCTTCTTCGAGGCCTCTAGAATTCATTGCTTCTTCAACGTTCTTCATCCATCTTCTAGGAGGTCTTCCGCGTTTCCTTCGCTCCGGTGATATCCATTCGTATATTTTCTTTGGCCAACGATTTGGTTCCATTCGTTGGAGATGGCCGTACCACGTTTACTTTTTGCTGTCAATTATATCGAGGATAGTTTCTTGTTCACCTATTTTTTCTCTTATTCTCTGATTTTTCACGTGCTCGAGTCTGGAGATGCGACAGCTCCTTCGCCAATAATCGACCTCAAGGGATAGCAATTTATCTTTTTCTTTTTTGCTTAGCTCCCAGGTTTCTGCGCCATAAGTGGTGATACTCTCTACTATGGACTTATATAATAATAATAATTATTATAATATTATGTCTTTATTTTAATTATCCTCGGCGAAGTCCAGATGAACTGCTCTACTTAACCGATTACCGGTTACACAAAATAAATATAAAAGAATGTCTTCATATAAATTTCAAACAAATTTTAAAGTATAGGACGCACATAAATGAATTGCACAGAAGAAGAAACATCAACAATAAATCCATTATTAAGAATACAAAACCGAGCATCAAAGGACCAGAAGATATTCCATATAAGCTCTCTTAAACCCATAGGATGATTTCTTTTTGACGTTTAATGGTATAGAGTTGAGTATTTTTCCTGCAGAGTATGAAAATGATTAATATCTTCGTCTTCTTCGTAATTTGGTTACTCCAGAGTTCAGTTGACGAATAACTCTTTTCCCTTGTCCAATTTTGTTTGTTATGTCTTGGGTGCTCTTGAAATTTGATGTGAGTGTGACCCCCAAATATCGATACTTTTTTTACAACTGCAAATAGAAAATTTTCTCCAACAAGCTTTGGAAACAATTTCTTGAAGGATGCAATCAACAATACAATAGAGCTGTGACGAGCTTGAAACATTGCAGAATTTTGACGTTGTTATAAGAGTACCAAAAAAAACACACAGTGAGCGAGAGATGCGTGCGCAAAGATGACATTTCCTTGCGTAAAGTGTTTTACATACGGCGTCCTCAAAGTACCGCTTTCGGAACGAATTTTCCATGAGCAAAACCTCATTTTCTGATGCAGTCGTTTGAAAAAACATTTACATCAACATCACTAAAGGCCATTACTCAGGAAGTTGATGAAGTTTGGGAAAAATTCTTTTTAGCATGAATTAATGAAGAACAGCGAAATGAAATATTATGTCATACTGAACTCGGAACGTATCTTATTATTGCTCCAAAGTTACGCCCTCTATTGTGTCAACAGGATTTTATATCAGAACCAACCCCATACAAAACTACCTACCTACCAATTTTCATCCATATTCCTCCAAAGTTTGCCCTCTATCGTGTAAAAAAGATTTATTTCCTCCCCTGTGGATAGACCCCCAAACTGATTCGTACTGGAACCAATCCCATTCAAGATGACATAAAAAACTTTCTTCCTACCAACTTTCAACATATATCTCGAAAATTGCGTCCTCTATGGTGTAAACATTATTCATTTCTTCCTCCGGGGGGGGTTAACCTCGAACCAAATCCAATTCCATCCAAGATGACATGAAAAAGTATCTATCTACGAACTTCCGAATGTATTGCTACAAAATTGTGCCCTTTATCGTGTAAACAAGATTTATTTCCTCGCCTTGGGGTCAACTCCCCAACCGCTTCGTACTAAAACCAATCCCATTCAAGATATTATACGAAACTACCTACTCACAAACTTTAAACCCTATATTGCTACAAAATTGCGTATCTCTCGTATTGACAACATTTATTTCCTCCCGGGGGGATCAACCTCCCAGCCGATTCGTACCGAAATCAATCCCATCCAAGATTACATAAAAAACTATCTATCTACATACTTTCAACTTTATTGCTCCAAAATTTCGCCCTCTATCGTGTAAACAAGATTTATTTCCTCCCCGGGGGGTCAACCCCCAACCAATTCGTACCTTAACCAATCCCATCCAAGATACTGATTTTACAGTGATTGAAAAAAAATTGTACATGCATCGTCAATAAACATGAAAACGTTTGGGTTCACTTGTTATTCTTTATTTTTAGATACTCAAATACAATCCTAAAATATAAAAACAAGCTTTACATGAAACAAACTCAAACCTAAAGGATAATATGGATGATATTTCAAATGCAAATCCACGTAAAAAAAAACATAACATATAAAACAATTGACAACTAAAAACGTGAAAATTACACGTTATTGGTGGACCAAGTTGAAGCAGTTCAAACATAATTGAGGTTTACTCAGACACTCATTGCAATAGGTAAACACCATTTTTGCACTATTTTTGGCATGTAGACGACCACCTTCTCGTTGTGGTTCGGAGTAACATTCCCAACATTTTCTGCGTAACCTTTTACCATTTTTACCAACTCGTATATTCTTAACAGATGAGTTGTTTTTCCTCGGTCGGCTGATCGATCATCTGTAATGCCAAAGAGACCTTCAACTATCTGTTCACGGTACCTACGAATTTGAATTTTTTACTGGCAACCTCTTTGTACAAACTCTAGGCGACTTCAACACCTATTCCCAAAATGAGTTTTACACCAAGTTTCCGGAACCATTTGATACCCTTCCTTAGGGTGGTGGCATATCACCCCATTTGATCTGAAAGGTCATTCATATATGAATGTCGTGGCCTCCTGCGTAAAAACCAACACGTTTTATCCTGGAGGGCCACGTCATTCATATATGAATGACAGCGAAAAACCTAGAAAAAATTTAATGTAAACAAAAATAACACGGCAAATGGTATATACGGGTAATAATATAGGGAAAACATAATAAGCGATACGCCCCCTACCGGTGTCGAATATTACTAGAGCATGGGAGATAGATTGCTTTGTTTACTTCTGTTTACGTGTATTTTATATGAGAAGTTGTTGAGTTTTAATTGTATTTTGGATCGTTTACAAACGTTCAGAAGAGATGAATCACTATTGTTGTGTATTCTATTGTTCATCTTGGGCAAAAAAAAACCCGAATATAGATTACATACCTTTCCGAAAGCTGGACAATTCAAAGTTGCATTCCAAACAATGTTGGGAAACAAGGAAATGAATTACAGAAGAAAGGTGTGGATTCATAACTAGAAGATTGAAAAAAAATGTCAGAACATAAGAGAGTTGTTCTTTACAGTTTACTGAGAATAATTATTTTCCCTGCAGTAAGTTTGTGGATTTTTCTATATAGAATTATACCAACTAATGATGTGCAATTTTCAGCTAACCGAAAACGTAGAGTTTTTGAAGTCCAATGCTATTCCAACGGAAAATTTTCCACTTTTATCGGAATCTGAACCTGGGCCATCATCCAAAGATTCTTTATTATTGTATTTTCTTTCATGAAACAACCAGAGATACTATTAAAATAATAATAACAAATGATGTTTATTTGCACAACCAAAATAACAGTTTATCATAACATCAAGAATATGAAATAAATCTTGACCCTATAGCTAGGTAAAAACTAAAATATTCAATTATATAATCAGGAAAACAGAGATTCTATCAAAAACACCAGACTCTCAGAAGTCCACCGTACTTTTAGGATAGCTGTTATACGTCAGGAAAATTCAAAAAATATAATAATTCATCACGTTCAAACCATTTAAGCAGAGTATTCATATTAATTCTTCTATTATTTCATGTTGTTTCTTTCATTTTTGCTGGTAAGTACTTAGTTTTGTCCATTATACTCAAAAATTCTTCAGTTCGCAATGAAAGTAGACATGTCAGAGATGTTTTCTTGAAACTTCTGAAAGTTTTTTTATTTTTTAAATAAATAGGTGTTCTATCATACAGCCCTTTCATGAGGTATACATAGTTCCTTCAACCAATTAATTTATTCGTCCTCTACTTTATTTTATTATTGATTTTCATGTTAAATGATAAAAACTCAGTGTAAATTGCAACTTGATGTAGGTAGGTTATCTACTGTTGAACAGAGATAATATTGTTCTCAATCGAAACACAATGAACCACTAGAAAATACGAAGTCCAAAAAAACACAAATTACGACGATAAACGTTCGAAAACTCAAAACGAAATGAACGTAAATACCATTACAACCAATGTAAACAAAGCAGCTAATCTCCCATGCTCTAGTACCGATATTAGCCGTTCCGGCGCTACGATCTTAATTTCAGACGCCTATAAAGTTTAAAGTCATATGGCAAAGTTTCACAACTTGGCCCGCTGGGTGATTTTACGAAATATCCCTTGGCAGTCAACGTGTTAAAGGAAAAGAAGAAAAAGAAATTCTCTAGTCTGTAGTGCTAGTGTCACTAGAGTCACTAGCACTACGACTACTGAACTACTGTACTGGTACTGACACTCCGCAGACGATAAGTGGTTCATAGTTCATAGTTTTATTTATACTGTAATTTGTAACATTTTTCATAAGGGATATACTTCATATTTTATTCAATAATTTGGAAACAGTTTTCAATTCATAATGTCTAAACCTAGTGGATACGATTCTCACAGTGAGGGTCCAGGGTTTGTTGGTATTCGGTTTTGTCAAGAATGGTAAGTGTAAAAATACCTATAACCAAATTTATAGAAACTATATTTTTTTTACATTTTTTCAGTAATAATATGCTGTACCCAAGAGAAGACAAAGAAAACAAGATTTTATTGTATGCATGTAGAAATTGCGACTACAGGCAACATGCGGATTCAAAATGCATTTATGTTAACAAAATTATGCACGAAATTGAGTAAGTTGATATAAAAATTTATATACTTCAGCTTATAATATTATTATTGATTTACAGTGAATTAACTCATATTGTGGCAGATGTTATTTCGGATCCTACCTTACCAAGAACTGAGGAGCATCATTGTCCAGAATGCAATCACAGGTACTTATAAAATTGGGATGTATTTCAATACTTTAAATTGCTATCGCCAAATGTTTTTCATTTTGTTATTAGAGATGATAAGTGAACATTGTAATTATTATAAGTTTTACTTATTTATAATTTCTTGCTTCAGAGAAGCTGTATTCTTCCAAGCTCAAACAAGACGTGCAGAAGAAGAAATGAGGCTATATTATGTTTGCACTAATCCTCACTGTGCTCACAGGTGGACTGAATGAAATAATATTAATTAAGAATATTCGTTATTTTGTTATGAATAATATAAGTGAAAAACTTTCATCTTCCTTCTATTTTTGACACATTGTTTTATAAACTGAAATTAATTTTTTGAATTATATAAGATCATAAAGATTTTTTGGCAAAAGTGGTTTGATGATTAAATATTCATCTATTAATTAGAATAATTTATTCTCATATTAAACTTTTAAACGATTGACTATATTTCACCATGATAGAATGAAGAAGGGAAGATATAAGTTTTAAAAAAATACTTCAGTGAAAACATAAAACTTAACGTATTGCTCATATTTAGAACATTCAGTTTTGTTATTAATAAAAATTGTATCTTCTAGTTTTATTATTGGATTTCAATAAATTCATTATAGAATCATGAAAAAGGAAATATATTTAATTGACATTAATGCATTCACTTGACTTAAGGAAAATAGCATTATTCATTATTTGAACTGCAAAAATGAATAAATTATCAGCTATGTGTATTATTATTCAAATAATATCGATCAGTGACAAACAAAATTTTTGACAAAGGGATTAAGTTATCTTTTACAGAAATTAAAATCAGAGAATGTGCTCTTTATTATGAAGTACATGTTTTGTTTTAAAGCTTCAAACTAAAGAATTTATCACTTTACTATGGAATGGATATAAAGAAGTTCAAGAATCTCTTTCAGATTGGGGAAGTTACTTTCTGTACTGTTATCTAATGATTAGAATAACAGAAAAGAGTTGTTTTTGTGTTTGATGATACTCTAAAGAATACAAAAGTGTACCAATCAATTCTCAGAGTAATTATGAGCTACTTTCAAATGTTGCTTTATGTAACTTTTATCTATGAAACATTTTTCACAATTTGGACACTTGAATGGTTTGTCACCTGTGTGAGTCCTCAAATGTTTCTGCAGTTTACTATTTGCAAAATAACTTCTAGGACAAACATGGCAAATGTATTTTTTCACTCTTTCAGGAAGTTTAACATCTCCTATCCCATGGTTTTTGACCATGTGAATGTGTAAAGATTTTTGATATTTGTACCCAGAATCACAAATTGTACACTTAAATGACTGAGCATTAGTATGACTGTCTATATGCCGAGTTAAAGCAGATCGAGATATACATTTTTTGTCACACAAATGACATGAAAAGTTTTTTTCCCCAGTATGGGTTTTAATATGTGTATCCAAATTTGTTTTCAAGGGGAATCTTCTACTACAATAATCACAAGAATATTTCCACAAATTCCTGTCCATATGTACACAAATTTTGTGTTTGTGCAAATCTGAGGAAGTATTGAAAGCCTTGTTACATTCTGGACATCTATATGCTCTTTTATTGGCATGTATCTTCTCATGATGGTACAAATCACTGGCTGTTATGTATCTTTTTCCACAAAAAAGACAGACATGTTTACGCTCACCTATATGGTACTTTTGATGAGCTTTTAGATAGACTGATGAAACAAATGAACTTGGACAAACATCACATTTGAAGTTTTTTTCTGTGGCATGTACATTTTTCTTGTGGCGTTTTAATAGATATTTGTTATTAAATGATGTCCCACATATATCACATTCATTTTTATTTTCCGTTTCTTTTTTAAATGTTTGATCACTAAGAATAAATTCATTGTCGGTAACCTCATTTTTTACTGGATCCAAGTCTGTGGTACTGATACATTCTTCAAAATTTTGTTCTTGTTTAATAATGCAAGAGTTTTCATGTTCAATTTCATTTGTACATTTTTCATTGAAATAGGATTCTTCGAATTTCTTATGTTCATCCGTAATGTGTCTAGATAAACATGTTTTATATAAGAATTCTTTCTCACAGTGGAAACATATGAATTTATTTTCCTTTTCCACTTCAACAGCAATTACAGATGGACTGTTTTCATCTTTGCTCTTCAAGTTTTCTATTTCATCCCAGACTTTGTACCTGGCATCTTTCAATGATATGCATAATTCTCTAAATTTATAAGCGTTTTCTAACAGTGTGGTACAACCAAGACAAATTTGAAAGCTATTTTTCCAATTCTGCAAAAAAAGTAACCCAATTACCTATCACTGTTTGAGCAATACATTCTCGTTACTTACTACATCAGGTACGCAAGTTTTTAATTTACTAAGTAAGTTTAAGTTACATGATTTTGTTTCTG
The DNA here is from genome assembly GCA_030704885.1 of Cynegetis impunctata. Taxonomy (NCBI): domain Eukaryota; kingdom Metazoa; phylum Arthropoda; class Insecta; order Coleoptera; family Coccinellidae; genus Cynegetis; species Cynegetis impunctata. Next base: position 216,194 of record JARQZK010000030.1, read on the forward strand.
TAACATTTAAAAGGAAATCTTCTGCATTTAGGCAAATTAGGCAAAACCTTGCCATTTAACAGATTTCAAAGTTAACCCAAAAAATCATCAAAAAACAAATATAACCTGACCTAACGCCTTGACATTTAACTCACAGAAAAGTCAAAATATTGTGTTCGTATACCTACCCTCATTTCTTATTTCTCAAAAACAAAAATTATTATAGGTAGTGGTATTAAGAAGTATCAAATTGAAATAATAATTTTACTTCTGAATTATTAATTTGAATTAAGTTGTAAAATAGGGGATCTTATTAATATATATTTTGACAACTATCATAATGCTAGAGTGTAATACGAAAAATTTATGCAGTTTAAATTTGCCTTGCGCATAAGCAATATTCTTTGAGTAATTGGAGGTGATAAAAATTATAAATAATTTTCCCTTTTACAGTAAATTGAAAATTAAGATAATATTACCGCTTCACTTAAAAAAACATATGTCAGCAAGTTCGAAGCCTGATTCCTCTTGTGTTATGTTTTTATCGCCTTTAGTAACGTTGCCTAGACATCTGACGCCCTAGTTTTTATGTTGAGCCCATGGACGTCCTATCTGTGTGTAGGGGTTCTCTACTTAGGGTGGGAATCCTTTGAGAGAAGAAGAAAAAGAACTTTTCATATTTCTGGTTTTCTATGCTCGTAAAGGAAAATCTCTATTTGTCAAAATTCCAGCTTTTTTTATTTTCATTTAAGGTCATGCATGTTGTCATTTTTATTTTTTCCTGGAACAAAGTGCCTTATAATTAGTGTAAATGGGTGAATGTTTTTATTATTCATTATGGAAAACTGTCCCAAAATAAAGGAAGAATGTGATATAAATATCGAAGAAGACTATAATTTGGATCCTGAAAATGGTGCTAAAAATTTAATGTTCACTAATCTTTTTTGTAAGTCTGAAAAGCAAGAGTCAACTGAAGGTATTCGGGAATCTTGCAATGATATAGGAGAAGAGAAAAGCCTGTTAGCCAATTATACAAAGTAAGTATAATTACTTGAATATTTAGATGACTTTATGGAAGTCATATTGTGATTATTTTTATTAACATTTGCAGTTCTGGAAGGAGAACCACTGCATCATACAAGGTACATGATGGATCTGAGTCTCCAGAAGAAAACACTGAAAATTCTGAAGATGATTGGTCTCCTGAGAAAAAGAAAAGTAAAAGAATACCAAAGAAGAATACAAATGTTGTAAAACACAAGTCATATCTTTTAACCCAGAAAAGCATAGCAATATCTAGAAAACTGGATAGAGTTAACAAAAATATTGAGATTAAAGAGATAATTATAAAGAATGAAGATTTAAATGAGGAGAAACCTGTAGAAGATTTAGTTCCAGAAGACAAATTGACATGTCCGTACTGTGGATTGAAAGTTACATTTCAGGGAAATCTAAGACGACATATAAAACAAATTCATGTAAAACAAGAAATTTTCATGTGTAACTTTTGCAAATATCAAACTTCTCGCAAAGATCATCTCAAATTACATATAAATATGAAACATACTAAGGAGGAAAAATTTAAATGTACGTTCTGCGATTTTGAAGCTTTATCTCCGAACATATTGAAAAATCACGTGAATCACATACATACTTTGCACAGATGGTACGATTGTGAATTTTGCGAATTTAAAACTACACATTCTGGTAATTTAAAAGTACATATTCAGGGAAAGCATAAGGATGTTGAATTAAAATGTCACCTGTGTGACTTTATGGCAAAAAAAAAGTTTCATTTGAGTGTTCATATAGATCAAGTGCATGAGTCGGAAAAATTGAAATGTTCTTTTTGTAATCATATCAGTAAAATTAGATCACAATTAACCAAACATATCATGAAGAAACATCCTGATGAGGTCAAATTCAAATGTGATTTATGCAATTATAGAGGATTTGCTGAATCAAATATTAAGGCACATATGACTTCTAAACACCAAGACGGTAATCATAATTACATGTGTACAGATTGTGATGCCTCCTATGACTGTTTTGCAAATCTAAAGAAACATAGGAATGTTAAACATATCTAAGTGGGAAAAATAAATTGTGATATAAACAATTTTTTTAAAAAAAGTGTACATGTTGAGTTTCTTGTAGTACTTGATAATTTTTCCACATAATGTCATATAAGAAACTTCAATTTCAGTACCAGAATCGTATGACTACGTTTAAGAAAAATTATGTGACCATTACGTGCAATTAAAATAATGTAATTTTCTATTATCGAAATATTGAAGATTTAAGAATATGTTTATATTGTTAATTTAGTTACAATTGTGGGATATCCACAAAAGAGTACTATTTTTTAATGTTTATATTTTGAAATGTTATATAAATGTTTTATATCTTTATTGTAAGTAAGATATTAAATATATATATATATATATATATATATATATATATATATATATATATATATATATATATATATATATATATATATATATATATATATATATATATATATATATTATATATATATATATATATATATATATATATATATATATATATATATATATATATATATATATATATATATATATATATATATATATATATATATATATATATATATATATATATATATATATATATATATATATATATATATATATATATATATATATATATATATATATATATATATATATATATATATATATATATATATATATATATATATATATATATATATATATATATATATATATATATATATATATATATATATATATATATATATATATATATATTATATATTAAACATGATATCTATTTTAGTACTTTAGTATAGTGTAAAACATGTAGATCTGTTTACTATACTTTTATCTTTTATATCATGTTAAAGTATGTACAGAGTTTGATTTTTTTTGTGAGTGTATATATGTAAATATATATATATATATATATATATATATATATATATATATATATATATATATGTATATGTATATTATTATAACATGATACATGATATCCATTTTAGTACTTTGTTGACAATCATGTAGAAACTATAATGTAACAAAATGTTGATTATACTTTTATCTTTTTTATATTGTTAACAAAATACATACATATTTGGATTATTGTTGTTAAAGTAATAATACAGATTTTTTCTACTGCTGATGGTGAGATAGAATTGGATGCAAAAAAATTTATATTTTTGTAATTTCATGTGGGTTAAAAATGCAAGAGAATGAATAATATTAAATTTCATTTAGTTGTTGTTGGTTAATGAAATGAAAAGTGTGAAATTGATAGCTTGTTTTGTTTAATTACTTACAGTGACCAATAAAAAGCAATTATTCTTTTTATACGTTACTGTAATTTTAAATTTATTTACTGCACTGAATATTTTGCGTGAAAAATTGTTGAAACAACAATACTTAAAACGAAATACATAACTCTCATAAAATATTCAATTGAAACAAGTTTTTATTGCTTAAAATTGGTTACCTATGCTACATTTGAATTCCCTTAAACATATATTCTAGTTTCTGTATCACAAGTCATTTGAAATAAATATTTACAATATAGTCAGATAAACCAGGAAGACTACACCTTAAATACATTTAGTTTTATAAGTAGGTATATATTATATATATATATAGCTATATATATTTTTCAAAAATATGGAGGCGTCGTTAAAACATCCTTGATTGTTTTCAAAGATTGTGATTTTCGAAATCAAAAATAATTTGATGTAGGGGTTGCTAAGATTAGGTGTATTAAAGTGGAAAAAAGGAAAGTTTTTTGAAATCCCAATAATTATTGTTATTCCTGATTTCAAAATGAACAATGTGTTTTTCTTTAATCCATATGAAAAAGTATTTGTTATATTTTTCATATACAAGCGGATATCCAAATCTGAAATGTTTTAACTTGAAGTTATTTAATTTTTATCTGGCAGTGCATCCACCAAATATAGACGAACGAAGGTCTTAACGAGTTATACATTTACTTGTAGTTTCAATATCCCAGTCGAGAGCTATCAGTACCGAATTGAATATTTCTTCGAGATAAATTAATATGTTGGAAACGTTCCGAAAATTTCCCATTCAAAATGTTGGTTTGATAAAAATTCAATAAAAGGCCAACAGAGTAGAGAATTATTCTGTGACTACAATCGTTCCCCACCACTGAAAGATATGAAGTTGTTGGCCGAAAAAGTCAGGCCACCTCTTTTCTGGGATTGTAATCGTACGATCTCAAATGGTCAGTTTTTCGGCCGAAATCAAAGGATTAAGTGTTTAAATACCAATTCGTTGACTGACTTTTGGCTCCTGTTATCCCAATCCACCCATTTCCAAAAAGAAAAAGTAAGTACATGTCACATATCCACAATATTTGCAATTTCATGCACTCTGTGACGTCGCAGTGAATTCTATAGAAATTCGGGTATTGTTCAATGTGTTGTAATTTGAAAAAATTATGCCGATTTGAATTCGATCTGACAAATTCCATGCGAACATTCTATTGTGCGTGGATCATGAATAAAAATATTGCTTTGAATTAATTTATACGTAAGTATATTTCACCTACTCTGATTTCTATAAATCTCATACAGAAATTCCGGTGAAAGTGAACTAGTTTTATGATAATTGAAAGTTGAATCCTATATTTCTTGTGTGTAAAGTGTTAATATTGTTCAGACACTTTACTTTGTATTATTTTTTAATTTTTTTATTCGAAATAATTTCATTATTGACTCCAAAGTACAAGATCTTCGTGATGCGAAAAAAAGAAAAATTCTTTTTGTAGTTATTGCGAAATGCTCCTAAAAACTTCGAAATCTCTTTTAAGATTAAATTTACTTTTTTGAATACTTAGCATCACGTCCTTTTTGGTTATTGTAATAAATGAAAATACTGTTTCGTGTTTCTTCAAGAAAAGTTTTGGTTTGTGGGTGATTTATGTTGTTATTATGACATAATCTGAGAAATTATTTGACAGACAGTCCTACTATGTTTTGAGACTTCAATATAACCTCTTTCTTTGAAGGTGATTGATAGGCTGCTGGCTCACTCATATGTGGATATTCTTTATTACATGTATACACTATACAGATTCCGTATGAATCAATTAAAACTTTATTTTACTGGATTATGCTAAACTACGTGGCCACACTTGAGCAGTTTGCTTCCCAGGTGTTTTTATTATGCGAAAAGTACCTCTTTATCCTCATTTTCACTTGGAATAATTAATTAATTAATTAATTTCAATAATAAAAATATGAAAGCGTTTTTTTTGATAAACAAATTTTCAATATTCATTGACGTTGCTCATTAAAATTATAATCTCAAATCTGTAGAGTTAGACTACGAAACATCGAATATGACGTATCACAATTGAGTAAGGAAAGTACGAATTCTTTCTCTTTCTTTTGAACGTTATGGAAATGTTCGCGTTGCCCATGTCAAGGAAGAGAGGGTCTCTCTAGTCTAGATCAAGAGCCAACTGTAGGCCGTACCGATGAATAATTATTATAGTATGTTGAATATCATCGCTTCTCCCTATTTCCTGTTAGGAATATATCATAAAATTGCCTACCGAATGCCATATTCAAGAGCTAGGATGTTAAATATCTCAATTCAAAAAAAAAAAAAGAAAACTAAGGGACTACTAAAAAGCAATAAATAATTGAATTGCTGAGTAAAATCAAAAGCCAAATATTATTAGGTACCTATATGCCCTACCTATAGGTATATCTGTTTGAAGTAGATGTAAATCCCGAATAATTTATAGCGATATAGGCAGCTTTATTAGTCGTATTTTATCCTATAAAATAAATACTATTGCAGTGTGTCGAAGAAAAGCAATCATATATATATATATATATATATATATATATATATATATATATATATATATATATATATATATATATATATATATATATATATATATATATATATATATATATATATATATATATATATATATATATATATATATATATCTATATATATATATATATATATATATATATACATATATACATATACACATATACATATATATATATATATATATATATATATATATATATATATATATATATATATATATATATATATATACAGTGCGATCCGCATATAATGGACTCGAGCGGACAAAGAGATATAGTTCATTATATCCGAGTGTTCATCTTATGAGAATCAAACAACACATGATAAGAGAACTACATTTAATTGCTAAATATGGTTTACAAAATATTATTTCTTAAAAAAATCAGTTATTTTACTTTGAACAGTGTTTTTTCATATAATTGTTCTGCAAAATAAGTTTAACTTTATTTAATTTTGAAAACATTTCACTGCTGTTTTCTTGCTGGAGGAAATAGCATATTTTTGAAAAGTTCAGAGACAAATACGACGCAACGTATCGAATAACATTCACAGAGCTGCTAGCCCCAAACGCTAAGTCTTTCGACCTTTCGGTCGAAAGAATACTGCATAATATTGCATCAGAACACATCGTGCTGGAGAAATCACCGAGGGAATCACAGAAAAAACTAGCTCATGATAGACTAATTCGGTCCACTACAGGCGAGGTTCATCTTGTCCGAGTATTGTCCGAGTATTTTACACGTGTTTAATCCGGGACTTGAAAATTAGTTCATTACATGCGAGTTTCCATTATAAGCGGATTATACTGTATATACATATACATATATATACATATATATATATATATATATATATATATATATATATATATATATATATATATAGTATATATATATATATATATATATATATATATATATATATATATATAAATATATATATATATATATATATATATATATTATATAATATATATATATATATATATATACTCACCGGCACGAAAACCGGAGCAGTGGAATATATTCAAATAAACTTCAAATTTTAATGCTTTGTGATGTTTCATCATTATAATAGGTATCTTACACACAAAGAAAGCAACAGGTTTTACGTATTTTCCAAATGAATTAAAGATTTAGTTGAAGAAAACAAGTGTTTTGTAACAATTTGAAAAACTAGGACGAAAACGCACAAACTGATGTTGTGGAAAAATTACCTTAAATTAATCAAAACTGAAACGACATAGGTATTAGCAAAAACTGGGGAGCCGCATTCTTAATAATGGGTGTTGCCTCCACGTGCTCGAATTACTGCCTGTATCCTCCTTGGCATGCCTAAAATCAAGTGACGAATGTCCACTTGTGGAATAAGTTCCCATTCCTCTAGCCACTCCACCGCTGGCCACTCCATAACAGGAATATTTACTCCGTTTAAGTACTGTTGAGTGATTATCGCGGTGTGAGGTCGGGCATTATAATGCATCAGAAGAAAGTCATTTCCAATAAAGCCAACGTAAGGGACAACAAAATCTTGGAGATTGGAGACAATGTACCTGGCAAGGATCCTCTCGGAAGGATATACAATTCTGTGTGTGCCTCCATAGAAATTTCGGCACACAACATAACTGAGCCCCCTGTCCTTGATCTGAAGGTACATTATGCAAAACGCTCGTGTGGCCTTCGCAATACTCTCTCACGACAATCTGGAGATCGCAGGCTAAATCTGGGCTCATCGGTGAACAAAACGCGCCCCCATTCATTTTCACCCCAGTGCTGATGATTTCTGGCAAACTGAAGTCGCGCAACACGATGACGCCTAAGACGTTCTGGGCCTGTTGCAGGTCTACAACTGATAAGATTAGCATCTCCCAGTCTTCTAACTGTGCGTGCGTTTACGTTGGTTTGCCGGACGTGCTAAAGTCGATTTCTGATTTCAACAGCAACTGCTGTAGCTTAACGATGTCGCAGACTTTGTTAGATGATAAACATCTCCAGCGGCTCCCATCGAGTCGAATGAGCTGAAATTTGGTACCTGGGATTGTTTCCATTGCAGAACGAAAGTATCAAAATTTGGGCAAATTTCTGCAACCGCCGCCATTTTTACGTAGATATTTCTGATTTTCATATAAATATCCGTCCCGATACATATTGACATCTTCAGCGGTTCGAATCACACCAAATGAGCTGAACTATTTCTCCGCGCAGGGCAGCGCGACTGAGGAAAATGGTTGAAACTAACCAAATGCCAGTTCTCAAATTTCAGCCCATTTGATTCGATTGCTGGAGATGCAAATAAATACCGGGAATATATATATATATATATATATATATATATATATATATATATATATATATATATATATATATATATATATATATATATATATAATCTCTTGATAATTATTAGCAATAACAGGCTGGTTGAATCTTAAAAAACTCGATTTAATTAATAAGTTGACGTTTCACTACGACATTCATAGTTATTCAAAACTTTTGAAAAAAATTGAAAATTCTTTGACATTTATTGACTTGAAAAAATTGAATAGATAAGATTGATCTGTCTTGTTAAAAATTCTTTCGGATGTTGCTTTCTTTGTTATTTATTACGTGCTATTCAGTCTAATAATAACATTCAAAATTGTTATCATTAGAAGGCAAGGGAAACTACAGAAACCTTTACCTATGTAATGTTCGAAAATAATAATAATAGGGTACTATTTATTTAACAGAAAAGAAATTAGTCACGGGAAAATATTAAAAAAGTAGAGCAGAATTATCGGTATAGAACGTTTATATGGAAGCAGCCGTTGACACGTGTTTCGGACTCTTTGGTCCTCATCAGAACGGCGTAGCTAAGTATTGGATTGAAAATTTGGAGATGAAAATAGTTTAATAAATAAAATCCTCTGTTATGGAAGAAAATCACTTATTTGTGGTTTATTGTTTGAACTCTCCGGTATGGGAGATTTGGTCAAACTTTGCCACGGTGGCGATTAATTCCATCCGAGAGATCTCAGAAAGAGTAAATTAATATTAAAAAAGAAAATTAGTTTTGGGAAAATATTAAACAAGTAAAGCAAAAATTTTCTTTTTTAATATTAATTTACTCTTTCTGAGATCTCTCGGATGGAATTAATCGCCTCCGTGGCATAGTTTGACCAAATCTCCCATACCGGAGAGTTCAAACAATAAACCACAAATAAGTGATTTTCTTCCATAACAGAGGATTTTATTTATTAAACTATTTTCATCTCCAAATTTTCAATCCAATACTTAGCTACGCCGTTCTGATGAGGACCAAAGAGTCCGAAACACGTGTCAACGGCTGCTTCCATATAAACGTTCTATACCGATAATTCTGCTCTACTTTTTTAATATTTTCCCGTGACTAATTTCTTTTCTGTTAAATAAATAGTACCCTATTATTATTATTTTCGAACATTACATAGGTAAAGGTTTCTGTAGTTTCCCTTGCCTTCTAATGATAACAATTTTGAATGTTATTATTAGACTGAATAGCACGTAATAAATAACAAAGAACAGCAACATCCGAAAGAATTTTTAACAAGACAGATCAATCTATTCAATTTTTTCAAGTCAATAAATGTCAAAGAATTTTCAATTTTTTTCAAAAGTTTTGAATAACTATGAATGTCGTAGTGAAACGTCAACTTATTAATTAAATCGAGTTTTTTAAGATTCAACCAGCCTGTTATTGCTAATAATTATCAAGAGATTAAAAATAAATCACAGGCAACAACAATTCGAATAAATAATTATATATATATATATATATATATATATATATATATATATATATATATATATATATATATATATATATATATATATATATATATATATATATATATTCACCGGAAGGTAATAAGATCCGCAAGTTTCCTAGGAAATTTATAAACCTTCGTAGGATTCTAAACGAGAGAAAAATTGTATTATTTTGCGCCTACATTTTCGAAAATTTATCAATTCACGACGTCTCGTGGTAAATTCATAAACTAACGGATATCCATTCGTTAGATTCTAAACGGTTCGACCAATCACAGAAGAGCTTTTAATTACGCTTCTTTAAAATACGGCAAATAACACACTGCTCTCTGATTGGTCGATGTTGACAGTCTATCATTTTAATGAAATTTTCAATTTTTTCCTTAGTCCATTCCGACTTCTTACTATTTTGGTCATGGCCACTATAGAACTTTAGTAGCCTGTGGTAAATTTCACTTCGACAACAAATTTTCTGGCATTTACCGCACTATCTTCACCATTTTGGCTGTCCGCAGCTTCTAGGTCGCCCATTATGGGTCTAGTTTAGCAAAATAAAACTATTTTCACAGTTACAACATTAAAAACTTTAAAAAATCACACGAACAACCTGTTTGTTTATGTTCCGTGGCGAACAATAGGGGTGAAGAGGAAAGAGATGGAACACGTGAAACCAATCAGAGCGCACATGGCGTTTGGTTATTGCTTACTTATTATTTTACGCGTGAGTTCGGTGAGTTTATCAATTTGCGAAAATGTGGGCGTAAAATTATACAATTTGTCTCTCGTTTAGAATCCTACGAAGGTTTATAACAAGAACCGCAAGTTATAAACTTGCGGTTCTTGTTATTTTCCGGTGACATATATATATATATATATATATATATATATATATATATATATATATATATGTATTTATATATAAATATATATATAATATATATAATATATATATAATATATATATAATATATATATATATATATAATATATATATATATATATATATATATATATATATATATATATATATATATATATATATATATATATAAATACCGGGAAAATTTTTCAAGTTAACGGTTGAAAATCTCGAAAAGGAAACATCTTACGGAAAAAATTTTCAAATAAAAGTTGATGGTTTTATGGGGGAAGTCCACTTATGCTAAAACCTTCCATCTCAATCACCATTATAGGGGGCAAGGAGTCAACTTTCAAATTTGAAATGTAAACTCCTGTTTTTTATTACAGATTCTTGTTCTACAGCAAAAAATAGAATTGTACGAACGATGGCTCTGTAATCTAATTTGAATTTACCGTCTGAACGACCTTAACGTCAGAATTTCATTTGAATGATTAATAGAACGGATGAGGTAAGGTTATTCAGACAGTAAATTCAAATTCGATTACAGAGCCATCTGTGAGGAATCCTAAAAAATTGTTCGTACAAAACTTTTTTGCCGTAGAATACGAATATGCAATAAAAAACAGAGGTTAAAATTTCAAAGTTGATCCTTTACCCTCCCCCAAAAGTGAAGGAAATGGAAGAGTTTTTAGCATAACTGCACTTCCCCCTCAAAACCATCATCGTCTTATAAGAAACATTTTCTCGTAAGATGTTTCCTTTTCGAGATTTTCAAAAATATATATACATATATATATATATATATATATATATATATATATATATATATATATATATATATATATATATATATATATATATATATATATATATATATATATATATATATATATATATATATATATATATATATATATATATATATATATATATATATATATATATATATATATATATATATATATATAAATCAGACTGAAATTTTTTCGAAAATCGTGGTCTAGGAGGTCTAAAACAGATTTTAAAAAAACTTCTCCTGCGACTAACTGCTTTCATACAATGCAATGGTATGTATTTTATGAGAAAATAAGACTAAAACTAAAAATTTCTGAAATTGGTCCAGAATTGATGTTGCATACGGTGAACATATATGAAAGAGAATTTTTCGTCGTATTTTTCCTAATTTTTGCAATTTTTTGCATAAAATTATTTTTCATCTAAGTCAATTGGGAGATGCTAAAGAGATGCGCAAATATGAAATACCAGCAAAAATTTTTTTGGGGGCGAAGTTCAAGGCAATACAACTTTCTGTTCGTTTCAAAGTCACGGCCCGTCTAATCTAAATGATAAAGTCGGTCACTGAAAATGCGGCAACACCGCATTTCGACAAGTTCCATTGATATATTTATGGAATATCTGAATTATTAATGGTCCATTATAAAATTAAAAGTTATTTTTCTCTAGTTGTCCGTTACGAAAACTTCTGTGGGTTTAAAACATATTTTAGATGTCTATTGAGTTTCTCATTTTTAATTTTATTTTCACCGAAATTAATACACTATTGTACATACATCAAAGAAAAAGTTCGTAAATAGGTAGTTTCGTATGATATCTTGGATGGGATTGTTTTTGGTTTGAATTGGTTGGAGGATAGATCCCCTGGGGGGAAATGAATCTTGTTTACAGGATAAATGGCGCAATTTCGTAGCAATAGGGTTGAGAGTTTGTAAATAGATAGTTTCGTATGATATCTTGTATGGGACTGTTTTTGGTTCGAATTGGTTGGGGGGTTGACCACCTGGGGGAGGAAATAAATCTTGTTTACACGATAAAGCTCCCAATTTTGGTGTAATAGGGTTGCAAGTTTGTAAGTAGATATTTTCGAAAGATATCTTGGATGGGATTGGTTTTGGTTCGAATTGGTTGGGGGGTTGACCCCCTGAGGGAAGAAATAAATAATGTGTATATGATAAAGAGCGTCATTCTGGAGCAATAGGATTGAAAGTTTGTGACTAGGTACTGTCGTATTACATATTGGATGGGATTGGTTTTGGTACGAATTGCTTGGGGAGTTAACCCCCCAGAAGAGAAAATAAATCTGATATATACGATAGAAGGCCCAATTTTGGGACCATAGTGTTGAAACTTTGTATGTTGACCCCCCGAGGAGGAAATACATATTGTTTACACGATAGAGGGCGCAATTTTTGTTTCTTGGATTTGGAACAAAAATCATAATTGAATGAATAAATTTTTCAAACTGGATACGTTTTGAAAACCTGCTTTTCTAAAGCAGCTCGCTGCGATAGAGTTTTTTTTGTTACTCCAGTTATCTCGAATTAAGAAAAAACGCCAAAAATCAAGAAATATCTACGTAAAAAAGCGGATGTTGGAAAAATTTACCCAAATCTTGAAAGTTCAGTTTTGCCTCGAAAACAAGCCCAGATAACAAATTTCAGATCATTCAATTCTATGGGAGCCGCTGGAGATGCCAATATAAAATAAATATATATATATATATATATATATATATATATATATATATATATATATATATATATATATATATATATATATGTATGTATATATATATATATATATATATATATATATATATATATATATATATTATATATATATATATATATATATATATATATATATATATATATATATATATATATATATATATATATATATATACATATATATATACATATATATATACATATATATATATACATATATATTGCAGCAAGGCACCCCTAGGTCCGCGAGGCCATAGGCGGTCGCCCACGCCTCACTGTGGATAAATCACCTAAAAATCCATTCAAACCGTAAGCATTAAGTCTACGTCAAAATATTTAATTTGTTGAAATTAGTATTCTATTGATTGTAAATTGAGGTACATGTGTAAGTACTCAAAAGTCAATTTTTATGTTCGAAACCGGTTACTTGAAATCGTGTTAATACCGATATATCATCGTACGCCGATTCGGGAAATGCAGTCCTACCATTTATTGCCTTGTGATATTCATCCAGTGAACGGTCCGTCAATTCCAATTGGAGATTAACATTTTTTGGGGCGCGAAGTTCAAGGTCAATACAACTTTCTGTTCGTTTCAAAGTCACGGCTCGTCTAATCTAAATGATAAAGTCGGTCACTGAAAATGCGGCAACACAGCATTCAGGCAAGTTCCCTTGATTTAAATTGTGGAATATCTCCATTACTAAGAATAAAGTTTAAACTTTGAAATAAAACAACACTCGGCTTAAGTTTCATTATATAAAAATAATCAGGATAGTCGACATGTTTCGAGTTATGAACTCATTATAAAGACTACTACAAGAGAGTATTACAATCTTATTTTATAAAACAGACAATAGCAGGGGTGATACCTGAAAATCAATTTTTTTGTTCACAATGGGTAATTTACTGCTATGGGCTTATTTCGAGAATTTCAAGAAGGCCAAAGCGCTCTCCTTTATTACCTGAATGCAACCATTGTACAAATAGAAGGAACTTGAAGTCATTCTTAATCAATAATAAGGAAAAGTCTAACATCGGAGAAAACAGTGGCGTTTACAATATATTTTGCGAGGAATGCCCTGCTTTCTATATTGGACAAACAGGAAGGAATATAAACATTCGTGTTGATGAACACAAAAAGTCAATTTTACAAAATAAAAACATCACTGGTTTCTCCAAACATTGCATAAAATTTCATCGTTTCCTGGATTTCAAGAAAACCCCATTGTTACCTTCAGGTAATAAAGGAAAGCGCCTTGACCTTCTTGAAATAAGTTCTGCCCATAACAGGTAATTGCCTCTTGTGAACGAACAAATTGATTTTCAGGTATCACCTTTGCTCTTGTCTATTTTATAAAATAAGATTGTAAAGCTACAGTTCCACTGGAGGAAAATTGAGTAACATTGTGAAACATTTTTGTTGCTGTTGCTTGTTTCTGTAAATGTTCCTAAAGATTGCCTAAAATTGCTTTATGTTTCGGCAACACATGTTGATTAATTCAAGTTATCAATATGTAGGGTTGCCATCACCTAAATTGCCGATGCCGGACAAAAATTTTAAAAACCCCGGACATTTCTGTGAAATTTTGTTTTCCCCCGGACACCCCGTAAAAAATTTTTTTTTTGATTAAATAAAACATCGTTTATATTTCAAGTTTTTCATTTATTTAAACTTCAAACCGCTTGTTTGCCATATAAACAGAACAACAAAAAACAAATAAAATTGTATTATACACAGTTTACAGTTTTCTCTTTTTTTTTGGTATCATCAAATAAAAAACAACTTATGGCGATAATTTTTGGTAGATCAAAAATCAAATAAACTAGATTTTACATTGTAATAGCAAATTATAGGATAGGTCATCTAGTTTGGTTAGATGGGTTAGATACCCAAAAGTCTAAATTATTTATTAACTATAAATCAAAAGTAAGTAACAAGTTTTAATTTTAACGAGATCAAGTTCTTTTTACTAATTCAATTTAACTTTTTCAGACTTTTTCAGAATTTTTCCCAAAATATCTTTGTTTTTCATCCTTAATTTGTAAAGGTGGCAGCAACTCAAGTCTTTGAAATTAGACTTTATTTTGATCAGAGAAGAAAGCGTATGTGTATTTAGCAAGTTTCTCTCCTTCCTTTATTACTGCGACCCTAGCGAAAAAACTCACCCTACGTTCGCATTGTGGGCTGGTTTACAAAAATATTACTATGCAATTTTGAGCAGTTTAGAATATAGATGTTTCGAAAAAATTCGGTCACAACTGGTTTGCATTTAATAGCTCAACTCCGTCACTGACACTCAAGATTCACACACCCGGACACAAAATTTGTCCGGGTTTTACCAACAACACCGAGAATACAAGGACTGAGGACTCTGACGTCAGAGTGGCGTGACGTAAGCACAGCGAGTTATAATCGAATTCAGCTTCACAGCTTAACCCTACTTTTTCAGTGTTTGTTTACTTCTTTACATAAGCGGCGTGGGTTTTTCTCCCTTGTTTTTTTTGTGATTTGTTGTAACAGGATTAATTAGTGTGCTATTTTTGTGTAGTGGTAGTGGTGTGTCATCGAAACGAAATATTCATAATGCCATATAGTTGCTGTGTACCGCGATGCCGCGGTAACTATAAAAATGGACCAAAGGTACACCTTTTCCGTTTTCCAACGGATGAAGTGATGTCTGCTAAATGGGTGGCAGCTATTCACCGGGAAAATTTTTCTCCATCGAAGTTCTCTAGGGTCTGTGAATTACATTTTGCCAAGGAAAATATAATCACTTGTTCTACTGCAACGGATTCCAGGACCGGCGAGTATATAACTGTTAGTTTAAAATTCCTAGACTAAAACACGATGCTGTGCCCACCAAACTCCCAACTTGTCCTTATTTATCAAAAACAATTAAATTTCGCCTTAGTCGTGATCAAAAACTACGCGAATTAGAAAATAAAAGTTTTGCGAATGCAATTAGAAATAGTAAGATCGAATTTGAAGCTTGTGAAAAAAGATCTTCATATTATGATTTTTAACAGTTTCTTAATGTTTTAAACTCATTTCAACTGCCTAAAGGCTGGTTCAAAATAAATGATACTAGTAAAGTCACATTATTCAGATTGAAATATTCTCCCGGGCCTGTAATGATGTGTTCATTGTTCAATGATGAGTTCATTATCGAAGATAATTTCAACCTTATTAAAAGTTTCAGTCGCGGAAAATTGCTTTATCCCTAAGAGGTTACCGTACGAATAGTTTTATATGCATACTTATATAATATTTAACAAAATTTAAGATGATTTCGAGGAAACTTTTTTAACAGTTCATAATAAACGGACATTTCTTACTCAATATATTTTGAAATTTCTCTCAGAAAACGACCATCTACATAATGATAGTAAATGTAATATTTATACAATTCATGAGATTGCAAAAATTGTGATTACCTGTACAGTAAATACACTCGTTAAAAATTACTGTGGAAAATTAAACGACCGATTGGCGTCATGCAAAATTCGCAAATTGAATACTTTGATTACATAAGTTTTGATAGTAATGGTATTTGCTTTGAAATTTAGTTTTTACATAATAAAATCGAATGGGGTACAAAGAAGGGCTCAGTTGACGACTGGTACCCTCTTTAAACCGAAAGCCCTTCAAAAATTTCAAAAAACCTATTGCTTTTGCGGTTCGCGTTATCCAACGCACAACGCGAAGACTTCGGGTCTGCCTGCCTGTTCACAGAACGAAAAACGTACGTGAATATAATGAATAAAACCATTGTGATAATGTATTCGGACATCAACTTTCAACCGATGCTCAAGTTCATTGATTCAATGTATTATTATTGATTGCTTGATGTTCAAGTGATTATATCAATCCCCGAGAGGCATTAATTCCATCACCTGGATTTCAAAACAAAGTACATTCTACTAATGACCATTGTGTATCAGTCAATCAACATCCAGCATGATATTAATGTTTTCTGTACATCAACCGATCACCTGCAGTCATTGAATTAAGGAATCCAGGACATTGACTCAATCACCGATACATTGATTCTAAGCCATGCGCACAATGACTTTCGAACATCGTTCAATGTTCGAAGACGTTAATATAATGTAAAAATACATCAATCTGAGCCTACTGGTTGCACCTTTTGTTTTCATAAATAAAATAGACTAGACTTATATATATATAAATATATATATATATATATATATATATATATATATATATATATATATATATATATATTATATATATATATATATATATATATATATATATATATAATATATATATATATATATATATATATATATATATATATAATATATATATATATATATATATATATATATATATATATATATATATATAAATATATATATATATTATATTATATATATATATATATATATATATATATATATATATTATATATATATATATATTATGTAATATATATATACAGGTGATTCATTAATACGTGTAAATATTTTAACGGGAGAATTTTTGAGCCCAAAAATATGAAGATCTAACCCAATTTGCTCATATAAAATATTTCTCCTTACTGAGTACAGGGTGTTTTATTTCGATTATTAAAAATGAATTTTGTTCATTACTTCAATGCTGCTTGATATTTCTTTATGATATTTGGCAGTAAGTTAAAGTAGTTTGGGACACATCAAATAATAGTAAAGAAGACTTTCTCGCTATCACCAGTGGCGTACGGCAGGGGCACGGGAAGAGTTCTCGTTTCCTAAATTCTACGCCACTGCAGAATTGTCATTTTAGTATATTTTTTTCGATTCTCCTATATTTTCTCTGTAAATAAGGTATTCGTTTTTTCGTAACGCTAGAGCCACTATTTTTCGAGATATTTAACGTTGAACATATGGCTGCACAATTCCTTTGATTTTAATGTACGAGTCATATCGGGTTTTTTGTCATACGATTGCATGTATTTAAATTGAAAAAAGAAATTATTAGGTATTTTTTTTAAATTTATAATAATATTAACAAACAATTTAAAACATAACAACTACAAAAATATCCAGCGCTACATAAAAAAAGTTCAAAATAAATACTTAATTATGAAGATCTTCTTTACAAATTTTGGAAGAATATCAAATTTATGAACAAAACTTGAAAACAATTTACAATAAATGTTCAATATGCTCTCCGTTTACCTCAATAAGTTTTTTCATTCTTTCGTTGAACGATCTTCTAACTTTAAAAAATATGTTTGGCTGATTCGCAAAAAAATTAGCGGAATTTACAATTTGCTGCCATAGTTCCTGGCTAGTATTTCTTGTTTGGGAGTATAGCCACTATTTTTCGAGATATTTAACGTTGAACATATGGCTGCATAATTACTTTGATTTTAATTATGTATCAATCATGTTGGTGTTTTTGTAATAGAATTGTTAATTAAGTAATTATTATGCATGTGTCTAATGTCATAATAGATGCAGTTCACATTTATTTGGAAATAGATATGAGGAAGTCTTAAATAATTATTTTGATCTAGTAGGATGGTGTCACAACTGACAGTTGTTGACAATATTATCTATGAAGATTGTGACTGTTATAAATTTTTTAAAAGCAGATTAAGTGAAGATGCAGCGCCCTAATGTTTTTTGTAATACTGATGCGCGATATGCTTTGTGTTTATGCACAAGAAAATTATTCCTGTCTTGCTGCTACTCAAAGATATGGAGAAATGTATCCAGATAGAGTTCAGCCCAATCATCAAACCTTTCGCAATATTTTTAGAAGATTAGGAGAGACTGGACAATTCAAGCCAAAACGTGATGTGGGCCGAGCTAAACATATTTCTGTAGATCAGGAAGATGACATATTAGTGAGAATTGGCAGAGAAAATCCACAACTTAGCACTCGTCGCTTTATCTTCAATGACTGGGGTAAGCCAATCTACAGTTTTTAGAATACTGAAAAAGGGAAATTTGAAACCTTACCATTTTACTCCAGTACAAAACTTATTACCAAGAAGATCTTCCCTGCAAGATTGAATTTCGCTCAGTCGATGGCAAATAAAAAAAATGAAAATCTGAACTTTTATGAAAATGTTATCTTTAGCGACGAAGCTACTTGTACACGAAGAGGAATATTTAACTGGAGGAATAGCCACAGTTGGGATACTGAAAATCCTCATTTATATTGTGAGTCACATTTTCAACGCGAGTTTAAAATTAATGTTTGGTGCGGTATACTCGGAGACCGTTTGTTAGGTCCATATGAACTACCTGAAAATTTAAATGGTGATTCGTATTTGGAGTTTCTACAAACTAAACTTTTCGATGAGCTAGAACAATTGCCACTTAACCAAAGGAGAGACATGTGGTTCATGCACGATGGAGCACCACCCCATTATACATCAATAGTGCGGAATTATCTAGATAATAAATTTCCTCATCGTTGGATTGGCAGAGGTAGTGAATTTCCGTGGCCGCCTCGAAGTCCCGATTGTAATCCATTAGATTTCTATTTCTGGGGGCATATGAAATCACTGGTATACTCCCAAACAATAAATACTCGCCAGGAACTATGGCAGCAAATTGTAAATTCCGCTAATTTTTTTGCGAATCAGCCAAACATATTTTTTAAAGTTAGAAGATCGTTCAACGAAAGAATGAAAAAACTTATTGAGGTAAACGGAGAGCATATTGAACATTTATTGTAAATTGTTTTCAAGTTTTGTTCATAAATTTGATATTCTTCCAAAATTTGTAAAGAAGATCTTCATAATTAAGTATTTATTTTGAACTTTTTTTATGTAGCGCTGGATATTTTTGTAGTTGTTATGTTTTGAATTGTTTGTTAATATTATTATAAATTTAAAAAAATACCTAATAATTTTTTTTTTTCAATTTAAATACATGCAATCGTATGACAAAAAACCCGATATGACTCGTACATTAAAATCAAAGGAATTGTGCAGCCATATGTTCAACGTTAAATATCTCGAAAAATAGTGGCTCTAGCGTTACGAAAAAAGAATACCTTATTTACAGAGAAAATATAGGAGAATCGAAAAATTATACTAAAATGACAATTCTGCCAGTGGCGTAGAATTTAGGAAACGAGAACTCTTCCCGTGCCCCTGCCGTACGCCACTGGTGATAGCGAGAAAGTCTTCTTTACTATTATTTGATGTGTCCCAAACTACTTTAACTTACTGCCAAATATCATAAAGAAATATCAAGCAGCATTGAAGTAATGAACAAAATTCATTTTTAATAATCGAAATAAAACACCCTGTAACTCAGTAAGGAGAAATATTTTATATGAGCAAATTGGGTTAGATCTTCATATTTTGGGCTCAAAATTCTCCCGTTAAAATATTTACACGTATTAATGAATCACCCTGTATATATATATATATATATATATATATATATATATATATATATATATTTATATATATATATATATATATATATATATATATATATATATATATATATATATATATATATATAATATATATATATATATATATATATATATATATATAATTATATATATTATATATATATATATATATATATACATATATTTTAAAATATATCTATATATATATATATATATATATATATATATATATATATATATATATATATATATATATATATATATATATGTATATATATATATATATATATATATATATATATATATATATAGTATATATATATATATATATATATATATATATATATATATAGTGACAGGTATATAATTGCATATAGGGATAAAATGTCTATATATTATTTCTATTGCTCTTAGCAATTATGATGGCACTGTCGAACGTGTCCGTTCCAAAGATAAACACAAACAGACACAAAAGATTCATAGAATTGGAATAATACAATTTATTTTTCAAATATTGACATAAGATATGTGTTTTACTGTATACAATTCCTGGATTAGCGCGAGGTTTGAAAAAAAGTATTCAATAAACGACCAAAACATAATACTTTCTGGAGAAAAACTTAAATTGGAAACATAAATAATATTTAAACAACTATTAACAGCTCTTATAACATTGAAAAACTTATATCTAATTCCATCGAAGTATGTATACTCTCCTTGAATTTTTGTTATATCTTCGCCAATTGCGAACACAAAAGATTGAATTGAAGTTTTCTGCGAATTCAAAATGTATATCCATTCTTCAATTTCTAGTGGTGTTTTTGCAAGATATAAAAATGAGTGCTGTAAGTGAAAATTTTTTGTTATGCATTTTTTCAGTAATATCTTTCTTTACAACTTTGTTGGTGGCTGCCTCATCTCGCCCATCTAGAAATAAAAATATATTATGGTCGAAAATGAAAAAGGTGAATTCCAGATTTTAGAAAACTGATTTTCTTTTTCATTGGGGCTCTACTTTTAAATGAAATGAGTATGTTTTGAACTTTAAATGATGTTCACGAAATATGTATTAAATTATTCTCAAGCTGTCATTTGATTTCATAACAAATGAAAAAAGTGTTCTCTTTCAACCCTGACATAGAATAATAATATCACGCTCTTTTTGAACTACTAACATTAGCATCACGGGGTGAACACCATTCACTGAAATACACAATCTACACAAGCAGATACTTACTTTCCTCGATATTTTCGATTTCCAATGGGCCTAGTAAATACTCAATCGCCTTGTCTTTGACATTGCCATTGAACAGAAATGCAATAATTTTTCACAGTTTGTGAGAAAAAAATTATCCTTTTCGTTCTTCATGGTTGAGTCCATATCGATCTAGAAGTAAAGCTATAATAGTTAGTTGCAACTATTGCTATATTATATTGAATGTTATAGGTAATACATGAAATTATACAAGATAAAATTAAAAATCATGAAAAATATACTAGTTGACCATCGACAATTTAATATATTACATAAAGTGAACAAGGAAAATTCTTCAATAATTTTTAAAAAAACATACCTACGCCACAGTTGCAAAGTAGACATCATATGTCAGAAAGTTTGTATTCTAGCGACGGGTTTCTGCATTTTCGATCTCAGTGGTGAATTGTTGGTTTCCAATATCTTTGGTGGAGGGCGCTCTGGGTTGTTATACAGATAGTTGTCCGACCATGATTTGTATTGAGGAAAAGTAAATACTGAATTAATATGAAGGTGCTTGGAATATTTCGGTTTCTACTTCAGATCCAGATCACACTTACAAGTATCGTCACAACCTGCAATAAATGATTATTTTTCAAGATGATGTTGAAATAGTATAGACCGTCAAATTTTAGTGAATAGTAGATTTTTTGTAAATACAATTTTTTTTTCAGTAATTTACTGAATTTACAGGGGTATTTAGCAAAACAATATATGAGCAAGTTCCATTATTGAGCATATCTATTTCTTATAGCAAAATTCATAGTAGTTCGCGAAATAATATAAAAATTGTTCAAAATGCAATATATTTATATATTTTTACTATAAGTGCTCGAAACACGCCATGTTTTCATTCTTTCGTCTCTTTCAACACTGTTCAGTGTAACTACTTATTTTTTGAGATTGTATTCTGGCAAAAAATATTTTCGTAACTTTTACTCAAATGTTATAAAAAATCTAACAAGATTTAAAAAATACAGTTACTGTACTTACCACCTTCTAAAGAAACTGCTTCCACAAAAATTATTTATACACAAATAACACTTCACCGTTTGGCTGTTAGCGTTAGATAGATACTCGTATAGCGAATTAGGCGGAAATTTGGCATATTTACGTTGAGACGGTGGGGGTGCAGCCAGAAATTCATCAATCCATGATTCTTTCCGCGTTGTCCCAATGCTCTCGGACATTGACCGAATGACTTAATACATTAGGTGATGAATGCAGTGCATTGCTATGATGAACTATACATAGGTTAATGTTTTCAATCATTAATGTTATGCCTATTGAACATAGCTTTATTAAAAGAGGGATTATGACAATGTGTCGTGATGATTAAAGGTACATAGTATTAATCACTATGTAGTCATTAACTTGATGTATTTTTCACATTGCTCTGATGTAAATAACATTATAATGATGACTATTTTCATTAGATTCATGATTTAATTACATTATCATAATGACCTAGATTTCATTATAACAACAAAATCGTTGATTGATCAATCACAGCAATTCATTATTATCAATAAATTTTGGACATTGTCCTAATGAAAAATACGTTATGATAATGAATATGCGGTCAATCATTGGCAGTGATTGATATCAGGCTCATTATTATTTTCTGTGTTGTGACGTCACTCGGCAGCCTCGAGTCTTTAGATCTCGGTGTTGTTGGTTTTACCCGGACATATTTTGAAAGCCCCGTCCGGACGACCCCCGGACGCCCCCTAAACTAGGACAAATCCGGGGAAACCCGGACGGATGGCAACCCTATCAATATGCAACTATTGACAATTTCAGTCGCCACAGTGGAAATTTACGTATGTTGCCTTAAGTTTTTACTCTTGGCAACAAGGAGAAACATTCAGCAACAAAATTTTCCTCCGGTGGAACTGTAGCTTAATACTCTCCTGTAGTAGTAGTAGTTAGTCTTGATTATGAGTTCATAACAGTGTTGCCAACTCACTTCCCAAGTTTAATGCTAAATTTCATAACTCGAAACATGTCGACTATCCTTTACTGCTAAATACAGTATCTAATTATTTTTATATAGTGAAACTCAAGCCAAGTGTTGTTTTATTAAAAGTTTAAACTTTATTCTTCATGATGTTTCTCCAAATGATGTGCGAGAATTCAATCTCAGTTATCTCCATTATTTATGGTCCCTTGTAAAATTAAAATTTTATTTCTCTCTTGTTATCGGTTACGTCAAATTCTGTGGGCGGCATCAACTGAAGAATGAGTCAATTACCAAATAATCTTATAATTATACATCTTGTGGAAGGGGCTTCATACGGCTCTAATTAGTTTCTGTCAGCTGTAAATGCGTCTCGAGCTGGCAACAAAGATGCTGAAATACAACTCATCAAAAAATTAAAAACATGACATTTTTCGGTGCAAATGGACGAATCAACATTGAGAGACAGCGAGGCTGTATTGCTTAAATATTTAAGATACCTTGATAATGCTCATTTTGCTAGAGAAATGTTATTATGCAAATCATCAAAGGGCAGCACTAACTCTTTATATATATATATATATATATATATATATATATATATATATATATATATATATATATATATATATATATATATATATATATATA
Organism: Cynegetis impunctata; assembly: GCA_030704885.1. NCBI lineage: Eukaryota > Metazoa > Arthropoda > Insecta > Coleoptera > Coccinellidae > Cynegetis > Cynegetis impunctata. Next base: position 240,517 of record JARQZK010000030.1, read on the forward strand.
TATATATATACATATATATATATATATATATATATATATATATATATATATATATATATATATATATATATATATATATATATATATATATACACACATATATATATATATATATATATATATATATATATATTAGTTTGTTTAATTTTTTGATGTGTCTGTTCTTATTGATTTTACTGAGGTTATTGTTTTTAATTTCTTCATGTTGTAAAAAATTAAGTAAAATTTCATTAGGAAGTATTTGTTGTAATGTGTTTGTTAGAATATTAATTCGTTTCGTTAAAATGTTGATAGACATTTAAGTATAGTTTAGAACATGTGATCTCCAAAATCACAAGTAATGTCTTTTTAAAGAAAACAATCAAATATTTTAAACCTATTTTGTACATTACGTGGGTGAAGGTTTCTGTGGTTCCCTTCCCATCTAATATCAACGGACCTGTCTATTGATATTGGACTGAATAGCACGTAATTAATAACTGAAGACGGCCACAGCCGTAATGAAAAATTTTTGAAAAAAAGATGAATAGTACCCTATTCTTTGACTTTTCAAAATCAATATAATTTGAACCTATTTCGAACATTACGTGGGTAAAGGTTTCTGTGGTTTCCCTTACCATCTAATAATAACAGATTTGAATGTTAATATTGGACTGAATAGCACGTAATAAATAACAAAGAACGGCCACAGCCGAAAAATTTTATTTAAACATAGTAGTCTTTTTTAACTATTCAAATTTTTTCAAATCAATAAATGTCAAAGAAATTTCAATTTTTTCAAAAGTTTTGATAAAGCCACGAATGTCGTGGCGAAACGTCAACTTTTTAATAAAATCAAGTTTTTTGAGATTCAAAAAGCCTGTTATTGCTAATAATTATCAAGAGATTATATATATATATATATATATATATATATATATATATATATATATATATATATATATATATATATATATATTATATATATAGAGAGAGAGAGAATGCTAAAAACTTACTTAAATATGAATATAATACCGATGAAAAATATAACGTCTTGTACTGCTGGTGCTCCTAATATGATGACGGAAAAATGGTTGCTTAAAATTGTTGAAAGATGAAAATCCAGAAATGCTTCTTGAGGGTTGTGTAATTCACATAGAAAATTTGGTAGCAAAATAGTTATTTATGTACCAAGTGCGTTATATAGATCCTTATGCCCTGAGGGAAACATTCGGCCCGAGGGCCTCTGGCCCGAGGGATAAATGTTGCCCGATGGGCATAAGGATCTAGTAACGCACGCGGTGCATACAAGATTTTATTTTTCACGACAAAATTATTATATTATGATGAAAAAGCGATTTTAAAATCGTTTCATTGCTCCTATTCCTTCTCATAGTAGGCATGTCATTTGTTGATAGTTTGACGTTTGTGAATATTTTTGTCATCATATTCAGTGAATGTCATGCTGCTTTCTTTGTGTAGTCTTATAGAAATAATGGAAATGAAAATGAATTTACCCAAGAATATCATAGAAAATGCAGCCAAAGCTGCGAATAATTCATTGCCGGAGAAATCCAGAGTCGTATACGACAAGGATTATGAGGTATTTAATCAATGAAATTTGCTTCATTTCTCCTAGTACAATAAGCGGGCGTTTTGAATCCATTATGCCCGCAAATGCGGGCATAATGACCTAGGGCATAATGAGTTTGTTTATAGCAACCGTATCCAAGGTGAAATAAACATATTATATACAAGTGAAAAATAAAGCATTTCTCCTGTTCTAAATAAAGTTCTGAATTTAGTTATAAAATGTATTAATTCCATCAAAGCAAGTGCCAAACAATTTCATTTATTTTGAACTTGAATACCTGAATATATCATGTTAACTTGAATTATTATTATTAATAAATAACATCATTGATTTCTTACTGCAGTTCATTATTTAAGCTACTAATTTTTAATAGTAGAAATTATGCGTAAATTTAACATGGGGGACATTTTTAGAAGCTTTGGTGGGGCATGACATAAAAAAGGTTTGGAAACACTGGTCTAGAGTGTAACATGCGATAAGGATTTTCGTTCCAAAAATTGATGTTACAATGGACACTTAAATTATACGTTTCTCATAACAAGTGAGAGCCGGACTCGCGCACGAAGGGTTCCGTACCATTGACTATGCCCCCCCTTAAATATTTATTCTATTTTAATTTTATTATTTATTATTAAAGTGAAAATACACCTGACTATTTTGTGAATATTTCAAGTGCCTACCTGTTTCCGCTATTGATATCGAGCAAAAAAGTGCAACAAAATCGCGTTTGTTGTATGGGAGTCCCCCTTAAATATTTATTTTATTTTTAGTAGTTGTTATAGCAGCAACAGAAATACATAATTTGTGAATATTTTAACTGTCTAGCTATCGCGATTCTTGAGAGTTGCCGCTATTGATATCGAGCAAAAAAGGGCAAACAAATCGCGCTTGTTTTATGGGAGCCCCCCTTAAATATTTTATTTTTAGTAGTTGTTATAGCAGCAACAGAAATACATAATTTGTGAATATTTTAACTTTCTAGCTATCGCGATTCTTGAGAGTTGCCGCTATTGATATCGAGTAAAAAAGGGCAAACAAATCGCGCTTGTTGTATGGGAGCCCCCCTTAAATATTTATTTCATTTTTAGTAGTTGTTATAGCTGCAACAGAAATACATAATTTGTGAATATTTTAACTGTCTAGCTATCGCGATTCTTGAGAGTTGCCGCTATTGATATCGAGCAAAAAAGGGCAAACAAATCGCGCTTGTTGTATGGGAGCCCCCCTTAAATATTTATTTTATTTTTAGTAGTTGTTATAGCAGCAACAGAAATACATAATTTGTGAATATTTTAACTTTCTAGCTATCGCGATTCTTGAGAGTTGCCGCTATTGATATCGAGTAAAAAAGGGCAAACAAATCGCGCTTGTTGTATGGGAGCCCCCCTTAAATATTTATTTCATTTTTAGTAGTTGTTATAGCTGCAACAGAAATACATAATTTGTGAATATTTTAACTGTCTAGCTATCGCGATTCTTGAGAGTTGCCGCTATTGATATCGAGCAAAAAAGGGCAAACAAATCGCGTTTGTTGTATGGGAGCCCCCCTTAAATATTTATTTTATATTTAGTAGTTGTTATAGCGGCAACAGAAATACATAATTTGTGAATATTTTAACTTTCTAGCTATCGCGATTCTTGAGAGTTGCCGCTATTGATATCGAGTAAAAAAGGGCAAACAAATCGCGCTTGTTGTATGGGAGCCCCCCTTAAATATTTATTTTATATTTAGTAGTTGTTATAGCAGCAACAGAAAAACTTAATTTGTGAATATTTCAACTGTCTAGCTATCGCGATTCTTGAAATACAGCATGATGACAGGCAGACGAACGGACGGACAGACAGTCTTAGTAATAGGGTTCCGTTTTTACCCTCTGGATAAAACACCCTAATAACCTAAATTCTTTTTTATTTGAAGTAAAGCTTTCTTACATTGGACACTTGATATTTATGGCGATTTTGTACGCCATCATACATGGGACTCTTGAAAATTAAAACAATCGTAAGTGATTCGCAATAAAAATCTATGATGCGATCGTACACTAAAAAAAAGATTACTCAGTCATATGAGAAATACTTGAGAAAAAATTGATAACGCTATTGTGCATGAGGTTGTTGAACTTTGATAAGAACACGAGATATATCAAGATAAACTTGAAATTTTACTAATTGCAACTTTATTGCATGGACAATTGTAATCACCATCTTTTTAATCTCGAAATTTTACTGTGTTGTTCAGCATTTATTTTCATATCACTTATCTACAGCATTTGTTCGATTTTCAATCTCTTCAATTCTATGTGAATGTAATCTTTCAAATAGGGAAAATTTAATAGTAGGTACTTACATTTTGGCGAATTTAATTATATATTGTGTAGATCACATATATATATATATACATATATATATATATATATATATAAAAGAGAAAGTCTTTGCTGACCAGTCAAGATAAAGCTAGGAGAAAACTCATTGGGTACGCAGCATGCAGGAAGTATACTCGTATAACACTTTTTCCAACACAATATTACTATATTCGCTAAGCAAGAGTAACCAGCTCCCCTAGGAGGTTTGTTTGATTAGTTTCAAATAAATGTCCTAGTACTTGATTTTATTGCCACGAACATATTTCGATAACACGAAGAATTCTGTTTTCTATTCATTTGCTGCCTGTTGAAGGATAAAATCGGAGCGCTGTTACTGGCGGTGTGTAAATGTTGCATTACATCGAGTTGGTGTGGCAACTTTACTCTTGCTTAGCGAATATAGTAACCACCTTCGGGTGTCAGGACGTACGAGTTCTCGTTGCCGAAATGTTTTCTTCTATCTGTGGGATGTGGTTCATTTGTTTCCGACTGGTGGCGCTGTGTCATATTTATATGCCATATAGTCACTCGAAGGAAAATATAAGGCCGTTAGAAATATTTGGTTGGTTATCACTTTCGATGGATGGATGATACTGATGAGCCCCAAATAAGGGCGAAACAGACTGTCTATCATTTCCATTGATTGTGATAAACAACTTAATGTTTCTAACATACACCGTCCAAGGTATATGGAGGCATTTCGATGTTTCGTGAACTCGTATATCCAGCTCCGCTAGGAGGTTTGTTTGATTAGTTTCAAATAAATGTCCTAGTACTTGATTTTATTGCCACGAACGTGTTTCGATAACACGAAGAATTCTGTTTTCTATTCAATTGCTACCTGTAAAAGGGATAAAATTTGGAGCGCTTGTTACTTGCGGCGTGTGATTGTTGAATTACATCGAATGGATGTATCAACTTTACTCTTGCTTAGCGATTATAGTAACCACCTTCGGGTGTCAGGACGTACGAGTTCTCGTTGCCGAAATGTTTTCTTCTATCTGTGGGATGTGGTTCATTTGTTTCCGACTGGTGGCGCTGTGTCATATTTATATGCCATATAGTCACTGGAAGGAAAATATAACGCCGTTGGAAATATTTGGTTGGTTATCACTTTCGATGGATAGATGATACTGATGAGCCCCAAATAAGGGCGAAACAGACTGTCTATCATTTCCATTGATTGTGATGGACAACTTAATGTTTCTAACATACACCATCCTAAGGTATATGGAGGCATTTCGATGTTTCGTGAACTCGTATAACCAGCTCCGCTAGGAGGTTTGTTTGATTAGTTTCAAATAAATGTCCTAGTTCACTTCATTAGATATATATATATATATATATATATATATATATATATATATATATATATAAAATCAAGAAAACAGATGTACGGAATTCCCTATTAATTGATGTTTTCTAGAATAAGTTTATCTTATTAGCCAGCCCTTCACTAAAATTGGTTAAAATACGAAATTCCCAGCAATTATAATCTTTCATCCCCTTCCTTTATATAACTACCTGCCTACTATTACCGACACTATACAATGCAAAAATTTATTCTCTTGAAAATGTAGTAGTACTACGAAACTGCTGTCGCAAATAACTGAATAAAAAGAGTGAAAAAAACCAAGTAGTTTGTTTCTCTTTTATATTTGAAAATTTATTATCACAAAGTAACGGACAAATCCATCCAATATATATATATATATATATATATATATATATATATATATATATATATATATATATATATATATATATATATATATAGAAAACAGAATTCTTCGTGTTATCGAAACACGTTCGTGGCAATAAAATCAAGTACTAGGACATTTATTTGAAACTAATCAAACAAACCTCCTAGCGGAGCTGGATATACGAGTTCACGAAACATCGAAATGCCTCCATATACCTTGGACGGTGTATGTTAGAAACATTAAGTTGTTTATCACAATCAATGGAAATGATAGACAGTCTGTTTCGCCCTTATTTGGGGCTCATCAGTATCATCCATCCATCGAAAGTGATAACCAACCAAATATTTCTAACGGCCTTATATTTTCCTTCGAGTGACTATATGGCATATAAATATGACACAGCGCCACCAGTCGGAAACAAATGAACCACATCTTACAGATAGATGAAAACATTTCGGCAACGTGAACTCGTACGTCTTGACACCCGAAGGTGGTTACTATATTCGCTCAGCAAGAGTAACCATCTCCGCTAGGAGGTTTGTTTGATTAGTTTCAAATAAATGTTCTAGTACTTGATTTTATTGCCACGAACGTGTTTCGATAACACGAAGAATTCTGTTTTCTATTCATTTGCTGCCTGTTGAAGGATAAAATCGGAGCGCTGTTACTGGCGGTGTGTAAATGTTGCATTACATCGAGTTGGTGTGGCAACTTTACTCTTGCTTAGCGAATATAGTAACTACCTTCGGGTGTCAGGACGTACGAGTTCACGTTGCCGAAATGTTTTCATCTATCTGTAAGATGTGGTTCATTTGTTTCCGACTGGTGGCACTGTGTCATATTTATATGCCATATAGTCACTCGAAGGAAAATATAAGGCCGTTAGAAATATTTGGTTGGTTATCACTTTTGATGGATGGATGATACTGGTGAGCCCCAAATAAGGGCGAAACAGACTGTCTATCATTTCCATTGATTGTGATAAACAACTTAATGTTTCTAACATACACCGTCCAAGGTATATGGAGGCATTTCGATGTTTCGTGAACTCGTATAACCAGCTCCGCTAGGAGGTTTGTTTGATTAGTTTCAAATAAATGTCCTAGTACTTCATTTTATTGCCACGAACGTGTTTCGATAACACGAAGAATTCTGTTTTCTATATATATATATATATATATATATATATATATATATATATATATATATATATATATATATATATATATATGTTTTCTATATATATATATATATATATATATGAATTCTTCGTGTTTCGATATATATATATATATATATATATATATATATATATATATATATATATATATATTGGATGGATTTGTCCGTTACTTTGTGATAATAGATTTTCAAATATAAAAGAGAAACAAACTACTTCGTTTTTTTCACTCTTTTTATTCAGTTATTTGCGACAGCAGTTTCGTAGTACTACTACATTTTCAAGCGAATAAATTTTTGCATTGTACAGTGTCGGTAATAGTAGGCAGGTAGTTATATAAAGGAAGGGGTTGAAAGATTATAATTGCTGGGAATTTCTAATTTTAACCAATTTTAGTGAAGGGCTGGCTAATAAGATAAACTTATTCTAGAAAACATCAAGCAATAGGGAATTCTGCACATCTATTTGGCCATTTAACAAATTGACTGAGTTATTTTTATTATATTTATATACTTACTTAGTTCTATTGATTCTAAAATATTTAGTTTCTTACTTTTCGGAGCTGTAAGTAAAATTTTTATATTATTTATGCCTGGAAATGCGTGACCAGAATCTAGGAAGTGGTTTTCAAAATTTGAATTTTGTTCATTCCAAAATAATGTTGATATTCTTTATTCAGAGTGGCAAAATTTCTGCCTGTTTGTCCTATATAACATATATTACACTCATTACAACTAAGCTTATAAACTCAGGATTTTTGACTAAGTATAGTTTTATCTTCAACATTAAAAAACAATTGAGAGATTTTTTGTGAAGGTTTGAAGGCTACTTTCATTCCATTTTTGAATAGTAAGTTAACGATTTTGTTGGAAATTGAACCTAAATAAGTTAATGATGTACCTAGGTATATGTTTGTTTTGGTGAGTTGATGTGTGGGTATATTTGGTTAAGTGTTATTTGCTTTTGTTTTCTATTCATTAAATAGTTTATAGTAGCGTTGTCATAACCATTATTCCTTTCTATTTGTTTAATTTTATCGAGTTCTGTATTTCGCTTATCTACTTCAAGTGGAAGAGAGGAAGCTCTATGTATCATTGAACGATATGCTGCTAATTTATATGAAGTAGGGTGAATGGAATATTTAGTACTATCTGTAAAAGTGGGTTTTCTGAAGATATCGAAAGTTAATTTGTTTTCTTTTCTGGATACTATCCATTTCTTTTTCAACTGCGAATTTTATATTAAAGATAAAGCTATACCTGATCAAAAATCCGGAGTTTTTGAGTTAGTTGTAATGAGTGTAATAGCTGTTATATAGGACAATGAGGCAGAAAATTTTCTTTTAGATTAAATAAAGAAAACTCCAATTTTGTGAAACACTTCCCAGATTCAGGTCACACATTTCCAGGCATAAATAATATAAACATTTTATTTACTGCTCCGAAAAGTAAGAAACTAAATATTTTAAAATCCATAGAAATATATAAATATTATAAATATAATGAAAATAAATATAATAAATATAATAAGTCAATTTGTTAAATGACCAAACAGATGTACGGAATTTCCCATTATTTGATGTCTTCTAGAATAAGTGTATGTTGTTAGCAAGACCTTCATTTACATAGGTTAAAATACGAAATACCCAGTATTATAATCTTTCACTCTTCCTTTGTATAACTACCTACCTACTATTATAGACACTGTACGATGCAAAAATGTTATTTCGCTTGAAAATGTGGTATAGTACTACGAAATACAGTCGCAAAAATTGAATAAAAATAGTGATAAAAAACCAAGAAATTGGGCCCGATCGACTTATTTTGACCTCTACTACACGTGGTAACTATGTGTTCCATCAATTTTGGGACACCTGTATAGTTATATATACTTGCATTTTTGACCTAAATGGTAGCGGCAATAAATGACGCGATTTTGTAGCAATAGAAATGAAGCAACTTCCATTGATTAAATACTTCATAATCCTTGTCGTATAGGTACGACTCTGGATTTCTCCGGCAATGAATTATTCGCAGCTTTGGCTTCATTTTCTATGATATTCTTGGGTATATTCATTTTCATTTCCATTATTTCTATAAGACTACACAAAGAAAGCAGCAATGACATTCACTAAATGATGACAAAATATTCACAAACGTCGAAATATTAACCAATGACATGCCTACTATGAGAAGGAAAATGGAAAGTATAGGAGCAATGAACCGATTTTAAAATCGATTTATCATTATAATAAAATATTTTTTTCGAGGGGTTAACCGCGCTAGGAAATCATATGTACACTAAAATACTAAATTGCAAAAAATTGCAAAAACTTGCATAAAATTACAAAAAATTGCATAAAATTGCAAAAAACTGCAGAAAATTGCGAAAAATTGCATAAAATTGCAAAAAATTGCAAAAAATTTCAGAAAATGGCAAAAAAAATGAAACGATAAATTTCAAAAGAAATTGCAAAATATTCCATAAAATTGTCAAAAAATTGCAAAAAATTTCAGGAAATTCATAGAGAAATTTTACAAATTTAATAATTAAACTAAAAATTATATATATATAGTTAAAATGTTCAAATAAACAATAGCATATAAATGTAAAAGTTATTTAAATTTTTGTTTCAGTTGTTTAAATAATGTACGAGTATTTATGCGAATACGGTCTTACGGTGCCCTTAAGGACCTTGGGACCAAAGAAAATGAAATTTTCCTCAATTATCTTCCCGATAACTCTTCCTATATACCATCTGAGTAGTAAAAGGCGTAATAATTTTCTAGTGATTTGATCACAAAAGGTTGTGAATAGGATGAGTTTAAATTGGTGCTTCTTTTATTTGACATCACTCTCAATAGCCGATCAGAGCTTAATCTGAAATGAAATGGAACTTCAATTGTTTTGTATTTAAAAGTTAAAAGTTTATTTTATACTGTGGTTGATTTTCATTGTGTTACCAGCATAAAGTTGTATTTCTTATAGTTAAAATGTTTTCTTTAACCTTTACATCAACGTAAGGATTTGTTGGTTCCAGATTCTGTGGAATAACAAATAATGGCACAATTTTTCAAAATTGAGGATATCCTCATCAGGAGGTGTGGAGATATCTTCAGAAAAATATTCTTTGAACGGAGATATTTCTTCTTAATTGAAATTTTCATCGATCTTTCCATGTGCAACCTGCCCATCACAAATAAAAATCGTATCAAAATTTAGGTTATTCTTTTGGACATCTGCTTGTCAGTTTTGAGGTATATTGTATAGGTACTTTCAGTTCGTTTCAACTTCTTTCATGAGTAGTATCGCCTATCCCTAACTTCCTAATCTATTTTTGCATCAGTTAAGGCGTTCAAGCAAATTTTTTCTATTTGACCAGCTAATGGATACAAATGGTCTCCGTGAATGAGAATGAGTTTCCCAATCAATCAAAATGAATTCAGATCATCAATGTCAAAATAAGTTTTTCAATCATTTCTATAAGAACGTCCGCAAAAATAAACAACTTTAGCAGATATAGAAAATAAATTTGGTTATTTTAATTTTTTCGTTTTCGTATTTCCATTTATATTTTCTAAGTTATTTGTCAAAATAGGCAATACCCCTTCTGTAACATTTGTTTTTTCTTATTTATTTTGAAGTTGAGAAAGTGTAGGTCAAACAATTATTGAATATGAGAGACTGTACTCTACTACTATTTTAGATTGACAGATTACACAAGGAATGGGACAGAATACACTATTGGATGAATTCAATGAAATTTGTATTTGCAGTTGTTAAACTTAGAAATAAATACTTTTTGTTTTTACACGCGCCTTGTGGAGAAGAGGTTGATTGACCGGCTGTGAAGCAGGTGTGCTGGGTTCGAATCCTGGGTTAGGTATGGATGTTTGTGTATGTTGTTGAGTTTTAGTGGTTCAATTAAAAAAATTGGTAGCTGGGTAATGTAGAGTGTTTACAAGTCCATAAGCCGTTCGGAACTGGCGTTGAACAGTAGGTCCATAGAGTCAAAAAAAAACTTCAGTTTCTTATAGCCCAGTAAATTGAATTTCATAATATTTGGGATAATCGCTTTTAGGAATCAGTTCAGGTAAATCATCTCGAACAAATATTTTGATTTGGATTGTCTTCCTCTTTCAATGCTCCCATAGCGAAAGCATTGTCTATTCCTTGTATTTTCAAAATACTTTTGATGAATTCCGGGATTGTATTACCAAAATATTTCCCGACAATATCCCAAAAATGTTACGGATTAATTTTCGACATTTTCTATTCAACTTTAAAGAACCCTTTTTTTCTCTTGTACTTGAATCCGTTTCGCAGTTAGGGTATTCCCCGAAAGGTTTGAGCTACAGTCCAATGTTCCCTAGCATTCAGTTTGTACGCGATAAAGAACTATAGAGAATATAATATCATGAATATTATGGAAGTTTTCGAAATATTACGAAATGAATGCAGAAATTCCAGAAAAGTCCTCAAATTGATAATAAAATTCCGAAATATTTGCAATTGCAGAAAATTGCTTGAAATTACAGAAAATTGCAAAAAATTGCAGAAAATTGCAAAAAATTGCAGAAAATTGCAAAAATTGCAAAAAATTGCATAAAATTCCTGGACGTTGTACACCAAAATTGCACCGCGGTCAACCCCTCGATTTTTTTCGTAAAAAATAAAATCTTGTGTGCACCACGTGCGTTACTAGATCCTAACGGCCATCGGGCATTAGGATTAGGGTTGCCATCCGTCCGGGTTTCCCCGGATTTGTCCTAGTTTAGGGGGCGTCCGGGGGTCGTCCGGGCGGGGCTTTCAAAATATGTGTCCGGGTGTGTGAAGCTTGAGAGTCAGTGACGGAGATGAGCTATTAAATGCAAACCAGTTGTAGCCGAATTTTTTCGAAACATCTATATTTTAAACTGCTCAAAATTGCATAGTAATATTTTCGTATACCAGCTGACAATGCGAATGTAGAGTGAGTTTTTTCGCCAGGGTCGTAGTAATAGAGGAAGGAGAGGAACTTGCTAAATACACAAACGCTTTCTTCTCTGATCAAAATAGTCTAATTTTAAAGACTTCAGTTGCTCCGTCTTTTACAAATTCATGATGAAAAATAAAGACATTTTGGGAGAAATTAGCAAGTCTGAAAAATTCCAAGTTAAGTTGAATTAGTAAAAAGAACTTAATCTCGTTAAAATTAAAACTTGTTAAGTACTTACTTTTGATTTATAGTTAATAAATAATTTAGACTTTTTGGTACCTAACCTATCTAACCGAACTAGATGACCTATCCTATAATTTGCTATTACAATGTAGAATCTAGTCTATTTGATTTTTTATCTACCAAAAATTATCTTCAGGAGTTATTTTTTATTTGATGATACATAATAGAATTTTATTTTTTTTTTGTTGTTCTGTTTATATGGCGAACAAGCGGTTTGAAGTTTAAATAAATGAAAAATTAAAATATAAACAATGTTTCATTTTATTTAAAAAAAAAAATTTTTACGTGGTGTCCGGCGACAAACAAAATTTCACAGAAATGTCCGGGGTTTTCAAAATTTTTGTCCGGCATGGGCAATCTAGGTGATGGCAACCCTAATTAGGATCTATATAACGCACTTGGTACATAAATAACTATTTAAGCATTATTGCGATCATTTATCGCTCGCTGTATGTGGTAATGATATCGCTTCGTGTGCAAACGCCCTTATACTGTGCTACTGATTATAGGTCAAAGAAACCAAGCTTTATCCTTTTTCGACCTTTACAGAGGTCACTTTGAATCGATTCCTTCTGGCGAACGACCTAATCTGTATAAAAACTTCTTATCAGTTGGATTACCTCGAATAACACGCTATGAATAAGGAAATTAATCAGTAGATAATAATCACAGATCATTTTCTACACGGTACTAGAGTAGGTGGATATACACGTAGAGATTCATCGCCGATCTCCAAAATTAGACAGTTTAATCTGTACGTTAGGAGGGAACTGCAGTACGGTTGAAAGTTGAACGATAAATCTGCGGCAATAATTTGGATCGATCTATGTATTTGTTGTTTAACATCAACACGACGATTCATCTGCAGATAAATCGGTTAAAATTATATGCCGATTATTTCCCAATCACAATGGCATGTGTTGTCACAACAGATTCTCTAATTGACAGTAATTAATTATTGCTGCAATATTACATGTAGCAAATTCATACCTATGTTCATATGTCTGTATTTTAGCGTTGTTTCACGATAATTTTGAAGCAATAGTGTTGAAAGTTTGTACATAGGTAGTTTCGTATGATATCTTGGATGGGATTGTTTTGGGTTCGAATTGGTTGGGGGTTGACCCCCCTGGGGGAAAATAAATCTTGTTTACAGGATAAAGGGCGCAATTTTGAAGCAATAGGGTTGAAAACTTGTAAGTAGGTAGTTTCGTTTGATATCTTGGATGGTATTAATTTATATATGAATTGGTTGGGGGGTTGTCCCCTCGGAGGAAGAAATAAATCTTGTTCACGCGATAAAGGGTACAATTTTGTAGCAATAGGGCCGAAAGTTTGTGAGTACGTAGTTTCGTATGATATCTTGGATGCAATTGGTAATGGGACGAATTGGTTGAGGGTTGACCCTTCGGGGAGGAAGTAAGTATTGTGTACACATTAGAGGGCAATTTTTTTTTTGGATGTGATAAAAAATCATAAATGAATGAATAGATTTTTAAACTGGATACGTTATGAAAACCTGCTTTTCTAATGCAGCTCGCTGCGATAGAGTTTTTTTTTTTATCTCAAGGGACCAACAGCCAATGGTTCCCGAACGGCCAATGGGCTTGAATCTAAGTCATTAACCAACAGATCAATTTTTAACCACTAAATTCCGGAAATACACAACACCCAATAGCAAGGTGGGACTCGAACCCACAATCCTAGGTTTACAAACGATACACCTTACCGCTGGGCTATCGAGGCCCAATATTACATGTAGCAAATTCAGTTAGTTCCTAGAAATAATCGTTCCAAGCAACACATACGTTCAGATAAATTGGTCCAATAAATCTTTGCGAATAAATCATGTACGATTTATCTGAGAAATTTATCTATCGATAAATTAGTTTAATTTATTTGGCCAATAAATTGTTCCGTGCTCCTAATCGCAGACTTCGTGAACGATCCGTGCGACTGAGAGTTGTACGGGAGCATCACGGATTTGAGTAAGTGAAGTTCGTTACAGTTCCATCTGTGACGCGGTGTAGTGCAGAACTGTATCTGTGCATTGCGGAGTGATTGCGGATTTTCATGTAATATAATTTAGAAAGGTATGTGGAATTTTTTAAGGCAGACTTTCGATATAACTTGTGTGTTTTTGGAATAATAAATCAAGAAATTCAGACTTGTTAGAACGTTTTTTTTTTTCAATTAGTGGGAAATTCTATAGCTCATGTTCAGCGTCTCAATAGGGTTAGACCAGGGCTTCTTAAACTTTTTTCATTAACGACCCCATTTAAGATTGCTAGTTTACTGTCGTCCCCATATAAATATAAAAGAAAGATAAATCGTGTGTATCTCTCATGAAAAATTAACATTCCGAGTAGTGAAAATAAGGTGAATGGTTGTTAAGTTGTCATTTTATTTCAAAATTTGCAATGTGTCGGACCCCCTCGATTAACGCGTCATCAATCGGAATTTGACGTTTGACAGTCGCCGAGATAACCTAGTTCTTCGAATATTTTGTAAATAAAAGTTCGATTTATCGATCGATGAATATTGATTCCAGTTTAAACAAACCATCAAAGTGCATGGTCAGATCTTTGATCTAGCATTTTGCAACAGGTAAGGTAGAGTAGTGCTTTCATCGTGAAATAGAATAGATAGAGTGACACTTCTGGTAGGGAATAATGGTTAATTTGACTTTACCGCTAAAAATGCCCGTCATGTCAAACATGCAAGATATCTTATTTTTGTTGAAAATTGGGTCAGCTAATTAGATTTAAGATTATTTATTACGTCTGGCAACAGAGTTCACGATCTACGTCATATACAATTGATGACGTGCACGCCAACTCTCTGTAGAAAGACTAGGTATAGATGTTATAAAATCGTGTTTTTACATTAAAATCTCTCGCGACTCCAGAATTTTGCTACGCGACCCCATTTGGGGTCGCGACCCATAATTTGAGAAGGCCTGGGTTAGACTATTTTCGATTGATTTATGCAATGCCTCTAGTCAAGGATTGGACCCCAACCTTTAGGTTATTTGTGCTTCTGGTTGCGCACTGTCTCACACGAATGAATTTTATGCACTTATGAGGTTAAGTAGTCCCTTCGATATGGTCTTTTCTGGGAAGATTTTCTCTCGGACATCTATATCCTAGAAGATTTAACCTGTATAAAGCTATGGCTTTGCATTGGAAGATGCTGTTTCTTCGTCCCCCTTACAGAAATATCGGATCTTCCCCATATATGCCCAGTTCGCATATTATGTTGCTATAAATACACTCATTATGACCTATGGCGTTATGAGCGGGCTTTATGGATCATAACGCCCGCTCATTGTACGAGGATAAATGAAGCAACTTCCATTGATTAAATACTTCATAATCCTTGTCGTATACGACTCTGGATTTCTCCGGCAATGAATTATTCGCAGCTTTGGCTGCATTTTCTATGATATTCTTGGGTAAATTCATATTCATTTCTATTATTTCTATGAGACTAAACAAAGAAAGCAGCAATGACATTCACTAAATATAATAATGGCAAATATATTCAATAAATATCAAAATATCAACAAATGGCATGCCTACTATGAGAAGGAAAATGGAAAGTATAGGAGCGATGAACCGATTTTAAAATCGATTTTTCATTATGATAAAATAATTTTTTCGTGAAAAATAAAATCTTGTATGCACCACGAGCGTTACTAGATTCTAACGCCCATCGGGCAACATTAATCCCTCCGGCCGAGTGTTTCCCTCCGGGCGTTAGGATCTATATAACGCACTTGGTACATAAATAACTATTAATCCCACATTTTCTTCTATCGATAATTATATTGATTATTTTTTTCGTATAATTTTCAACCAATCAGGACGATCAATTAAGTTAAGTTACCTTGTATAATTTCGATAATACCTGATTATACATAGGGTAGCTCTACCAATCGAAAACTAACAGGGCCGTCAAATTTTTACGTTTATCAATAACTGTTCAAAAATGAGTCGATTCGGAGATTTTTACTTAATTTACTCAACAAATAATTGTATCAAATACAATACGTACTTTGAAATAAATACGTTTATCTACTCCTATTGAATAATATATTCATTATTCAACTGCGTTTTAGCAATTAATAGTATCTATTACCAAACAGCGTGAGTAATAATAACTCACTGCTATAAGTCACTATATAGTCTACTAAGATCCCAAGTAAGATCGACCGTCACTCATCTGCTAATGTCACTTGAATAATTCTGACGTTTTCAAATTAAGTTAATACTACCTAATTATTGTGAATTTGTATTTGTATCTTAGTATTTATTGTTATAGTCGTAGATAAAGTATAGTATTCAACTTGCGGTAATTGTCATAACTCTCTTGATGAATTACAGCACTCGCTTGCAGCTCGTGCAAACTTCATCTGCGTGAGTTATGACCTACATTACCGCTCGTTGAATAATATACTATTATACATCTCAAACTTCCTGCATAATTACAAATCGTGTCAGTCTGGCGGAATAATCCGACCGCGAAGCGGGACTGAAACTGTCAAACTGACACTCTTTGTAATTATGCAACGTATCGATGTATAACCTGATTATTTTGAAGTACTTATAGTATTACTACTGATTATATAACACATGTATGAATAAGCCAATAGAATCCGAGAATTTTGCATAACTGCTGCGTATTGATAAGTGAATATACCCTTGACGACGTGATATAATCGTTTTGGTGTTTCGCCTCGTGTCAAAATGTGAATGTTTTCATATTGACGAAGTTTTGACGTTTGTCAAAAAAAATTAATATTTTTTATTTATTATATAAACGAATACCACTCATATTTGGGGGAATGCGGCTGCGGCCGACTTTTTTGCTGGTACGTAATTAGCAAAACAGTCGGCCGCAGCCGCATTCCCCCCAAATATAGGAAAATTAGGTTTTTTATTAAAATTGTAAATGTTAGAAAATTAATTAAGTAAAGCCAGGGTTGAAGAAGGTTGCAAAACCTTAAAACTTCCCAAAATAAATTATTTAGCTAGAAAACAAAAATGTACCCCATCTCCAGAAAGATTAATAAACGTATTATGATTGATTGATTGAGCAATCGTTATACTGACCTCGTCACTCGACGTATTTTCTTAAAACATCACTGGAGCTGCGCTCTCGTGGATGTTTCGCAAAATACGTCTCGTGACTCAGAAGTTTAGTATAATCGACTATTTTCAATGCTCTTGTGATATTATAACTGATAATTCTATAGCATTCATTGTTAGTCGAAGAAAAATGAATGGGATATATGTTAGAGCGCCGTATCTAAAGTCGCCCAATAGAAGCCAGTAGAGGTCACAGGCATTGAGGTTACTGACTTGTAGGTACGTCTAATAATTACGGACGAAATCGCTATTAGGGTACACAGTTACCTACTAAGTTTCTGATCAGATACAGAATTATGTGTTAGATTAGGAAGAACCGTGTTTTTTTTTAAGTTGCATACATTATTGTTATTCACTTTCATTTAGTGTTACTGAAATGTAATAACTTTTTTTCTGCAATCAATACTTTTATCAGAATGTTAATGGCTAGCGACTTTTGATAGTTAACAATACAGATATCTGTTTTACATACCGATATAGACTGAATTGTTTTAATGGTAAGTATGTAGTGATAAAAATATTCTATTTTCAGTAATTGGATTATGTGATGTATGTCTACATTTCGAGACTCTGTGAGTGCTTCTTGTTGAATGTAAGTGATTTGAAGAATAATAGTTTTTTGGATTGATTGGGCCGATACATGATATAAATCAATATATATATATATATATATATATATATATATATATATATATATATATATATATATATATATATATATATATATTAAAACAATGGTTTATAGAAACAATTTAGACATTTATTAAATAAAATACGCATGACGCACGTTTCGTTGAAACTTCACCGTCTTCAGATGCTAAATGAAAATTAAATATATTTCTCCGTTATATAGAATACAAGAAATAAATAGATAATGAATTGTGTGAAAAGGGTAAATAGAAGAACTTCGGTAATTTTGAAAAGATTCAAAAGGGGGCTTGTAGTATGATCAATTTGGCTATTCAATAGGAGACCTGAATGATTGTATTTATTTATGGCTATTGAATAGCCTAATTGATCATACTACAAGCCCCCTTTTGAATCTTTTCAAAATTACCGAACTAACTAAACGCTTTAACTAAAAGTTTTGATTTGTCTAATGTGATTATCTCCGTTTTGTTATTAAAAGTATTAATAGTAGTTTTTTGAATATGCAAAATTTCAAAATTACCCAATATTTTTATATTCTCTTCAACTACTGAATTTATTCTATTATTCTAGTTGAAATTGCGATTTTCAGTTATTTTAATTTGTGTGCTTTCAGTTCTGGTTTCAAAATTTTGGTAGGTTTTGATATAAGATCTCTTACAATTATTGAAAGGAAGACTATTAATTATATGAGTTTATCTTGTGTTTTACCTTTAAATTTAGAGTAGGGTGACTGCACCAGTAATCGCCACTTTAAGACAATTTTTTTGCTTTTTTACATATTTACAGATATATTACGCGAAATAACGAATTTCGTTGTTTTGAGCTAATGAAATGTCCCTTCCTTAATATCGTAACAACGTTAACTCATTGATTTTTAATATAATTTTTCGAAAAATTAGGAATTTTTCAACGGTCCATCTGAATCCAGTAATTGCCACTGAAATTCTGAAATTTTCTAATAATTGCCATGTTTCATTCTATTAATTGCCACTGTGCAGAATAGCCCCTCAGCTTGGAATATGAACATGTGAAAGGGTGAAAATAGGTATTTCGAAACGAGTTCGAAAACCAACTACCAAGATATGAAAAATATCACAAATGAAAAATAAAAAAAAAATTGTAGGTAAATAATTTTATTTTGAAAATAAATATTATTTCCTTTGATATCAAAGCATAAAATCTCTAGTACATTATAAACAAAATATAAAAAATATGCCAAAATCTAAAAAACCATAAACATTTGAATATAAAACAGGAAAAAAACTGAATATTGAATTGGTGAAGAGCAATTAAACGATATTATATCCATCAAAGACTATCCCAAAATCCATCTGTTCTCGCCTGTCCAAAGTAGGTTCAGGTAAAACTTTTATTATATCATCTTTTAATACATTATCACTGTCCTCATTTTCAGGCCAAACAAAATTTCCACCAAGGAACTTAGTAAATTTCACAAAATAATCATCCACATTCAAGTCTATAATTTTTCCAATGAAATGCTTCACCGATTTCTTTGTCGTAGTACCCATTTCCCCAGTCCTGGAAGGTCCATGTCAACTATCTTATCATTATTCTCAATGTTCTTTTCCAAATGTCTATCGTTATCACTACCTTCATAAGGTATAATTTCGTCTTTCTCAGATTCCTCCGAGCTTGAACTCAGTTCGAACAGTTTTCGTTTGTTGGTTTTTCCTTTCTTCGTTTTCATTTCTTCCACCTTCTTGAGTTTTTTTAACTCTCTCTCCTACTTTCTATTTTCCTTCTCTTTTTCTTTCCTCAACTTCTCGTTTTCTTTTTTGAGAAAATAATTTTCCACTCTTTTAAAGCTGCAACCGATGGATAATTTTTCGCGATGTCGATTCATAAATAATTTTAACCACTTTTTTCCAGGCGTATCATCAGAGAAGGGATTTGCCCTCTCATTATTAATGACAATTTTCTTCACTGTATTCAAAATATCCTCTTCAACAAGGGGAAACCTCATTCTAGATATATCAATAATCCATCTCACTAAGCGTTGTGCTTCATATTTCGTCAATATAGTTTTAGGGCCCATTTTTCTATTCTATGGTGTCTTCCCAGAGACTTTGTTCCCCAAAGTTCTTCGTGGTACATTATATTTCTCCGAAGCCGCTTTTATGGAACTACCATGTCTCACCTCAGCGATAGCTTTTACCATAGACTCTTCAGAATAACGAAAAAATATTTTTTCCCCTTTTGTTCTGTCATATTCGAACTTTCTGTAAAAACGATCCAGTAAGTGCCACAGTCATAACCAAAAATTGCCACCCCATGGCAACTACTGGTTCCGTTTATGCTAGCGAGTTGTAAATTGACTGGTATTTCATATTTATAATATTAGTTCTTTTGAAATCATAAAAGTTAAGTTTTTTTAAAATATCCACAGATACCAATAATTGCCATGTTGTGGCAATCTTTGGAATCCCAATAAAATGTTGACTAATAATTGCCACCCCATGATATCTTATAAATGCTAATCATATACTGAAGAAAAAGAACAACATATGAAATATGCACCCTTTAATGAAACTCGCATCGAAATTTTTTTTCAATGTAACCACTATTTCAAGAAAAAATTAAAATGTTATCCACTTACCCTAGTATGATCGGCCAACAGTTATACATAACCTCCATGTGAAATTGGCGCGAAATTATACAACAGTTATACCTGACGTTATGCCATCTGTAGGTCAGTGAAAAAATTGCAGGGCTCTATAGAAATGTGTCAATATAAAACCGAGGAAAGCCGGTCTCTATATATTTGTAGGAATTCTTGTTATCAAAGAAGAAATTTGAAAGTGGCAATTACTGGAGAGGTGGCGACTACTGGTGCCTTCACTCTATATTTGTTTCATTTAGTGATGCCGCCGAGACGAGAGATTCTCGTCTCGTCTCGACGAAACGAGAGAGATATTTTCTCTCGAAAAAAATTTCGAGACGATACGAGAGAAAGCCCCTCTCTCGTCGAGAATTTCTCGTTTCTCTCGATCTCTCGAGCAAACATTTTTTACAATTTTACAAATGAAACAGTTAAGCCGTTATTTATGTCATGTTTCCTATAGTTTTTATCAAAGTATGCAAAAATCGTGATAAATATTCAGATAGGTACCTATATCTCTCGTAATATCCTTTGAAAATAAGCAGTGTAAATTGTACTCAGTTTTTACGTTATCCATTTTAAATTAATAGCGGTTAGTTATTAGTAGTATATAGTAATAATAGATACAGGGTGTGACTAAGTTTGCACTATTGCTATCTTCGATTGACAAACTAACAGCCGTATTCACCATCAGCTGCTAACTTTTTATCAGGCCGCTAAATGCGTAAAGGCGACTACACATATAGCTGTCTACTTGACAAGTATGCTTTTTCAAGTTTTGTGTACAATATTATAAATGAAGGTGTGTATGGTAAATCTCGCAAATAAGACTTCTGCTGTATTTTACCATATACACATTCATGTATAATTGTACAAAAAGCTTGTGTCAGCATACTTGTCAAGTAGACAGCTAGATGCGTAGCCGCCTTTAAGCACTCAACAGAGCCTATTAAATATAAAATATCGTCAGATGGTGAATACGGCTGTAAAACTAATAGCTTTTTTCTGCTGACTGGTAAAACAGAAAAATAATTAAACATTGCATTTTTGAGTAAATAAAAAAACATTTTACGTAAATTTCAAGACATAAAGGTCTACATAACTTGTTTTGGTTGAATAGTTTTTGAGATATTCACCTCAGCTTAAAAAATTACACATTTGCATCTTTGACAACCCGAATAGTTTAAGGGTGAGTTGGGGTTGACGCTCGGAGCACTCGGAGCGCGCACTGTTTTCGCTTTTATAATTGGAGCTCCAAAAACTCTCTAGTGTGTTTGGTTTGGCACAGTTTAATAACTCCGATCGAACTTTATATACTCCGAAGTCCAAAAATACCAGAAAAACGAAAATAGTGCGCTCTCCGAGTGCTCCGAGCCTCAACCCGAACTCACCCTGAGACTGAGGAAAACTGTTTTGACTTTCTTAGCTTTTGAATAACTTTTTAATAATATAAATTTTATGTCTGTTAAAAAATAAATAAAAAGGACATACCCAAGTTTCATCAAATTCCGCGGAAAACCAAAAGCCCATGTATTCCGTGCGGGGTCCTTTATTAAAAAAGTTTAGTGACAATTTTTCTAGGAATTTACATAAAAATAATGGTTCGTTCCATCATGTTTATAAGAGACAAAATTATGTGGAACTACTAATATTATCTAAATTTTTATATGACGAATACACAAATATATATTGGTATCTTTTTATGTCCGAATTTTAAATGTTATTTCATAAAAGTTATTCTAGCAGTCAGGGTCGTAGCGAAAATATTTTTAGGGGAGGAGAAGATACCAATTCCCTACTTGCCTTATGGAAATGCCATCTCATGTTATGAAAATCCTATATTATTAAAATGCCAACTGGCCAAAAAAATAAGAATGAAAAGTTCCCTCGTTTCTTTTTTTACTAAATTTATTTACTATTTTCCTACTTAAGCGTGGTTGGAAGGGGGAAGGAAGGATCGTCCTTTCTTATTTATGATGTATGTTCAGTTTTACGTGAACCTAATGTACAAGGAGAATTCTTTAAAAAAAAACGTTTCGGAGTTAAATGAAGATAAAGGGCTTTATTTACACACCTATAAAAATGCAGGAATTTTTTAAATATTTATATTTATTCTGAATTTTTTCATCATGCATTGATTAAATCGACTAATAAAAGGTATACTTACATTTATAATTAATACATAATAATTTTTAAATAAAAAATAATATATAAAAAAGTATACTTCTTTCAGTCATCGTTGATTGTGACCTCACATTCTCCGTCATTTACTATCTAGCATGGTGTTTACATTAGGTTAGAAAAAGGACTAGTCCTGACGTCACTGAAAGAATTGAGTTTTGTTCAAAATAATTTTGAAAAGTAGATTTAGTCGGATCATATTTGCCATAAAAATTTCATATCGATATCTTTAATGGCAAAAAAATTATGGACCTATTACGGAGTTCTGGGTCACCCTGTATATATATATATATATATATATATATATATATATATATATATATATATATATATATATATATATATATATATATATATATATATATATATATTTATATATATATATATTTATATATATATATATATATATATATATATATATATATATATATATATATATATATATATATATATATATATATGTTCAGAAAGATTTCCGCGGTCGGAAGTATTTGAAAAACTTGGTTCTCGGAATGAACCGCGTAAAAGATTTGAAAAATCTCGACGTTTCGGTTCCTTTTGCGAAGCCATCTTCAGAAGAATTAGAAGGAGAACAATTCAGAATCGTGGCCTCAATCTGCCTACTCCACGAATCGAATTAGGAGGAATCGGAAACAATACGATTGCGTGGTCTCAATCTGCCTACTGCACTAACCGTACTGCTTCCTGTCAACTCTGAAGTCTCAACCTGCCTACTCTTGGCCGTATTTATAGGGGAGGGGGGCGGGTACTCACGCTCATCAGTGCGGGATGCACTCTGATTGGGTGTGACATGGCGACCTCTGAGAAGTGGTTTCCATGCTGATGGGAGTCTGTGACTGTCATCTCTGGTGTTCAAACAATTTGGACGTTTTTCTATTCCTACAGCTTCACGGAAAATTCGGGATTTGAAAGATAGGACGGGAGCAATATTTCTTGTATTGGGGAAATCGATAATGTGGCCTGTTTGGGTGTGATGTTGGGAAAGGGCGTTGGTGATATCTGAAAGTGAATGTTCTTTGGCACGGACCTGAATTCGTCGGTTCGTTTGTCCTATTTAAGAACGAGGACAATTGGAACAGGGAATCTCATAAACACCGTGATTTTCGTTAGGAATTTTATCCTTGACGGATCTGACCAGATGGGAGAGTTTTTGTTGGGTGGTGAATATTGTTTTGATGTTTGTGTTTTTGAGAGATCTTGCGATCTTATCTGTTAGAAGAAATAATTTTGGTGTAGATTCTTGTTCAGTGGGATTGGAAGGTGGTAGAGGTGGGGTGATGTTTGTGTGTTATGTGCGTATGTTCTTGTTGATTTGATATGTGTTGTAACCGTTCTGTAATAATATTTGTTTCAGGGTATTGAGTTCTGATTCACGGTGTTCGTCGTCAGATAGTCGAATGGAGCGGTAGATTAGGGTATTAACTACAGAGTTAAGTTGAGAAGGATGGTGGTGAGACTGGGCTTTCAGATAACGGCGGTTTGTATGGGTGGGTTTACGATAAACTGAATAGTAAAAGCTTTGGGATTAAAGTTTTTTGACCATGACATCGAAGAATGGCAGAAACCCATCGTTTTCCACTTCCATTGTGAATTGGATACTTGGATATATGCCATTCAAATGATTTAAGAAGTCGAGAAACGAGTCTCCGCCATGGTGCCAGATCGCAAAGACATCGTCTACATAACGTAGCCAGCATGAAGGTTTAAGGTCGAATGTCGAGAGAGCTTGGGTTTCGAAATGTTCCATGAAAATGTTGGCTATGACGGGGGAGAGAGGGGATCCCATTGGGGCTCCTTTAATTTGTCTGAAGAAATTGCCTTGACAGATGAAGTAAGTGTTGGCCATGCAGTGTTTGATCAGGGATAGGTTGTCTGGGGAAATATGATGTTTCGTGTCTATGATGGAAAGTGTTTCTTCAATGGGGATATTTGTAAATAAGGAGACAACAAAACTAACAAGGAGATCAGTTGGGGTAATATCAATACTTTTGAGGAGTTCTATGAAGTGAAAAGAGTTTTTGGTGTATGACTGGGTTTTTTCGGCTAGGGGTTGAAGGGTTTTGGAGAGATATTTCGCAAGAGGATGTGTTGGACAATTGTAAGCGCTGACAATGGGTCGAAGTGGAATATTAGGCTTGTGAACTTTGGGTATACCATAAATTCGACGGGTTTTTGAAGATTTTTCTCTTGGGATTAGAGACTTTTTTATTTCAGGTGGGAGATTCGATTGGTTGATACGAGATTTTGTGGTTTTCTCCAGGTATGTTGTCGGGGTCATGAGGGATACGCTTATAGTCGGGGGTGTCTAGAAGATTAGACATTTTATCGAGGTAAGAAGAAGTGACAGTGGCATTGCCTTTATCGGCAGGGAGGACGACTAGATTTTGGTTATTGTAAAGTTCTTTGAGAGATTGCCTCTCAGAAAAAGTGAGGTTGGGACGGGGTGGCCGACTTGTACGAAGAATTTTGGCGATGTCATATCTGGCAGTTTCCGCTTGATCTGTTGGAAGATGGGAAATTGCTTCTTCTGTATGGGAGATGATAGTTTCTATGGGGATGGATTTAGGTGTGATTGAATAGTTGAAACCTTTCGAGAGCGCTGTCGTTGCGATCTCGGAAATTGGGGTGTCAGAATAATTGTGAACAATGGAGGAGGTATTAGATGAAGATGATTTTTGTGGTTTCTGGGAATTGATGAGTTTGGCTAGTTTATTTTTCGGGGTTAGGGTCTTTTGGTCGGAAAGATGTTATGCCTTGGAGTTGGATAGGCGAACAATATCTCCGGTTTGGGAGATTTGGTCAAACTCTGACCACGGAGGCGATTAATGCCATCCGCTAGATACCGGACCGTGGAAATAAATAACAAAGAAGAAATTTATCGCGGAGAATATATATATATATATATATATATTTATATATTATATTTATATAAATATATATATATATATATATATATATATATATATATATATATATATATATATATATATATATATATACATATATACATATTTATATATTTAAATTTACCTTTCACTCATCTATAAAGAAATGAAAGGCAATCAGATGAGTTGCTTTCACGTATTTATGTTCTTTTTAATTGGCAATTAGGAATGTAAATGTGTGAAATATATGGAATTCTTTCGACAATTGAATTGTTAATTGCGCTATTAGGAATCGGACAATAACTCGTGTTCGATAATACTCAAATTACCTTCTCGTTAAGATATTTTGCACGTAGACAGTTTAAATACCTTCATTTATCGTACATTAATTCTAATTGTACACGGTTAGTCTTATTGTATCCTCGTGATAAACAAAATTTGTTTTTAAATTGCGACTAATGTGAAATTCGATTAGGTTTTTCTTACACTGAATTTCATGATTGATTTTATAACATTTGATTTTTTTTAGGATCGTTGAAAAACTTTTTACTCACTCGATATTTGTAATCAAGCTCTCGCATTTATCATTATGAAGCTATACAGTGTGTCCAATTTTCGATACTTTTGAGTTTGAGTAGTATCTCGGTTCTCTTCAGATATAGAAATTAGCGATTTTCACATGAGTGTACTACTTTTTGAGAAACGAAAGATGCCGAAAACAGAACTTTCATAGCCCTCTTTGTTTTCGAGATACAGATCGAAATTGAAACGTTCCGGCAAGGTGCAAACGGGTTCGTATATAACTTCATCAACTGCAGCAAGAAATCAAGGATGTTATTTATTAATAACAATAATTCAAGTACAAAATGAATGAAATTATTTGGCACCGGCTTAAATCGAATAAATACATTTTATAACTAAATTCAGTACTTTATTTAGAACAGGAGAAATATTTTTAGCTACCAAATGTTCTATCTGACACAACGCAGAAAAAGCATTTCTGGATTTTCATCTTTCATCAGTTTTAAGCAACCATTTTTTCCTCATCATATTAGAAGCACCATCAGCAGCACAAGACATGTTTTTATCGGTATTATATTCATATATATGTAACTTTTTAGCATTGTATATATATATATATATATATATATATATATATATATTCTAAGAGATATCAATTATTGGTATAACAGGTTTATTTTCAAACATTACATTTTAAAATTAAAATTCATTGGACGTTTCAATGGAGTTTCCATCTTCATCAGCAGAATGTTCGTCGGTAGTTGTCACAATACTATATTGTGAGTATTGTGACAACTACCGACGAACATTCTGCTGATGAAGATGGAAACTCCATTGAAACGTCCAATGAATTTTAATTTTAAAATGTAATGTTTGAAATAAACCTGTTATACCAATAATTGATATCTCTTAGAATGAATACGATAAACAGGTAAAAAACAAGAATTCATATATATATATATATATATATATATATATATATATATATATTATATATATATATATATATATATATATATATAATATATATATATATTATATATAATATATATATATATATATATATATATATATATATATATGTATATATATATATATATATATATATATATATATATATATATATATATATATATATATATATAATATATATATATATATATATATATATATATGTATATATATATATATATATATATATATATATATATATATATATATATATATATATATATAAATATATATATATTTGTATATATATATATAGATATATTTATATTTTATATATATATATATATATATATATATATATATATATATATATATATATATAAATATATATATTTGTATTTCCATTATTTAACAAGTTGTAAGTCAAATTTTAATAAAAAATCGATATAATAGCTGATAAACGATACTTACAAACTTGGTCTTTAGGTGATTTAAAAGTTTAATTAATCCTTTATAAATCCAGCTAAACGTCCATGATCGTATCATTAATAGTTTATAAGTTAGAATGGCCGGTGCAACTTCGTTATCGTGTAATATTTAAAAATATTATGAAAACTAGAGAAATTATTTTTTAGTACTTCAATATAAATGGCTGCTTTTGTAATTTTTTTAGCTTCAGAAAAAAATATATAACAGCTTATAGAATTTGTTTATAACAAATTATGTAGACATTCTCACAAATTATGTATTTCTGTTGCCGCTATAAAAGCAAAATGAAATAAATATTCAAGGGAGGCTCCCATACAACAAACGCGATTTTTTTGCTCTTTTTTGCTCGATATCAAAAATGGCAACAAGTATCATTAATATTTATGTATATTTATGAATGGGGAATAGTGATCGTTACGCACCGCTGTAAAACCTTAATTAATGAATAAAATTTAAAAAGTTCATAATGAAAATTAATCCTTAAAGATTCCTCTTTAGAGATGGTCTGATATCATTTTTCTTTAAAATGATCAGAAAAAAAGTTATAACGACAAATAGAAAATTTTTTCTCAAATTTTATCGATTTTCGCTTATAACTTTGTTATTTTTAATTCTACCGCTAAAAGTAACTAGACCAAAATTGTAGAAAATTTTATTTACAATAAAAAATGTTTGAATAATTTTTTCGTGAGACCAATACTTAGTTTGTCATATTAATCATGAAAACCAATTGTACCCCTTTTTCCAAGATGGCGGCCGAGGGACAAGGGTTGCAACCCCACAAACTTGGATTCAACTTTACACTAACCCCTCCTTTATATCTAAAAAATAAAATCACGTCCTCAGACAAATGCAACCCCAAATGTAACTCTTCAATGGGCTATAAGTGATTATAATAACGTCAAGTAGCTGAAGAAAACACCGTACAATTCAAAAATATCGAAAATAACTTTTCTATCACAATAATACTTCGAGATTTCACTTCCAGTGTAGGAGTAAAATTGCAGCTATTCTCTATCAATAGGGAGCGATAGCTATATCGAGAATTATTGCAATCTTCATATCGGAAGTGAATTTAAAGAGAACGGTATTACATAATCTCATAAATAATACACATTCTCATTGTTACGATTTCGTTCACTTTATTTGCTCATGGCCACTTTTATATAGAAACAAGTTTGTAATACATTTGTGATAATTAACATATAAATCAGCGACCACAAAACGAATGAAGCCGTTCTGATAATATTTTTCGATTTACTATAATCAATCGTATTCGTTTGTCAATAAATTGATGAAGCTGGACGTCCTGCGACAATGTGTAGGATATATATATATATATATATATATATATATATATATATATATATATATATATATATATATATATATATAATATATATATATATATATAATTATATATATATATATATATATATATATATATATGTTGATTTTTAGGTTCTCGCGGATAATCTGGTTGTCTGGTTTCCCGGGTTTGTATCCGCGTATGAGCTTTTGCCGAAACGTCGAGCAGACGTCAACGAAGACGAAGCCCATACTAGGATACAAACCCGGGAAACTAGACAACCATATATATATATATATATATATATATATATATATATATATATATATATATATATATATATATATATATATATATATATATATATATTTATATATATATATATATATATATATATATATATATATATATATATATATATATATATATTTTTAAATATAATTATATAAATATATTTATATTTATATATATATATATATATATATATATATATATATATATATATATATATATATATATATATATATATATATATATATATATATATATATATACATATATATATATACATATATATATATATATATATATATATATGTACTCAATAATGAAATTTTGTTTGCACAGCCTTCTTCGCAAACTAACGAAAAAGTTTTGAAAAATTTCGTGCGAAAAATGTGAGATATCATAAAAACATGAATATTTCTCGAATGACTCAAGATAAACCGACGATTAAAAAGCAAATTACTCAGAAGACACGAGACTATAACACCGTATACTTTTCTTTGTCTAAGCTACCCGATATTGCCCGCAGAAGGATTTAAACTTTGTCGAAGAAAACATGTCACTATTTGAACACCCTGTACAATAAGTTTATTTATTTTTTCTTATTATCTTAACAATTGAATTTTTTCGAAGAATGGGGCTACGGTTTGGTGAAAAAATTATTCAAATCGGATCACCGGCTAAGAAAATATTCATAGTCAAAACTATTAATATTCAATATTGATAGGGAATATTTAATCTAGGTAAGCGTTAAATTTGCGTCGCAGTATAAGTATATATAATATATATTATATATATATATATATATATATATATATATATATATATATTAGTGACTTTTGAACTAATAATAACAGATTTATACTAATAGGTTTTCTGTTATCAATATCAATCCAACATTGACGTAAAAACGGCCTGGGTTGGCACTCCCCAGATGAGCTACCCACCACAGAAATCCCAAAAATAAGAAATTGCAAAAATCATAGATTATCATATTCGTATAAAGTGAAGGGAAGGAAGTGGTCCAGTCCCCGATAATATAATATCGATGAATAGGCAAAATGACCAATATTTACTTATGTTCTCTTCCGCAGTTGAAATCCCAGAAACATGTCGGCCAAGGCTATAAACGAAGCTACCGGAAAGGACATCATAAACAGGAATCTGCCCGGCAACACGGCCGCCGCGCAATGCAGATTCGCCTCTGTTGGTCCTGACACCAAGTACGCGGAGCTGGTAGCCAACAATCCGTGGTTGAAGACGGAAAAATTGGTGGTGAAACCAGATCAACTTATCAAACGTAGAGGAAAATTGGGTGAGTTCACAAAATGATATTCTTCGATGGTTTTGTGTTTGACATAGCTTATATTCAGTGAAATCAAAGTATTTCCGGTTGTTGAATTAGTTAATTACTGTTCTAAGTAGTTATCGAAAGTGAAAGCGAGTTAATTACCAAATATTTCAAATAGCGATAACTTGTAGGCAGGTATGTCGATTTCAAGATACCAGATAACGTTTTAGAATGAAATTCCTCATCGCATGTTTCACCCCAGACACTGGGGGCGAATGAAAGCTAGGCGTACAAATGTGGAACAATGAGTAACAGACACTCTCAAGGTCAGCTGTATTGGTATATGCGTATCAATATGTATTTCGAAAGGCGATCCTTTGAACGCGAGTGGCATGTTTAGTTTCAGAAAAGAATGAATTTAATATGTGAATTAAAAACTATGGAATAGTTTTGTTTTAGTTCAAGTATATAAATACTCTGGGAAATTTTATATTGGAATAAGAATTGGTTAAGTTTTATATATTACGTATCGTTTTGTAATGGAGCATTGATTATAATTGTTACAAATAATCTTTTATCTAGTCGCATAATGATGATCAGGGATCTGAGTGAATGATTAAAGGAAAAAATTTGTATATGTATGTATATATATATATATATATATATATATATATATATATATATATATCAATTTATTCAATAAATACATACATATATATATATATATATATATATATATATATATATATATATATATATATATATATATATATATATATATATATATATATGTATGTATTTATTGAATAAATTGATATAGATAATTACTGAAATATTTTTATTTTATGCTTAATAATAGATATAGTATAAAGAACATAATATTTGCGACAAATTAAATTTCAAACATTTTTTCATGCCCTCAGCCGTTTTCGCGATAGGGGGCTATGAGCGCGCGCCATACGTACTGTAATGCAAGGTCAACCGTGAGTATCTGTAAATACTATTTTGAATTTTGAATAATTTGCATTATTTATCAATTAATACATTTTTTAAATAACATTTTCCATATTTTCAATATATTCATTTAACCCATATAGGTATGCTTAAAACTTTCTGTTTGAATGTTTTTGAGATTTTTGGGTGAAAAATTAATGAAAAGCAATCATATACAAAATATTTATTATTAATTTTTGAAAACGTCAATCGAAAAAATTTTTGTAGACCTGTCCTACATAAAGGACAATAGGCAATATATTCATTTAACCCATATAGGTATGTTTAAAACTTTCTGTTTGAATGTTTTTGAGATTTTTGGGTGAAAAATTAATGAAAAGCAATCATATACAAAATATTTATTATTAATTTTTGAAAACGTCAATCGAAAAAATTTTAGTAGACCTGTCCTACATAAAGGACAATAGGCATATAGCATACTATTCTTATTATTGAGTATGATAATTTACAAAGCATTTAACATGTAAACCTATGTCACATTTTTTGCACCTGGTTGTTGTTTTTGAATGACATAAGCCGCATCTAGTTTGTTTCTCCTGTGGTACCACCAAATGGTCGAGACGGTCATACCTCAATTCATTATTTTGCTGATTTTTTCCTCTTCGGAAAGCAAAAGATTTTTTATTTTGTGTCAAAAAGGTAGTGGCTACACTTCTCCTAAAGGCAAGTTGGTCCATTTTACCTTCTCGATATTTGTGAAGATGCCAAGCATTTGTCATTGCCATATCAAGACAGTGAGAAATAAGGGAAAAGTACCACTTCTTTCCTCGTATTTGTACTCTATACTGTGATATATTTTGATCGGATCTATCAACGCCTCCCATATTTTGATTGTACAATTTTACAAGTTGTGGTTGGTTTACCTGAATAAACTTCTTTTCCTTCTGAGAATCCTTTTTTACAGAATTTACGGGGGCAATTCCAGCTGCTGAAGATCCGAATGTTACAATATTGTTATCATTCCACTTAACAAAAATTATGTTTTGACCGCTAATTTTTGTATAATCGAAAAAACCTCGATTCTCCTTCTTCATATCGGTGCTGGATTTCAACGTCGACATATGTATCCGATTTTCACGCATTGTTCCCGTGCTAACGATTCCTTTGTCAAGAAGAGCTTCTATAAGAGAGGGTGACGAGAAAAAATTATCGAAGAAAAATTGAAACTTGGGCTCCGGCCATCTCGTTCTAAGTCTGTCTGCGTAACTTAGCACAACCAACGCTCCCACTCCAAGAACTTTATAGTCCAAATTCACATAAGTCGATGCACCTTGGTATGGTTCAAACCAATTTATGTATCCTAGACGTGTGGTTCCAACCCAAAGTTTGAAGCCATAGCGAATTGGTTTGTTGTGAATAAACTGTTAACAGCCATGTCGGCCATTGTAAGGAACCATAGCCTCATCAATGCTATGGTTCTCTACCAAAGGTGCTTTTTCCAAAAGTTTGTTATTCAGACTATCAAAAAGAGGGCGAAGTTTCGCAAATTTATCGTTTTTGTCGAGGTTCTCATTATTGGCAATGTGTAAATGGCTCATAATGAATTCAAAGCGGTCTCGAGAAATAGCTTCACTCACTAGCACATTACAAGCATCTTTGGAATTTTCCCAATACATTCTTCTTCTGGAAACACTAGAATATCCACTTAGAAGCAAAATACCCAAAAAACATTTTATTTCGGAAACATCAACTACTGTTATTTTATTTTTTTGTTGGGCATACCTATTGGTTTCTTCTGTGAACATTGACAAGATTTCATCATCAAAAAAAAGTTCAAAGAGTTCAGTTGGTGTAGACAAATTTGTAAATGTGTTTTCTTCGGGAAAAACATAGTCATCAGCTGGCAGATCCTGTTTGACAAACTGGTACACCTTTTTTTTCTTAGTTTTCAGATAATCTTTTGGTTTAGTGGTAATTCATCTTCAGAACTCCAGTCTTCCTCGTTTACTCGAATGTTAACTTCTACCTGATTTTGTATCATACTTGGAGGCAAATTATTTATGTCGAGTTCGTCCTCATCACCAGAATCTTCATCGGTGTAGCATTGCCAATGCTTCGTGCAATGAAAAACCCCTGAAACAAAAACTCATAGTATCCTATATGCCTATTGTCCTATATGAAGGACACCAACATTTAACACCATGTGTATATCACCATACGAAAAAAAAATTTCAAAATTAACGAAAAATGAATGCAACAGTTATTTGAGAATACATTTATATCAAAAAAATTGAATGGAAACAATTATTGTAAAATATTCGTACTCACCTTGCAAACTTTATTCCCCATTCCGCCATTTTTCAGAATTGCTTGAATTCAAATGTGGTTTATTATTCGCTAATTCACAATTTGCCTTTCAAACACTGTTTACCCAACAACACCTATTTAGAGACTGAGCTCCGACTGGCATATGCAACGAAGGCAGCGCTAGTCTAGACAGGAATCGACAAGTTTTGAGCGTCCTACATATAGGTCAATAGGCATATATGGGTTAATAAGACTTACTTACCCACTTTGTGTATTAAAAAGCTCATTAAATGAAATACTTATTGTATATCTTAATTTATTGAAAGTAGATTCTAAGTAGAAATATAAGTATTTTATTTTTTAAATTAATTAGCAATCAGCTTACAAATTTTCATCTGTTAGGAAATGACGTACCTTAAATTATTTTCGTTATTTCTAAAGATTGATGCAACACTCGCTAGCATAGAATATAGTGCAGTGGTTCTTAACCGGTGGTCCGCGGACCACTGGTGGTCCCTGGAAGCACTCGAGGTGGTCCGCGAAGCCATACTAAAAATATTGAATAAGTCATATTATAATTGAATAAGTCGCGTTCGGTCATTTCAGTCCCCTTCACTCTATGCAATGTGATGAATCTGGCGACGTTTGACAATGCTGGCTATTACTTATATTTGCTCGATTTCTGCTTGACAATAAAGCATTAAAAGAAGAGTAACGTTTTCCAAATGACTGGAAACCAGGCGAAGTGTTGATGAAATAAGTCTATATTTTGAGGAATATCATCTGCTTACAGTGGCAAATGCTTGATTCCAGCTCTGGTTTTGCTGCATTGATATAACGAAAAATCCATCTGCAAGATCAACATATTGCGTTAGTCTTCGCCAAGCATTGGCTGCAAAAACCCTCCCAGAATGCTTGGCTATTGCGTTGAAAATTGTTATAAAAGTTGTTAACTTCATCAAAAGCAGTGCACTGAATACTCGTATTTTCAAACAATTATGCTCTGATATGAACTAAAGTCTTCTTTTCCACACAGAGATGCATTGTCTTTCCCAAGGAAATATTCTTAAGGAAAACAAAAAATTGCTGAAACAGTTCTTTTAGGCCGAATATCAAATAATAAATTCATTATTTATTTATTTATGAATTTGTTTATTTGGTCAAATGCTTAGATCGAGTGGAGTCATTAATAGGTATCTTACACTTTCAAGTACATTTGTATGTTTTTCAAAAATTCGAGTATTTTCGAAGTTTCCTGTTAAGTAGTTGATCTCTTGCAGCAAGTTGGTGGTTCTTTTTTCATTAGGTAGTCTCGTGCGTGATGCGTTTATGACCAGTATTATTCAGTTGATTTTTTTGCTTAAATAAATAAATTGAACCTTCAACTCCAAGAGTCGCTAAATTTAAAGTTTCACGGCATTGACAATATATTTGCATACGAAGGTATAATCAATGCGTTTATCGCAAACAGCGAGTTATGGATTAACAAGATCAGAAGTGACAATATTTCTGCATTCGATAATTTGTATAAAATAATTGGGGAACACAATGCCAAGGGACAAGAAGAAATACAAAACAAACATGATACTCCATTTAACAAATTTGAAAAGTGAATTCAGTCGTTATTTTCCGAACTGCGAAGATAAAAAGTATTCAGAAACTGGTTCGCAATCCTTCCATTGTCAGAGTGTTTGAGTTCTTAATGAAATTGAAGAATATTTGATCGAAATGCAACACGACAAACAAATTGAAATATATATTCAAGGCAGGAATAAATCTTGAAGATTTTTAATTTCAAAACATAATTTCTTTCCCAAAGATTCAAGATAATGAAAAACAAGCACCGAAATCTTGCCGACATGTGTTTGGCTTTCAGTAGCACTGAACCAAGGACTTAAAAGTTAGTTAAGATTATGCAGTCAGAAAAAAACCGTTTATTTTCATCTCCTTTTTGAAGGTAATATTACTTACAAAAAGTTGGTGGTCCCTGACAAGACAGAAATTTTGTTAAATGGTCCCTCATTATAAAAAGGTTAAGAACCACAGATATAGTGTATAAAGGTAAGTTTGGAGGCAGGGTTGTGCTGGTCTCCGTGCTAGGTGCATTAAGAATGACTTGGTTTTGGTTGGCTGCTAAATTTGAAGCTTCAATACTTAATTCCTTTTATACGGGCAAAACGCGGGAAATTCGTCTGAAAGTTATATAACTTATTGATTTATTCTAAAATTCGACTATACAGTAGATATTCACGACCAGTAATTGTTTTATAATGAATATCTGGGACGAGGAAAACGAGGAACGAGAAAAACTTGATAGATAAATATTGTTTGGTTTCCGACTGTCCTAACTCATCCAAGAATGCCACACAAAAACGGTTCATTAATGTGCCCTCTGACATTAATATAAGAAAAGTATGGCAGAAAGCAATGCCAAAAAAAAGAACGCACCTGAAATGTTTGTATCTGAAAAACCGTCTAAAACTTCACATCTTGTTACATCAAAAGCTTTTGATGTGGCAATACGACCACACCTCATTTCCTGCCATATGTTACTATCACTTCGTCCTCGAGTATCTTGTTCTACTTCTAAAATTAAATTGGCGCTCATTTTGGTTTTACAGAATTCAACAAAACTGCCGAATATCAGACCACAATATGCAGGATGACGTCACAGTCGGTTCTGCCGCTTTTTAACGGAGCGCCATATTACCTTTAATATCTGAGTAGTGGGGAAAGTTCAAGAGCTAAAAATTTACCTTTTATTTTGATGATTGAATTCTACAAAATAAGGTAAAAAAATACGAAAAAATATTTTATTATTAACAAGCCCATTATGCAACCAGGAGCAAAATTTACTCGTCACATGAAGTATGCAGATATTACACACCAATTTGTGATGACATTCCGTACCGAAACATCGATCTACCATAGGGTGTTTCTGAACCGAACCACAAACTTATAGAAAACTCTACCCTCAGAAGTGTTCTCGGTTTGATGCGACGTGCAGCGGTTCGAATTCAACATAAACTGTCATTTATTAAAACCATCTGAGTGCGCCTGAAAAGTATTATAAATTTTCGCTATTCCCGAGAGTTGCTCATAAAAAAGGTTCTCACTTGTACTGAATTAACATTTAATTTCATAATAATTCATGAGCATCTGTCGAATTTCCGATTTGTCATTCTCCAAGCGGACTGAACATCTTCACGCAATTCTTGCAGGTCTCATAGCAGTTAACAAAGACTTCGACACCGTCAGGCAATGGATCGACGAACGAATGAACAAAAATCAGAAGGTAGGCGAAGCCATGGGCAAGCTCCGCAACTTCATCATAGAACCTTTCTTGCCGCACAAAGACGATGAAGAATTTTACGTGTGCATATACTCGTCGAGGAACGCTGACAGTATCCTGTTTTACCATCAGGGAGGCGTTGACATCGGCGACGTTGACAGCAAAGCTGTCAAGCTGGACGTGCCGGTGGGCGGGACCACAGATTTCGACACAATTAGCAAGGTAAGATTCTATGAGAAATACGGAAACTATGTTTGCATTTCAGAGATTCTTTGATGAAAAAGTTAGTATGAATAAGATAACAATGAAGTAACTGATAGTAGGTGAATTATACCCCGTGACATTGTGGAGATTGTGTAGGTTATTAGTAAAATAGGACCAAATGGTTCAGTTTGTTTATTAAAGAAATTAAGTGCCATAAGTCATTATACTTGGATCCTCTCAGGCACTGCTGTCATTTTAACAGATGCATATTATAGAGTATCTAATTGTTCTTTTTTTCCAGGTGCTTTTGAAGGAGGTTAAAGACGCCAACAAGAAGTCAATCGTAGGCACCTTCATTTACAATTTGTACAAACTCTACGTAGATCTTTATTTCACTTACCTTGAAATCAATCCGCTGGTAGTTAAAGATAAAGAAATATATATACTCGATCTGGCGGCCAAATTGGATTCCACAGCGGATTTCGTTTGTAGACCGCAATGGGGTAACATAGAATACCCGCCTCCCTTCGGACGTGACGCTTATCCAGGTAAGAAAGGGCGCATTTTGTAGAGAAATGCTCAAATATATAATATGGAATTTAAAATATTATTCATTCATCTTTCGCTCATCTCTTGATGAAATTAATATGTTTTAATATTTATTTAAAATAAAAGTATTTTCAAATTGAACACTTGGCAAAATTTCACGATATAGAATCAAATTTAATTGACAATTGTTTCGGTTTGCCCATTATCAAAAGTATCTTTAATACTGAGCTAGTTTCTGTGTTTCTATCTTATACCAAGACCCCCAGAATCCGTATTTAAATTTTGTGACAACGCGAAATTGATCTTTAAAAAAGTATCGGAAATCTCGGAGTCTGGTACTTGGCTATGACCTTGGTGATATATTAAAGATCAACTGCTCATTAGGAATTAAGGATTAGGTTCGTTCCAACCGGAATCGGAAACAGTTTCTTACAGTCAGGATTCTGCGCAGTAACTCAAATGCGTTCCAACCAGAATCACAAACGATTAGGAAACGGTCAGTTTTGCGTTCCATCCAAGGTTGCAAACTGTTTAAAAACTATCAGAACTGTTTGCAGATTATCTACTGACATCTGATCGTTTATCTGGCGCATGCGTAGAGCGATTATTATTATTCAGATGGTGACAATTTCTTCAAGACCTTTTGTTTATTTCTATTCACTTAACCTATTGTCACATAAAAACTCGCATTGTACTCTGCATATTTATGTTATGTATTCTTGTTCGGTAAAACTAAAAAAATGGCATATATTTCATAAACAACAAACTTACATTTTATTGTAGGTACTAAATTTACTTTTTACATTGCACTAAAATATTAATTGCACTAACACATTAATTGAAAAAAGAATCCTAAAATTAAAGTAAAAAATAATTAAAACATGAATGTAAGAAAAAAATCTGAAATTTGCTTAATAAAACGTTGCATAAAGTCTTTCGAACAAGTAGAACAGGTTCTATTTTTTGTATGATCGCTCAACCACCCTCCACCTATTTTTAGAATTTCATTAATTTTTGTGGCTATAACCTCCCACTATATTTTGAAATTTCTAATTTCAAAAACCCCCACGAAAACCCGTTACTAGCACTATAAATAAGATTATTTGCAGATTATGATGTTAGGAGGATGACTAACTACTTCCAGTAAATTATCAGGTGTTCCAACCATAGATCAGGAAACCAATATTTTACAGACATGCGCGTTGAGAATGATTTGCAAACTGTTGGAAATATGTTTGTGATTCAAGGTTGGAACAAACCTATTACCAGCGGTGCGCTTCTGATATTTATAGTGCATCGAGAAGGTGTCATCTTTTCTCTTTGAACCGTGAATGTTCTAATTTCGCAGATTCGTATTGTATAATATGGAGCTCCTATGTTCTTTTATTTTGGTTTTAACATTTCTATTGTGTAATGGCAATAAAAAATGCACTGGACTATCCGAGCTACTGCAGTAACAACAATCATTTTATGGATTTTGAATCTGCGAAATTATTTACGTTCACGCCTTATGTAAGCACTAGAAATATCTGCAGCATACCACTAAAAATCACTCAATTTTAATGAGCAGTTGACCTTTAATATCTCAACGCTGTTACAGTCTGCGATAATTATGATACTCAATGGTTTCCCATACTTCTTAAATCAACAATTTCACGATGCCACAAAATGTGAATATGTATTCTGGGGATATAAGTATAAAATATAAATACATACCAGCCTTGAGAAACTAGTTTTGTATTGAAATTTTTGTAATGAGCTAGCAGCCCGAAACAATTGTCAAGTGAATTTATTATTATATCGTGAAATTTTTTCAAATTTTTGAAACTACCTCTCCTTCAAATGAATAATTCAAAACATCAATTAATTTAACAATTAAGACGGGTTATTGTACTGGTTGATTGTAATATTAATTGATTAATTAAACAAATTTATTTTGCAATTGACCGATTAAAATTCCGTCTGTTATGCGCCGCAGTATGAATGTTTCAAATAGATAATGAGCAATTCATCATTTTTCAGAGGAAGCCTATATTGCCGATTTGGACTCGAAATCGGGGGCCAGTTTGAAACTGACCATCTTGAACAAATCTGGCCGGATATGGACTATGGTAGCAGGTGGTGGAGCATCCGTCATCTATAGCGACACTATCTGCGACCTTGGAGGCGCTAAACAGCTCGCCAACTATGGAGAGTATTCCGGTAAGTGTGGAGACGTACGGTTCAATCGAGGTGTCCCGCAAGATTCTTTTCGGGAACCCAGTTGAAGTGTCGTACGGCCATTTTTGATATGCCTATTCGTTGACTTACTCTTTCGTTGTAGTGTTTTCAACCGTTAATATAGTAAATGTTATTCGATCTAGAGGTTATTTTTCTGTCAGGTTTTTCTTCTCTTTACAGGCGCACCCTCGGAGCAACAGACCTACGAGTACGCCAAGACGATATTGTCGCTTATGACTCAAGAAAAACATCCCGATGGAAAAATTTTGATCACTGGGGGAGGCATAGCTAATTTTACGAACGTAGCAGCTACGTTCAAGGGTATCATTACAGCTCTCGTGGAGTTTCAGAGTAGACTAGTCGAACACAAGATATCTATTTTCGTTAGAAGGGCCGGTCCCAACTACCAAGAAGGTTTGAGACGAATGAGGGAAGTAGGAAAAACGTTGGGTAAGTCGACCGATACAAACTGTTTTTCTCGTAGAAAATTTCTATAAATATGAAAATTATTCCGATAACAGTTCCATTGAACACTAATTCGTTCAATAAGTATATTTCCTTTTATTTATTTCTCAGATTTTGAAAATAAAAATTGTGTATTAATCCCTAAACATTTTCATATCCTGATATCTAAAAACTCGGAATGAGACTTATTCATTATAAAAGTGGCAAATAATTCAACTGAATAAATTTCACGTTAATCTTTTCTGAAGCGTTGAAATTTTTTTTATAAAAGCTTCTAGAGTAAACTAAAATTTTAATTAGAATTAGAAATTGTTATTTATCACAAGTTATGAAGGCCACAGTAAAGAATCATAGGAAATTGAATAAAATTAATTGCACCAAATGCTACATTCCAGGAACTACGAAGTTAGATGTCGAAATGTTGTTGTGTGTAATATACCTATAATTAGAATAAGAATTGAGATTTCAAAAACAATCAATGATTCAAAAAGATTCACTTGTCAAACACTTTTCCTTATTCCAATTTCCGATCGACGTTACACGAGTGATTACCGCAAACATGATTTGGAATTCCACACGGGTCCGATCTCGGACCGGTTTTTTTCCTAAGCCGATCACGATTTATCGCTGTTTCAGGCATCCCGCTATACGTTTTCGGCCCGGAAACTCACATGACCGCCATATGCGGCTACGCCCTCGGCACTCGACCCATCCCAAAGGAGAACAACGTGGAGTTCGCGACGGCAAACTTTTTGCTGCCGAGCGGCGAGAAACAGCCCAACAAGGAATGCCTCGCTTCGGACAAGAAGACGCCTTCTGCCGCCGGCGAGCAGTGCGCCAGACAGGCGAAAGTGAGTTTTTTTCATATTCAACGCAATTCTCAAATGGGAAATTGGTGAGGTTTTCGGTATTGATGGATCCTTCCTGGCGTTTTTCTGATTTCGTTATTCAAGACTTCGCTTCATATTTTCTCGTAAAACCCAAAAAAAAATATTCAAGTCGAATATTTCACAATATATTACTGAAAGAGTCTTGGGCTTTTCTATTTCTTCAATGTACACGTTTTACTCGACATTCTTTTCGAATATTCTATACGTTTTCAATTCCGAAAAGAGTTTACTTTGAATTACAAAATTTAACTTCATTGTTGTATTTAAAATCTAGTCGTTTCCGAAATCTTGCCTTTGCCTCATCAAGTTTTCGAATATCCTGAAGAGAAGTATGGAAATAATGAACTACTATTGATAACAATTTTCACAATTATTTGAATAATAATGCATGACAAACGTTTCGAAGTGCTACTTCTTCGTCCGATGATGAGTAAATAATGGTAAAATTCCGAAGATACAGATATTTATATACAATCATAATTATTTAGGCACTTAGTTAAAATACTTAGGGAAATTTAATACTTTGGTAATTCAAACCGAACTAGTGTTTCGCATAATATTTCGCGATTGGAAGTTTAGTTCGCAACTCCTGAGAGCGAACTAGGTCGCTCTTTTAGCTCTTTAGCTCCCATTGCACACAACGAAATGACAGATCTTTCGCTCGCTTTGCTACCACTAGTATTCTTTCTTTCGCGAACTAGTTTGGAAGAGCGCTTACACTCTTCCACAGACGAACTCCACCGGAGCAGCGCCAAAACTTGCTGGCCACTACTTGAACTAAACGATGAGAGGCGCATGCGCTGTGAGTGTTGACGTGACTTGCCGGGGCGACACCGCGTTCTCGCTCACTCTTGTGAATATCACAAATCGGTCTCGGAAAAGGATCGAATGTCTAAGGATCTGGGTACTATAGTCTGTCCAGCGAGAGTTGGCGTGCACGTCACAGACATGCGCAAATAACGACTAAATGCTGCCTACCCAAATAAATGAAATTCGAAATTGTCAAAATTCATATTTTTCTGAAAAAGTTGTTATATGGTGATAGTGACCGGATCATCCATTTCGACAAATATTCTGTCCATAACATATCAAATCGTATGTATCTCTCAAGAAAAATTAACAGTCCGAGTAATGAAAATAAGTTGAATGGTTGTTAAGTTGTCATTCCATTTCAAATTTTGAATGTTGTCGGATCCCTCGACCAACGCGCTGGCATTTCACGTTTGACAGTCGTCGAGATAACCTAGTTCTTCGAAGATTTTGTAACCTAACCTAGTTCTTCGAAGATTTTGTAAGTAAATGTTCGATTCAAGATTATTTATTGTGTCTGGCAACAGTTTTCACGATCGACGCCATATTTGATTGATGACGTGCATGCCAACTCTCGCTGGATATACTATGGTTCGCGTAGTTTGTCTGTGGGAGCGGTCTTCCAAAATAGTTCGTAAACCGAACCTCTATCCGGAACTGCATTGTTGAAGAGAAGTTCAATAATGGACTTTTTTCGAGTTTTCAGCTGACAATTGACGAGAAAACCTGAATACTTGAACTTATTGATTCGTTAAGATTCTAGGAAATTTAATTTAAATCCCTTATTCCCATTATTAGCTTTATAATATTGAGAATTATATAGAAAAACAAAATGTCGTGTGTACATAGAATTAATTGCGGTACTTGTGAAAAAGTTTACATTAGAACTTTCACAATTCCACTACTTTCGAAACATTAACGTAGTTTTGATAATAAAAAGGCACACTCTTATTTTGAGATATTAAATAGGGAGAGTAAGGGTAAAGAATTAAATTGCCTAGAATCCTTATAAATCAGTAAATTCAAGTAATCAGTTCTTCTTCCCAATGGTCAGGAAGAAGTCACTATCTCTTTATTGAACTTGTTCAACAATGCAGTTCTATGTAGCAGTTCAATTTGAATTCCCCAAATAGTTTACTTAAATTCCTAGTAATTACGATGGTAGATATATATTTCTTCATCTGTAGAAGTATTCCAGTATTGAGTCAGCATCTGACGAAGAAGTAGTACTTCCATGAAACGTGTGTCATTCTGTATAATTCAAATATTCTTGAAAATTTTTATCAATTTATGGGCTGAAGGACTCTGATAAGTTGCCCTTTTATGTATGCCTTCAATGAAATACTGTTATCTATATATTATCTATTCTCAATAAATAATAGTCTTTCATATGAATATTATTTTTTAACAAGTATAAACCTCCTTTTTTGGTGTGATTAATTCGTATTCAAATCACTATTATAGTTCTGGCATCGACTAGAATTTAAAAACTCAAATTATCATATGATTCTTAAAAATTGAATTTTCTTCTTAAAAAATCTTGTACGCTTTGCGAAATTAACGCGAATGGCTTTGTTGGAATGGTACGTGTTTCTTACTCTATTATTAACACTAACTCTATCTTGTTTTCATTCTGTATAATTAGAATGTGGCATTCCTGGGAAATAACTGTATACTAGTTTTTCGAAATTGTTACCTATGGACGATTTACTAACACAACTGAACTTTAAGCTACTCGTGTTCATAACTATAATATATAGTATAAGATCCCGATATAAAACTACCTTCACCGAGATGCTTATTTAATGAAACGTATTTTATATTTAATTTAATATGTCAATAAATATAATGCATATGGGTTGCCTAGCAAATTTCAGTCCAGAGTATATTTAATTAATAATTAAAAAAATATATTTTTTTAAACATTTCACCGGTATGATTATTAGATAAATTCTATACCAATCGAAAGTATGAAGCTCATAGAATATGCAAACGTTAGGTTGCCTATTCTTTTCCGGTCACAACTATCGGGTTGCCAGGTATAAACAGGTAAATCTATACTAGCATTTTGCAACGGTCTGTTTATTGAATGAAAATTAAATGAAATTAAAGATTATTTTATTCTGAACACGGTGGTATAGGGTTGCCTGCGAAAAATCAGTCCAGAATTGCGGTTGTCGAATTTTAAAAAGTAAAATATTGCTCCGAGTGAATGTGTGCGACTGAGAGGTCCCAGCCAACCATCCCATACGATAAAAGAGGACACAGCATAGCAGCTGTTT
Organism: Cynegetis impunctata; assembly: GCA_030704885.1. Classification (NCBI taxonomy): domain Eukaryota; kingdom Metazoa; phylum Arthropoda; class Insecta; order Coleoptera; family Coccinellidae; genus Cynegetis; species Cynegetis impunctata. The sequence continues at coordinate 284,888 of JARQZK010000030.1, forward strand.
AAAGTCCGCCCATTTAAAGAAAGAGAATGCGCATGCTATTTGGGCTTGGAAAAGAAAAGGATAGCGATAGACTCGTAGATACTATGCATCATTTTGGAGTAGTTTATTATTTAAATAGAGAAATAGTTATTTAATTTTTCTTTTTTAATCAATTAATTATTTATGTGTGTATATTTTTTTGTGACACTAAAGTATATATATACATCTTTAGTAAAAAAGAAGGTTATAGTGATACATATATAATACTACCCTGATTAAAAATATTGATTGAAAAAAATCGTAAAAATTTACTACATGCAAATTATAAATCTATATATTATGTAAACAGAGAAATTGAAATCAATTGAAACTATTGAAAAAAATTCAAAACCCATAAAAGTGAAATTTTTTTCAATCAATATTTTTAATCAGGGTAATCTTGCAAATTTCATTTTTATTATTAGAAGACAAAATAAAAAAACAACAATTAAAAAATTACTTCTATTTGTTGTAAAAAAAAGCTAACTTTAATACACAGTTTTTAAAAGTTTCATCATTAAAATCAATTATTTCATCATCCGATTCACACAAAAAACACTTTTTTGCCATTTTTTCCAACAATAAATAGTAGCACGTGTATCTATAGCGACACTACTCCAAAATGATGCATAGTATCTACGAGTCTATCGCTATCTTTTCCAAGCCCAAATAGCATGCGCATTCTCTTTCTTTAAATGGGCGGACTTCAAACAGCTGCTATGCTGTGTCCTCTTTTATTGCATGGGATGGTTGGTTGGGACCTCTCAGTCGCACACATTCACTCGGAGCAATATTTTACTTTTTAAAATTTGACAACCGCATTCCTGGACTAATTTTTCGCAGGCAACCCTATACCACCGTGTTCAGAATAAAATAATCTTTAATTTCATTTAATTTTCATTCAATAAACAGACCGTTGCAAAATGCTAGTATAGATTTACCTGTTTATACCTGGCAACCCGATAGTTGTGACCGGAAAAGAATAGGCAACCTAACGTTTGCATATTCTATGGGCTTCATACTTTCGATTGGTATAGAATTTATCTAATAATCATACCGGTGAAATGTTTTAAAAAATATTTTTTTTAAATTATTAATTAAATATACTCTAGACTGAAATTTGCTAGGCAACCCATATGCATTATATTCATTGACATATTAAATTAAATATAAAATACGTTTCATTAAATAAGCATCTCGGTGAAGGTCGTTTTATATCGGGATCTTAGACTAATACTAAATATGACAGTTTTTCCGTGACAATGCGGACAACTGAAAATTACAAATAATTTTTTTCTCGATTTCAAGGTTATTCAGATTAAAGTAGACGTGCCTATAGAAATGCCACAGGTAAATAAAAATCAAATTTAATCGGTATAATATCTCGAACCATGTTCGCATGGATTTAGAATATTAGAACAGCTGAAATATTAAAAAAATTTCACAGTTTTGGCTCATATATAGCGCTATCGATAACTTAGATGCTAGAAAATATTGAGTTTCACAAAGTTTAAACTAACGTAATAACCCCAAAAGGAAATATTTTCATTTTAAAGTGTATAGTTTTAATGGATTGTCTCATTTATTAAATGGTCATAATATATTCTGAGTAAATATTTATAGTCTCGTCTTGGTTCTGGCATCGATAAAAGTGGGAGACATTGTCTCTTGATACTCTGTCTCTAATTAGATCTAAGTTTAAAATGAAACTTTGATTATCTATCGATTCACTGTAAAACGTTATATAATTACTGTAAAGTGAAAATTGAAAAAATCTTGGATAAATCGAACCTAAAAATGTATGGTTTCACGCAATAATTAAAACAAAGAGAAATTTTCCTTAAAAAGATAACTAAAGATTCATTAACAAAAGCACTCGCAAATGCAAATAATTTTTTTTTCAAAACTGCAGTGTAAATGAAATGAATAAAATTGGAATTAATGAGTTTTGATTTCTGAAAGAAATATGTTAATTAGAGAAAATGAAACCAGCAAGATATTGAAAATATCTGAATAACAAACAGAATTCGTTTAAGCAATTATTCAATAGCATTAATAGAAATTGAGCCAGTACATTCAAAATATGATGCAGTATATTACACAAGTAAGATGCTGTTCTAATTTTCAAACTTGTTTAAATTTGTGTTTTTTCATTTGGCTCGGTAACATTAAGATTTATTTTGAAAAATTTCAGATCTATCGTTTCGGTATCTGAGAATTATCTTCATCATTTTATTATCACATCTTTTTCAATGTCTTATACGTAACCAAAGTAGTTTTTCATATTCAAGTAAGTTGCTCTTTCACAGTAGGGAAGTGTGCATACAGAGATTTTTTTTAGACGGTGTACTGTCTTTAGAACATTTTCATCAACACACCTCGGGCCTAGAAGCGCTGAACAGGCGCTATATACAAATCTACAAAAAATTTCATTCAGATATTCCAATAGCAACAATTACCGTTGATGAAATTTATCTTTCATTACAGAAAGTTCGTTAAACTAAAACATGAAAATATTTAGATTTTGGTCATTCTCTTGAGGGATGTCCAAAACTTTGGTATCAGGTATTATTTAAATTATTAATTTATATATTATTTTACTATTAAAACTTTTTAGAGATCTATCTAATGCCGAAATAAAATCTGAATTTTTTTGTAACCGAATGTTGCCGAGGCCATATATCTGTTAATGACAGAAAATGTTATCCGTTCTTGTTTCGTAGGGCGACGCCACCGATTCATCAGCCAAGGAGGTCATGTTCACGAATCTGACCAAGGCGATAGTTTGGGGCATGCAAAGCAGGGCGATCCAGAGCATGCTCGACTTCGATTTCGTGTGCAGCAGGACGGAGCCCAGCGTGGTAGCCGTTATATATCCCTTCGTTGGCGACCACAAGCAGAAATACTATTGGGGTCACAAGGAGATCCTGATACCAGGTGAGAGATATAAATGAAAGAATATAAGAAAGTTATAATGGGTGTACTACAGGGCACTGTTTTGGGCCCTGTATTCTTCATTTTGTATGTTAGGGACCTTCTGAATGGAATGCGAGAGGATTCAATTGTCATATGCTGATGATGATACAGCTGTTATTTCCACCGAAGAAACTTGATTTGAAACACAGGATGAAATTAATGAGTATCTTAATTGAATTGCGATTTTAAACAGGTTATCGCTAAATATTGATAAATCGGTGTTTTTTGTTCCATTCCCCCTTTGCCCCCGTGGATCTGCGTCGGATGTTGACGCATTCTTAAATATTTATGGAACTAAACCGAAAATATTTCATTTGAACTAGTGATTTTTAAAAGAAAATGTACTTTAGAGGTACCTACTTATCAACTTAGTCATATTCATCTTAAATTTCTATATTCTTATTACACCGGTGAATAAAACGGTTTCGTTCAATTTAACAGCTCGAGAATGTGTGCAAGTGTCGCTCGCTGAATCCAGAGTATTTTTACGAATATATCTTGTTCTTTACTACAACTAGCTAGAACGCCACTCAAATTGTTGTTGCATAAATAGCACTATCGTGAGGATGTAAAATTTATTTGACGAATGGGAAATTATTGAATAATTGAAATTCCGCCAAATTTTTTCATTTAACGTTGCAATATATATGTAGTATGATGTTCATATCTTTGGAATATTGTCCATTTCAGTGTACAAAAAGATGCAGGACGCCATGATCAAGCATCCCGAAGCCGACGTGTTGGTCAATTTCGCTTCGTTGAGATCCGCCTATCAGAGCACTGTCGACACGATGGAATTCCCGCAAATCCGAACAATCGCGATCATCGCCGAAGGCATTCCAGAGAACCAGACGAGAAAACTGATCAAGCTTGCCAACGAGAAGAAAGTTTCGATAATCGGTGAGTCTCTGGTCTATAGTCTATCTATACTATACCATAGTCTATACTATACTGTATTACTATAGTCTATAGTGTACTGATGAAATGATTTGATGTACTCACGCGATTGCATATCAGAGCATATGTTAACAAATTTACACTAAACTAAAAAAATCAGTGTATACAGAATTATTCAGTTTGATGCTCAAAGGAAATCATTCAAGCCGTCTATTATAATACCGAAACTGAACATATATGGATTTTTTTTCAGATAATGAGTTGGCCTAGAACAAAACATTTTTTTGCTGATGTTTTCTGTAATAACTTAATGAAATTGTCAAATATTACTGCGACATCGAAAATTTATTAATAGCCTCTCCAAGTGGTAGCTACTTTTATGTTGCCGAAGTCGAAAGCATTTCTTGTTACTATTATCCTTGAACATTTGAGATTTGTGCGACGTTTTGTTCATAATAAGAACACTCGAATTTGTTATTGCAGGTCCCGCGACGGTGGGAGGCGTCAAGCCGGGATGTTTCAAAATTGGCAACACTGGCGGCATGATGGACAACATCTTACATTCGAAGCTGTACAGGCCGGGAAGCGTTGCCTACGTTTCCAGATCGGGTGGAATGAGTAACGAACTGAACAACATCATATCGAAGGCGACCGACGGAGTGTACGAAGGCGTGGCCATAGGCGGGGACAGGTATCCTGGTACAACGTTCATGGATCACATTATGAGGTGAGGATTCGTTAAAAATTACCGAACAGGTCAATAGTATTTCCAGTTCAAAAAACTGATCTGCCATTAGTTTTTCTCAGAGGTTTCGTATGTTTTATTACCAAGCTAGTTAGTCGAGTACTTAGGTATGCTGGCTAGTATTTGGGGGGAGGTCCCAGGGTCGACAGTTCTGCCATTAGTTTTTCTCAGAGGTTTCATCATGGCGTATGAAAGTCACTGTTTGCATACTCACAAGGCGAATGCTGGACCACTTATCCTCCTTTGAACCTTACCCACACTCCTATCTTCCATAAAATATCCTGTTTCGCCCATCCTTAATACACTTGTTCATGTTAATTGCACTTCAAACAAGATAAGAAAGCTCATACGTAAATTTTATCAACTAAAGCATGTTTTACTCTTGAAAACTCTCAAAGTAATTTATTTAGCGCTCGTAGAGTCTATTCTTAACCATGGAATTATTATCTGGGGAGCTGCTTCTCCAACCATACTGTCACCATTATGTGTATCTCAAAAATATCTATTAAAAACCATGCTTGGAAAGAAATGAACATTTCCTCCAAAACATCTATTCTATGAGGCCGAAGTCCTGACAATTGAACAAATATATGTGAAATCAGCTATAAGATTTATGTTGAGAAATACTCATTATAAAATAATTTTTCCACACAATATCACTAGAGCAGCGCAGAAGAAAAATGTGACAATACCACTAAAGAGGTTCTCAGCCACCCAGAAACATATCTCTTATATTGGTCCAAAATTATTTAACCTCTTACCAGAGGACATTAGAAGTAAACCATATAAAAATGTGAAAAGAAAAATTCACCAATGGATAGTCTTGAATAATACAACATATTCTGATATTCATGAGCTTTGATAACGCATAAGGTCGTTACCACTTGAGTTATTGTCTATTTTTCACCTATTGTAGTGCAACTCTGTAACTCGCTATAAATGCCATATTTTTCTTCTTTACTTTAAGACTAGGTTTGAAGTCTCAAACTCGACTTTAAATATATATCATTATTTTATTACTTGTTTAGATTAAGGATTTGAGTGAACTGAATAATATTGTATTATTACCTACTCTATGTATGGAATCATGTGTTAAATAAACACCAGTTGTTATTTGAACTGAAACACACAAATTGTAAAATTTATAGTGTACCACATGGAAAATGTACTGCTTTTTATTTGGTAATATATTTCACTTTCACTTCACCTTCACTTGTACATACAAGTGTATCCTCTGATCTGGCTGAAGGAGTTCCTCCCCATTACTCAAGCTGCCTGCCTCCCTGACACATACTTCAGGGAAGAAGGAAACATGTGGCATTTCCTTTTTTTATGTTTCATCACATTAACGTCACCTCATTGTCTAAATATGTGTATCGGGGTAGTGATTAAATTGATTTTCGATTTCGATTAAAATCTATATTACGTAAAATGAACAAAAAAATTCTTCAATACTTTAAAAAATTATCAAACAACTTTTAAAAGGAGCTGGTGGTTGATGAAAATTTGAAAAAATATATGTAATTATACATGATAAGACATAATTTCGGATAGTTATGAAAGCTCAGTTATTCATTGTTTCTATATTTTATCAAAAAATATGTTACATTTAACATGACCCTAATGAGAATATTGTTTTTGTTCTACTTAATTCAAATTGAACTTTGCTCTCCTGAAAAGATCATTGTTTTCAATAATTTGCTCTTGAAGTAATACATAAACTTTTATTTTCATTTAATTACTCTAAAAAAACGTTCATAGTTTATTTCATTGTGCATGCTTTTTAATACGTAATATATAGCAGAAGGAACTTCTTTACTCACCAGATGTCTCCAAGATACCTATCGTCTTTTTTAAATTATTTTAGAATTAGATTAAGTGGTACGAATGAGTTAATTGAAAATAATCCAATTGAAGCAAGTGTCGAAAGATCCAGAACTATTTTTATGGTTTATCGATTTCCAGGTACCAGGCGGATCCCAGAGTGAAGATGATCGTCCTTCTGGGCGAGGTGGGCGGTACCGAGGAATACGACGTGTGCCACGCCCTCGAAACAAAGAGAATCACGAAACCACTGGTTGCTTGGTGTATTGGAACGTGCGCGGGCATGTTCACGGCAGAGGTCCAGTTCGGACACGCCGGTTCGTGCGCCAACTCAAAGAGGGAGACGGCCACCGCAAAGAATGAGGCTCTGCTGGCGGTAGGCGCGCGAGTACCCCAGTCGTTCGACTATCTCGGTAAGAAATAACAATTTTATCACGTCACATAGTTTTGCATCTTGATCTAATAATGAAATTACAATCGGCATATAGTCAATTGTCGGTCCAAGTATAATAGAATTTTTTCAAGACTTACATAGTAATAAAAAGTATGAATGAGTAACAAATTACAACTTTTTCCTTCCAGGCGATGTTATACACGAAGTTTATTCGAGTCTAGTGTCGAAGGGCGTTATAGTACCGGCAGCAGAAGTTCCCCCGCCAACCGTGCCTATGGACTACAGCTGGGCGAGAGAATTGGGCCTGATCAGGAAACCAGCCAGCTTCATGACGTCCATTTGCGATGAGAGAGGACAGGAATTGATATACGCAGGTGAGAAGCAATAATTTATGTATATATAATTATATATATATATATATATATATATATATATATATATATATATATATATATATATATATATATATATATATGAAAATTCATGATGTATGTATAAATAAATAAATATACACACATCTCTTCGTGCTAAACGAGCCACGTCCGTGACTATATATTGAAGTAAAAACTAGGACAAATGAAATGAACCAGCGGAGCTGGTTATACGAGTTCACGATGCATCGAAATATTTCCACCTACCTTAGACGGTAAATGTTAGAAATGTTAAGATGATTATCGCACTCGTTGGAAAATAGCTGTTTCGCCCTTTTTGGGGCTCATGAATATGATAATGAACTCAACATTTCAAACGTTATTATGCTTTCCTCTTGGTAACACAATGGTATATAAATATAACAGCGCCACATACATTTCAAAAAGAGATCGATTTTTAATTTGAGAGAGACATTCATTTAAGTTCATTACTCTGAAACGTTATTAATTTATATCATTGTGTCTTCTATTTGATACATAATATGTAGCAACAGCACTTTCGTTCCAACCGGGTGTTCCGCGATACCTCCCGTTTTTTCTTCAGATTATTGTCATTATATTACTAAAGTAGAACTCTTTCTCGTTTCCCAGGGATGCCCATCTCGGACGTGTTGCAGAAGAACGTCGGCATAGGCGGCGTGATATCCTTGCTCTGGTTTCAGCGCTCGCTACCTCCGTACGTGTGCAAGTTCTTCGAGATGTGCCTGATGGTAACTGCCGATCACGGACCGGCCGTCTCTGGGGCGCACAACACGATCGTGTGCGCCCGGGCGGGCAAGGACCTCGTATCCAGTGTGGTGTCGGGGCTGCTGACGATCGGCGACAGGTTCGGTGGGGCGCTGGATGGCGCTGCGAAACAATTCAGCGAAGCATACGATTCCGGTAAGAAAAGTCAATTTGGTTTCCACACAATTGCCTCTTTATACTATATCACTACATTGAATCATAGTGATATGTCACTGCAGGAAAACACTGTGTTATTTCACTACATCGAAAAACTTTTCTATCACTAGTCATAACACCTCTTTCATTCCATCAAAAAAAACCTTTATTGCCCAATAGGTACAAAATGTATACATGTAACTGTGAACAAGAACTAAAAACTAAATACAGTGCAACAATCAAATCATGAAAAACATACTAGTCGACCATGGTCAAATTCATACATTACATAAAGTGAACAAGGAAAATTCTTTAATAATTTAAAAAATTATCAAACAACTTTCCAAGGAAGCTGGTTATACGTATTCAGCAACGCAAAATCTGCATTCACAATCGAACGGTGAATTATAGAAATTGTCAAGTCACCCCGACTCAAAATCTGCATACAGCTGTTTGGATCTTATTAGATCTCATCAGTGCAGCTTATTTGACTCGGAGTGAATTAACAAATTTCTAATTGTTCCCCAATACAAATCGTGGTCAGTAACACTGGCTGGATAACAATCCAGAGCGCCATCCCACCAAAAATATTGGGAAACAACAATTCACCGCTTAGACTGAAAATGCAGAAATTCGTCGCTTAAACACGTACCTCCTGATATGAAGATATCTACTCTACAACAGTGGTGTATATGATTCCAAGGCACACTAACATAGTGATTTAAAACCTTTGGATATACTCACGAGAGCGCGCTCCGAATATTCTAGTCGCTTAATACGCAAAATACAGCAATCAAATCATGAAAAACATACTAGTCGACCATGGTCAATTTCATACATTACATAAAGTGAACAAGGAAAATTCTTTAATAATTTGAAAAATTATCAAACAACTTTCCAAGGAAGCTGGTTATACTCCGAGTCAAATAAGCTGCACTGATGAGATCTAATAAGATCGAATGCAGATTTTGAGTCGGGGTGACTTGACAATTTCTATAATTCACCGTTCGATTGTGAATGCAGATTTTGCGTTGCTGAATACGTATAACCAGCTTCCTTGGAAAGTTGTTTGATATTTTTTTAAATTATTAAAGAATTTTCCTTGTTCACTTTATGTAATGTAAATACAGTGCTTTCATAAATCATTCAGTAATCATAGAAACTGTAATTGCAAAGATTAATGATAATAAGGGAAAAAAACAACAAATGTAAAAAAATGCAATAACATTCAAGAATGAAATATCATGTACAAACAGAGAGGAATATATTTATTTCATATTCATAGATCTTACAGAGTTGAGATAATATGTTTTATCTCTTTTTTAAACACTGCAATGGGTACTGAAAATAGATCGGTTTTTTCGCATATCTGATTGAATTTTTTGCACATCGAATAAATTAGAGATTTCAATAGTATATCTGTTCTTGGAGTAGCTAAATAAAAACAAAGTGAACCTCTACTGTTCAAACGAGGTATATTGAAGTTTAGCTGAGACAATAACTCCAAAGATATCAGGGAAAATATTTTTAATGATAAATTATTATCTTAACCTTGTTCAGGATAAATTCCATCAATTCTATACACAATATATTTCATGAATCTTCGTTGAGTTGATTCGAGTAGATGAATGTGATTAAGGTAAATAGGAGACGAAATCATCGAGCCATATTCCATTACTCGAATGAGTAGTTTTATTTCACTAGTCTAAGTGATTGTGATATGTCACTACAAGAAAACACTGATTTCAATTTATTAAATCACGTTTTACTATCACTAATCAACACCCTGTGCAATTTTACTTCATCGAAACACTGTTTCCTTTCACTAGTCATAATATATATTTTATTTCGCTACTCTAATGCGCAGATTTATTTCACTACTCTTGATCATAGTGATATATCACTACAAGAAAACAATGTGATTTATTTTTACCCAAGCATGTTTATCTATAGCTAGTGTCAAAACCATATTTCATTCCACTAAACTAACGCAGTTTTCTTTTACTATACTGAATCATAGTAATATGTCACAACATGAGAACACTGTGATTTCCGTCATCAAAACACTCTTTCATTACACTACATTAACGTGCATAATTATAAATTTAGCTGTACCAAATCATAGTGTTATGTGATCATTACACGAAAACATGTCCATTAAGTTAGCAGAGCAAAGTCAGCAGAACAAAAAAAAGATTATGTGAAAATTATAAGCTAATTAAGTGCCCTTAAATTAAATTTCAAGCTCCTTATTTAAAAAAAAAACCGCATGCTCTGCTAGCTTAAGATAAACTTAGCAGAGCATCATGGTAAAATGGACTGGAAAAAAAAATGATAATGTGAAAATTATAAGCTAATTATAAGCTTATTTAGTGTCCTTAAATTCAATTTCAAGCTCCTTATTTTAAAAAAAAAATCGCATGCTCTGCTAGCTTAAGATAAACTTAGCAGAGCGTCATGGTAAAATAGACTGGAAAAAAATGTGAAAATTATAAGCTTATTACAAGCTAATTTAGTGCCTTTAAATTAAATTTGAAGCTACTTATTTTTAAAAATATATTTTTAAAAATATATGCTCTGCTGCCTTTAGGGAATGATAGCAGAGCGTGTTTGAAAATTGGCATAAAAACGTTTTTCTTAGCATAAAACGTAACTACTATTCACAAGCTAATAAACTGCTATTTCGCGAAAATTTTTGCTAATGAACAAAAAAAGGTCAATCGAGTTGAAAAAAAACGTGCGCTTTGCTAGCTCAGAAACAAGTCAAGAGCCCAACTTCTGCAAAATGATAGCAACATATTCGTGCGTCAACTAAAATTAACAGCTAATTACGAGCTGAATCACTGACCTTAACTTCGAGTTATTGCTCCAATTCACAAAAAAAAACAGCGTGCTCTGCTGGCTTAATGAAAAGTAAGCAGAGCAACGTTGCATACTTCACTTCGAAAAATTGAGTTCAATAGACTAATGTCGAGCTGATTGATTGCGCTTAGTGCGACTCAATTGCTTTGTTACCTTTTGTTTTACCTACATGCTCTGCTGCATTTAGTCAATGTTAGCAGAGTTAGTTTGAAAACTTTGATAATAATGTCTTACTAAGCATTGAACTTAGCTACTAATTACGAGCTAATAAATTGCTTTTTAGCAAAGTTTTTATGCTTATAAACAAAAAAAGGTGAAGCGTGTTGAGGAAAATCATGCGCGTTCTGCCGGCTCAGAAGCAAGTCGACGGTTTTTTTTTTTAAATAAGGAGCTTGAAATTTAATTTAAGGGCACTAAATTAGCTTGTAATTAGCTTATAATTTTCACATTATCATTTTTTTTTCCAGTCCATTTTACCATGACGCTCTGCTAAGTTTATCTTAAGCTAGCAGAGCATGCGGTTTTTTTTTTAAATAAGGAGCTTGCAATTTAATTTAAGGGCACTTAATTAGCTTATAATTTTCACATAATCTTTTTCTGTTCTGCTGACTTTGCTCTGCTAACTTAATGGACATCACGAAAACACCGCTAATTCACTTCACCAAAACACTTTTTTCTGTCACTAGTCAAAACAATGCTTTATGTAGTTTATCCTGGCTGACTAACAGATGAAGTATTTTTCATGACGTTTATATTATGTTGTTCGTGAAGACATATTGAAGTATAAAGTAGAGTGAGTGTTTGCTTTATCACGAGAATGACGTTTACTGCATTCGGCTGTGGCAAACGTCATACCATTGAAACACCGTGGTTATGGTTATTTGGAAAAAGAATCAAAGAACATAAGCGCTGTTTTGAGAACTATAAAAAAAGATTATAATTATTCCGATAATTTATTAGATGGGAATCATGCATTTAATACAGATTTCCATATTCTACACAAAGAGAAATTGAACTTATCGGAAGCCTTAGATATTAACCTGGTATAATAATTGTGAGAACTTTTTATATGAAAAAATAGACTTAAACCATTCATCCCTGTTGAATATATTCAATATTTGATGTAAGTCAAACAACTTTTCTGAGGGTGACCTACCCATCACCCCACTATTTAATTTCCTGTTATCGTTTTCCTTAGGTACTAAAATTTATGTAAACTGAGACACCAAGATTTCAGTATTTGGTTCTATAGATAGATTCTTATATAGTAATCGATAAAATCAAAACCTGTATTTTTCTGATAATATTGGAATAGGATTATATTTCTTATCAAATTATCGATTGTGTCCAATGTTTGGAGATACGTTTTATGCTGTTTCTCAACTGTTCTATTTTTCGCTAAAGGACTCCATCCGGCAGAATTCGTCAACTCGATGCGCAACAAGGGTCAGCTGATCATGGGCATCGGTCACAGGGTCAAGTCTGTCAACAATCCCGACCAGCGCGTGAAAATCGTCAAGGAATTCGTCATGGCCAACTTCCCCGCCACGCCGCTATTGATGTACGCGCTGGAGGTCGAAAAACTCACAACGAACAAAAAACCTAACCTCATACTGAACGTGGACGGCGTGATCGCCTGCTCCTTCGTCGATATGCTGAGGAACTGCGGCAGTTTCACGAGGTGCGTATCGCCGTTAATTAGAATTTGAGATACTCTCGAAAACTCTTCTCAAGGAGTGATTGTCGAGAACATGCCAAGTGGTTACATACGTCGTGATGCTCGGATTTTCGAAAGGAACGTTTAAATGAAATGCATTTTTATCGATAAAATGCCGTTTTAGTTCCTATTTTATAAAAATATATATTTTTTTTCAGTTTGTGAAATCTCTGAATCTTTAAGTTGTGATTTATTGATTTGGTCGAAGTAAATCAAGTATAGATTAAAAAGCATAAAGAGTCACTCAAACGGGCATCCCAATTTCAAAGATCACAAAATTAAACGACAATCTTCAAGTTTTACAAAATGCTAGGATTTGATTGCTTACAATCATTTACGGTGGTCAAATATGTGGAGCTTTAAATTGTAGTTAGGGGTCATCCATAAATTACGTCACAAGAATTTCCGGATTTTTTTACCCTCCCCCCGTCCTTGTCACAGCTGGTCACATTTGTGAGACTCCCCCCACCCAAGTGTGACGTCACATATTTTGCAAATTTTCATTTGGAAATTATTGAATGAAAACAGCCTTTCCGAAATCAGTTTTATTTCCATTTAAATTAGTTTTTAATAAAATTAACATCGAATCAAACAATTAACAAAACAAAAACCGATTTATTATATTAATTAAAGAATTTAAAACAAAAAACAATTGACTTTGTTAATCAAAGAAATAAATAAAACAAAAAATATTAATAGAATTATATTAATTAAAGATACAAACTTAATAATCTCTATTAGTCCATGGACTAACAGATTTTTGAATGTGACGTCACGAAATTCAGGACCCCTCCCTCCCCCTTGTCACATAATGTCACACTTCGTCGCCCCCCCCCCCTTCCCCTAAACGTGTGACGTAATTTATGGATGGCCCCTTAGTTGATTCGGTCTAAGTAACTTAGGTTCCTCATACAAACAAAACTTTAATATTGATCACTCAAACAGACATCCTTATTTTAAACGGAACAGAATTAAACGACAATCTGAAGTTTTACATGTTAGAATCATTTGAGGTTGTTACATCTGAGGAGCTTTGGATTGTACATTTGGTCGAAATTTATTAAGTTCCTTTAATAAAAAAAAAATTTTAATAGTGATAAAGAGTCACTCAAACAGACATTCCAATTTTAAATGGAACAAAATTAAACAGCAATCTTTGAAATTTTACAAAATGCTAGGATAATATGATTGGTTACAATTATTTAACCCATTAACTGCCATGTGAGTCATATCGGCGCACACGGCCTCTGCACTGAACGCCATGTGCGCCATATTGACGCACACGTATGAGAAGTTTTATCCGCTTTATGTGTCTGAAGCGCGCACAGTTCCAACAACGTCTTGAGATAAGGACTCAGCTCTCCCTTCAGATTTCATCGTGACGTAGTTGCCTGTAGGCCTAAACATTTTACGGTGCAGTTGCATGGCACATGGCCTACGTAGCGGTGTTGCCAGTATAGCCAAATTATACGTTGAGTAGATATAAGATATAATGAAATATTGTTTTAATATTATAATCCTAAGTGTTACACTTTATGTTTTAATTGTTATTGTCCAAATTTTCTACCAAGAAGCATACTTAAAATTTGATTAAAAATATAATTCCATTAACTCAACACAAATTTGAAGTAATATTTAATATTCCCCGGTATTGTTTGGTGTGGCAACGCTGTTGAAACCTACCCCGCACGTGTTGACGTTCGCTTCGCACACTTGTTCTATTGGAAACTAGATCATTGATTTAAGACGCTCTTCAAAAAATTGCTCATTTGTATTGATTTCCACGAATAATTCTTTTAGTTAGCTTATGCATTTGAATTAATTACTATAAGTGAAGTGTTTCAAAAATGCCATATAAGTGTTGTGTGCCTGGATGCAGGGGAAATCACACAAACGCAACAAAAGTGCGAGTGTTTCGTTTTCCTAAAAATGCCGAGATTCGCCGTAAATGGATATGTGCAATACCTCGTGATGATTTCGAGCCGAACAATAACAGTCGGGTTTTTGAAAATCATTTTGGAAGTCAGGATTTTATAAGGGACATATCACAACAGGATTCGAAAACCGGTGAGATCTTTTCAATTAGTTTAGCTTTGCCACGACTCAAAGATAGTAGCATTCCAAGTAAATTTCCTAAATGTCCAAAGTACTTATCAAAAGACGTGAAGTATCGTCAGAGTAAAGACGAAAAACTAAAGATATTGGACGAAGTCCGTTTCAAAAAAGCTATTGAGGACAGCAAAAATGAATATTTAGAACATATGAAGCGTACTGTTTACAAAACTTTCGAGGAATTCAATTTATTAGTTCAATCTTTTAATTTAGAAAAACGAATCAGAAAAGAGACTTAGAATTCAATCTATACTCACGTTGAAATCTCGTAATTTTGGAAATTTTGAAATTGAAAAGTTCTATGAGTCACTGTCTGTACTTGATAATAATGAACTGATTATTGATGAGGACAGTAGCAAATTTCATTTAAATGAAATTGATGCGATATTAAGTAATTTGTCAATTGAAGATCCTGACATCGAAAATATAGCAAAAGAAATGCCTGTGGTTACTTATTTAGGAGGATATTGCAGTCACATCGCTATGAAAAAATTAAAATGTCACTCGTGTCATAATTTGTTGATCTATAATAATGAAGAACTCATTGTAGAAGATAACTTCAATCTTATAAATAATTTGAATCGAGGTGGTCTTCATTATCCCCAAGATTTAGTAGTTCAAATTGTCGTAAATTCATATATAATAATTCAAAAAATAATCAATAGCCATGAAGATAAATTCTTGAACGTATTTTGCCAAAGAACTTTTCTATCTAAATTAATTTTTGAATATATTCGTAAAGAAAATCACCTACTTCATTTCGAAGCATGCGACATTCATTCTTCTAAAACCATTGTTGGTATATTATTGGATTGTATCTCAAATACATTGATTAAAAACTACTGCTGCAAGAAAAATAATCGCTTAGGTAAAGGTAAGAAACGGAAAATAACAATTTATCAAAAGTAGAAAACTGTTTCAGCGAACATTACCTCAAGCGAGACCTCAAGATATTGATTATATGGAACTAAAAACATTGGTTTTATATACTTTATGGCAAATATCGATAGAAAAACTTAACTCACTTTGTTGGCTACAAGACTAAATGATTCACAAATTTTTTTACTACTTGAAAATAGTCGGAAAATGAATTTGAAACATTGATAAATACATAGAACCGATAGCTAGCAGCGTTCGCTCGGCCGCCAGGCGATGACGTCACAAATCAGTCCTGAGTCTTTATACTCAAGACGTTGTTGACAGTTCTCGTATGTTTTTATGAGGTTATAGATAGGCGTAGAAGAACTTTCACCAAAAATAGCCTACATAAATAAAGTATATTTTTTGTTTGGTTTAAATTTTTATTTAGCAATATCTTTTATATGCAAAACTTAAAGTTATTAGGTATACGTGTGTGAATTTAAAGAAGTTTTCAACCCTATAGATCATACAAAAACAAATATTTATGATATTTTATGTAATTTATAAAAACATTCTTCGCACATATGCAGTTGCTCGGGGACATCCTACACATACGTAGCGTACTGTCTTGGCCATCTTCATAGCTTAACACGTTGACTGCCATGTCGGAAAAACAATATATTGCAGAGGCCACATCTTTTTTTTGTGTTTTTATGCTTAAAATTGTATGTTATTCCTAACTAACGAGAATTGAAATTTAATTTCAACCCCTGAATATGATTTACCCCGTGCATTATATTTGATTCACGCGGCGCTCAAACAATCAGGGCCGCGTGAGTCATATATAACTTACTATGCTATTTCGTCTAAAATCACGTCTCGACTTGTTCTAATCTATTAGTACTACACGTTCAGATGAAGTCATATTCATTGGCTCTGAGAAGAGGAATAAATGGTTCAGAAAATTAGCTTTGGAACTGATTATTGGATCTGCAGTAGTCGATGCACATATAATTCTGATTTTAACGTTTTTGTTATTCCTAATTGAATAAAGATTATTTTATGCAAGGATCATGCTTTCAATGATAATAATACATATTTGATATGATTGAAAATCAAAATATTAGGACAAATACGTTCTATTTCAACTGATAGTTTGAAATATTATCTTAAGAAATAACCTGAACGCCAGGCCAAATACATCAAATTGTTCCTGGCGCCTTGCTTATTCGATTGAGTATGCATTTGCTTTAAACTGTGAACTCTCCACGATACACGCGGCTTCATAATCAAAACCTCCTTCGAGTTATATACAACTCACGGAGCGCCTCGATCTCGGAGCTGTGTGAGTTGTAATTAACTCACATGGCAGTCAACGTGTTAATTTCTCCCTTGCGCATCAGACTCGTCAATCCACTAAATAGTGGCGGGGAAACACCCGAACGGTGCAGAAAGCGTTGCAAGGTCACGCACAATTGTGTGAGTCATAATGAAGCACACGACTCAAACCGATTTTTAGTTGCTCTTGCGCAGTGTGAGATATTTTGTCACACAAAAAAATATATGCAGTATCACCAAAAAATCAATACAAAATTAAATTTTCTACTGCAGGTCACCACTAGACACCAAGTTGAAACAATTTGAACAAAAATTTGAGGTTGTTAAATCTGTGGAGCTTTAAATTGTAGTTAGTTGATTTGGTCGATCTTAATTGAGTTCGTACTATAAAAAATTTTAATAGTAATTAAAGGCATAAGGAGTCGCTCAAGCAGACATATCAGTTTGAAGTGCAACATAATTAAACGACAATCTTTGAAGGCGGTCAAATTTTTGAAGGTTAAATTGTAATGAGTTGAATGGGGTCGTAGTAAATTCAGTTCCTTATAAAAACAAATTTTAATATTAACTAAAGGACCTAAAGGGTCAATCAAACAATTTTAAACAAAATTAAATAGAATCCTTTAAGTTTTACAACACGTTAGAATATGGTCACTTGAAATAAATCAATTAAAAATGTATTTTTACTTTGGGAAATTATTGAAACAAGAATTAAAAATGAAGGACGCCCTACTGCGTAGCACTAGGGATGATAAAACTCCTCGGCGCATGTGCATGTCGTCAATATTTTTTGAATGTACCTATTATATAAATTAAATAACAATGAAAGTCGATTTAACGAATGAAATGAAGGAAAATTGCAATAAATGTATTAATAAGTCGATATTACGAATAAAATCCGTGAAAATTTAGCAAAAATATTCATTGTTTGACTGTCGAATTTGAATATCCTATCCCGGCTCATTTTGCTGCAAATTATGAATCAAATTGATGAGATATCTCTATGGATGGGAAGCAGACACAGACGCAGAATCAAGCTTAAGCTATCAACGTCGCTTGGTTACCGTGGCACACAAAGCACTTCGACGCATGTTTTGTAGGACTTCGTACATATCGACCTTGGCGCATGCGCATGTCGTAATGCCTATCTAAAAAACGCTATAATTTTTTATTCTTCGTTGGGAAAAAATTGGGAACAAAACTTCTCTGATGAAATCATATGTATTTTATCGATATCCGTTGGAATTTTTAAAATCGGACCAGATCCCAACTTTTTGTAGTGAGAATTTAGCTTCACCTCGGGATAAAAACGCTATATTTTTTTATTCTTCGTTGGTAAACATTGGGAATTCAAATTCCCTAATGAAATCATATGTGTTTTATCGATATCCGTTGGAATTTTTTAAATCGGTCCAGTTACCAACTTTTTGTCGTGAGACTATAACCCCTTTAGCTTCGCCTCGGGGTAATAATAATTAATTTGTTTTCAGCGAGGAATCCCAAGAGTATATCAGCATTGGTGCCATAAACTCACTCTTCGTTTTGGGCCGATCTATAGGATTCATTGGTCACTATATGGATCAGAAGAGGCTCAAGCAAGGACTGTACAGACATCCATGGGATGATATCAGTTACGTTCTACCAGAGACGTACAACAATTAGGAACTAGAAAATAAAAATACCCTGAGGGTGGCACATATTCGATTTGGAAAGTACCAGAAGGAAGCTAAAATGAATTAATGTTTTTTAAAAAAGATTTGAATTGAAACAGTGGTTTTTATGTAAAATTTGACTTTTGCACTATCAGTGTTGTGAAGTCTTTTTCGTTTTTATATTTATAGGCAATAGATTCAATTCCAGTTTTCAAAATTCCATTTTCTTTAGGTGATAAGTTAAAAACGAAATTTTTTTACTGTAGTCGGGTGTGTATTTTTGTTCAATTTGAAAAGATGTTTTAGGATAGATTTCTTGGAAATTTCAAAGTGTACTATAAATTAGGTAAAAATGAAAAATGATGTTTAATATTTTCAATTTTTATATTTTTTTATTGGATATTCAATGTTGTATTTTGAAAATATTTTATTTATTTGTGAATTAGAGTGAAATATTAAAGCTGAAAAATTTTATTTGTATTTTCAATAATTTCTAGCGGAGAATCGTAGTGTCCTTAGGAAGACATAATACCATGGTGGCTTAGTCACCTTAATTTATCATTGATTTTGAAAAATTTCCTAAATTTTTTTTTAGCCTAAATGGAAAATTATGCGAACTGTCTCACGCTTTATCAGTTTTAGGGTTGCTAGTGCGAGGTGGCTTCCAATTTTCTCTTCTTATTGCCTTTATCCACAGCTCGAGAATTTCAGGGTGTTAAAATGAAAATCTAGAGTCATCTGAAAATAATTTCAAATGATTCAAAAACCTAAAAAATTTCAATTTGAACCATGTGTGGCTATAGCAGACTACAAAAATGAGTGGGATCATGTTTTATATCATCATTGTAATGAAAAACATATCTTACAGCACTTAATAAATAATATATTCAATTTGCTCCTCTGAACGCAACTTTTCGACTTTAAAAAGATTGAAAACATATTTGAGAGTATCTGTTTTCAAAGTGAAAAAAATCTGAGAAATTGTGATATTAATATATATATACAGGGTGACCCAGAGCTACGTAATCGGTCCATAACTTTTTTGTCATTTAAGATATCGATATGAAATTTCCAGGGCAAATATTATCTGACTAAGTCTATTTTTCAAAATTATTTGGAAGAAAATTGCACTTCCGGTTTTGCCGGAAGTGATATCAACTTTGTTATTTCAAATGGAATATCCTGTTTATTTTTTGATTTTCGAATTTCTTATGTAATTTATAATAAAATTATCAAAACATTCTTCATACCTAAAATGAACTGTTTTCGAGTTATTAATTTTTTTCGTTAAATTTTGATAGTTGCGTCTTCAACAAAAATAGGCTATAACTTCTTTGTTAGTAGATCTATTGGTATGCGGTTTGGATTTTTGTAACCTTGAAACAGTGTTTTATTCATTCCTTGTCAAAATTTTCTATATTTCTAACTTATTACTTGATAAAATCTAGGGTGAAGTTGGCAAATTTCAAACGTTAATAACTTTCTTATTCCTAATGGAACTGTAATGCCAGGTTCATACTATACTTTTGGTCTTTATTTGTACAGTATTAAAGAATATAGACTTAGCGCTAACCTCTCGGGCAGCGTGACGAGTCTATCTCTCAGTCTTACTTACTTATTGAGATTTCCTCTGGTTCTTATATATATTCATATAGCATTATGTATACAACATAATGCTGATGTGCGACCTTGCCCATACGTGATGTTTACAATAATATAAGGTGTACTTAAACATTCTCAGTTGACTATAGAGTAACTAATCGTGACACTGACCTACTTCCAGTCCACGCCCTTGGCAAATTGAAAGAATTTTATCAAGGTTTACTCGAGAAAATTCTGTCTCGTTTAAATGTATGATAATTTAAAAATTTTTCTTTCAATTTCCTAAGAATGGTTTAACTACCATATCGCTTGTCGGATGTGCACTGTAAGTATAATTAACATACAATTTTTAGAGTAATTTATTCTACGTACAATCTCTATACGCGCTGTCTAACGTCCCTATACTCTCGTGATGATACGCCATATTTTTGATATATTAATAATTATTTCATTTCAGTCATGATACTCGATATAAATCACCTTTTACTTCAATTTGTGGACTCTTTCATTTGTCTCATTCATCAATTAATATAAACCCATCTATACATAACCACAATACTAACCATAAATCAATATATAAATATATATCCATAATAATGATAACTAAGGTCCCTAAACTGATTATATTCCCTTGCCTTTCTAATACTTGAGAGCTTTTAATTCCATTCTTCTCTACAGATAGCTTCTAAAATTCTCAACATTTCGTCTCGCGCCAATGCCGATCGAATATTTAGATTACTGTAGAGTGTTGCAACATTAGTACATACTGTGTATGATTTATTCTTGGCAGCTTCCAAAATTCTAATTAACATAGCTAATGGATAGCTGTAGATCGTCGCAACACTATTCCTCCACAAAAATTTATATATACTCATCTATATATTTATTTCTTCATTTCTCATTACCATATCCATCTTAACTAAGAAGTGGTCGTTATCTATATATAGCATACAAAAAAAATATATGTTTCATCTCATTTTACCAACGATTCCATCTCGTAATTACAGTAAAAATTCACTATTTATGAAAACATAATTCATTAGCAGGGGGGCATAATCCATCCCCTGAGCGTCCTATACGCGCTCTTATTAATAAAATTGCTCTCCTTTTAACCATTAAATAATTGTACATTATCTATACCATACTATTTTGGAAACTATAATCAGTCTTAGCAGTACCTATATCTGATAATGGGCTCAAAGTTTAAACTTTATTAAAAAACAATATTTAAATTTTCATATTTTTGTCCCTTCTGACGACTTCAAATATTCAAGCTTCATCGAGTATAATAAGTTAATTTTCTTATTTGCGTATCATCAGGTGAGCAACAGTTTACAATTTCTTAACAATTTCTCTGACTTTTATAAATAACACTTTTGATGCGTAATATCAGCAATTCCATTTTAGAGACAAAACTTGATTACACGATTTGAATTATCTAATTAATCAAACAAAAAAAATTAAAAAAATTTCGAACTTAATAAGATTCAACTAAAAATAATGCATAAAAGCAAAATATTCATAATAATAATAATAAAAAAATTTTTCTAGCGTCCAAACATTTGACATATTCATTAAATTCTTCAAGAATCTGATTTGATGACAAGACTCAAAATCCATTCAATGAATCAACTATTTATTTATATAAACGGCAGTAATTCGATAGTGAGTCAATATAATAAGGTAGGTCAAAGTTATATAAGTCATAATATCAATATCATAAAATCGCTTTTCCATTGAACTTATCTGAAGCGATTAATGAATTATGTATCTAATCACACACTAAATAAAAATTCCCATTTATCTTAACCAAAAATAGTTGCAAAAAAAAATAATAATAATTATCCACAATAACAGATTTTCAAATATCAATAATAAAAAAAATTTCCCCAATTACGGATATTGCATAGAAACAAAGAACATCCAAAAAATAAAAATATCGCCATTATATAGAGCACAAAAAATAAAAATAGTAATCCACGAAATTAAATAACAATATGCAAAAACACTACCCCACTCGAACTTGAATTATATATATAGATAATGCATGAAAGAGGGAAAATCATAATAAAATAATAATAATAAAATTAATCATGATAAAAATAATAATAATAAAAAAATATATATACAAGGTTATAATTCTTCAAACTTAAAATTAATGAAGAAAAAATGCATGAAAGCAATAAATATTTAAAAAATCAATGTCCCTTTTTCCTCCATAACAAAAATAACGAAGTCTCTTTTCTCGTCATATTTACAAAAAATGTCAATTCCACTCTATGTCTACACACATAGTGGCCGATACGTCCCTAACTCGTCTGCAATACTGTTCCACACAGGCAACACATAGGTAGTCATTTATATTAGGGTAGATCCTACCTTACACATCGGAGATTCTCTTAACTCGGCTTGCTGGGTTGTCCTCGTCTGTTCCGTGTAGCAACCATTGGTAACACATTGGTTAGTTGCCAGCATCTTTATGGGCGATGGTCACTTCTTCTTCTCACCATTCTATTACTAACTTTCACTTTCTTCAATTACAACAATACAACTGGCAGGATCGCCATGTAATGCCTGGTCCTGGGTGTTAAATGATGCACAGGTTCATACTATACTTTTGGTCTTTATTTGTACAGTATTAAAGAATATAGACTTAGCGCTAACCTCTCGGGCAGCGTGACGAGTCTATCTCTCAGTCTTACTTACTTATTGAGATTTCCTCTGGTTCTTATATATATTCATATAGCATTATGTATACAACATAATGCTGATGTGCGACCTTGCCCATACGTGATGTTTACAATAATATAAGGTGTACTTAAACATTCTCAGTTTACTATAGAGTAACTAATCGTGACACTGACCTACTTCCAGTCCAGAACGCTATGTATATTTTTGCATTCTTAAATTTGCTATTCAATTACTTCTGGATTTGTATAACCATTCTCTATATCTAAAGTTAATAATAACAAAGATATTTAATAATTTTGTAATAATTTATATATCATTACACCTGAGAAATCGTCTAGCGTGTTATTTTGACTTATCCATGGATACCAATAATAAAAATTATTTAAAATCTAATTGTGTCACCTTTTCTAGTATTTTTTTCAGTTAATAAAATGGATTTTACGCGACAAGAAATGATAAATATGGTTTAGTGTATTGGAGAAGCGGATCGAAATGTTCTGCTAGCTAGTAGAATTTATCATCAAAAATATTCTGATTCTGATTCAACTACGTTTTGTGATTCTGTTATTAATAAGCATTGATTTCTTTCTGTATAACATTGAAATGTATAATTTGGAGTAACTGTTGGATCATGCGAATGTACTCCTCCTGACCTAAATGATAATGTCAAGCTTGACATTGCAATTTGACATCAGTCTACTACAAACATAATTATGTTGTTTATAAACAACAATAATTATTGAATATTAACGTCTTAGAATTACTATTTTTTCAATATCTTTTCGGATATCAGCATCAGGTGCTACAAACCTTATGAACAGAAAAGGTGACACAATTAAATTTTAAACAATTTTCGTAATTGGTATCCATGGATACGTCAAAATAACTCGCTAGTCGATTTCTCAAGTGTATTGATATATAACTTATTACAAAATTGTGAAATATTTTTGTTATTATTAACTTTAGGTATAGAGAATGGTTATACGAATCAAAATTGAATAGCAAATTCAATAATGCAAAAATATACATAGCATTCCATTAGAAATTAAAAAGTTATTAACGTTTGAAATTTGCCTAGATTTTATCAAGTAATAAGTTATAAATATGGAAAATTTTGACATGGAATAAATAAAACAATGTTTCAAGGTTACCAAAATCTAAACCGCATACCAATAGACCTACTAACAAAGAAGTTATAGCCTATTTTTGTTGAAGACGCAACTGTCAAAATTTTACGAAAAAAATTAATAACTCGAAAACTCTTTATTTTAGGTATAAAGAATGTTATGACAATTTTATTAAAAATTACATAAGAAATTTGAAAATCAAAAAATATACAGGGTATTCCATTTGAAATAACAAAGTTGATATCACTTCCGGCAAAACCGGAAATGCAATTTTCTTCAAAATAATTTTGAAAAATAGACTTAGTCAGATCATATTTGCTCTGAAAATTTCATATCGATATCTTCAATGACAATAAAGTTATGGCCCGATTACGTAGCTCTGGGTCACCCTGTATATACCAAAAGATAAAATTATAATGAAAATTTTTGAATAAAATAGTTCTCTTTAGCAGTTAATAAATAAAATTTTCCATAAATTTCTTCGTTACTTATGAATAGTTAAAAAACTATTTATTGGACATTTGGCATTCAATAGCTTTTTTTAAACTAATACATATATACTATAACGTGTAAATTCTCCACTATACCGCTACTACCGAACTATGCATTCAAATACCGTGATTCCTCGCTATAAAACGCCTGAATGAATGACCTGCGTACAAGAGAGTATGGATATAGCGTTGGATTTCCACGTGAAACACGTAATATCGGTCTATTTAGCCAAATAACTGTTGAACAAGTAATATCGTTAACTAATAGAATTATATTCAATATCAATTGAACGTTTATTAAAGTTTATTGAAATTATTAAGTATCTGTTGCGTCTGATAGACGGCTAACGATGGCAAATTTCACGTGGTCATATCTGATGTTCAGTTTAATGGTGGAACATATACTGTCTTTCTTATTTTATATATTGAATTTTTACTATAAATTCATTTTTCAAATTAGATTTCAAAATTTGTTAAATAATTAAATTAAAATTTTCTTTTTCAGTTTTGATTGTCATTTATATTTTCAATGTTGAATTTTGTAATCTTGATAACCCATAGTCAGAAAGTAGGGGTTGATAATTTTTCGTGTTTTTTTTATTGCTATCGTTTTAAATATTGTTAATATTCATAGTCAAGCTATGTATTTTTCTTTTTAGATTTTGACTTGTCTTATTAGAGACACTTTTTTCTCTTTCAGTTATCTTTCAGTCGTGTATTGCGTTGAGGTTTATCTTTGCTGGTGTGTCGACATACATATCTTATGTTATCTTTATCTATTGTGTAGGCACTCAGTATATCTAGAGTTTATGAGAACTCGTACCTTCTCAACGAATACAGACATGCTGATATTTTTTTTTGATTTACCGATTTTAACTTTTCCTATTTTATTTATCTTTAAATTTTATCGATTACTGACTAGTCAAGTGTTTTAGTGTTCCTTATATCTTATATGTTGTGCATATATATTTTTGCTGTTTTAAATTATTTTACCTTATACCTTTCCTTAATAACTTATTTTATAAATTTGTTGTATGACTTATCTTGACGTTTTGATTTTTCTTTTACAGGTTTTCAAACATGATTTTCTTCACGATAATGCATTATAAAAACTTCTCATAACTTTATCGAATTAATTTTTCTCTCATTTTTAATTGACTATAAGCTTCATTTTCTTTTTTAATT
This sequence comes from Cynegetis impunctata, assembly GCA_030704885.1. Taxonomy (NCBI): domain Eukaryota; kingdom Metazoa; phylum Arthropoda; class Insecta; order Coleoptera; family Coccinellidae; genus Cynegetis; species Cynegetis impunctata. The sequence continues at coordinate 310,693 of JARQZK010000030.1, forward strand.
TCAAAATTTTTTTTGTAACTTCAAAGTTAAAGAAAAAAAAATAATTTTTTTTGGAAAATTATTTTTTACCTTGGCGAAGGTGGTGTGTAATGTGTAAATTCTCCACTATACCGCTACTACCGAACTATGCATTCAAATACCGTGATTCCTCGCTATAAAACGCCTGAATGAATGACCTGCGTACAAGAGAGTATGGATATAGCGTTATATTTCCACGTGAAACACGTAATATCGGTCTCTTTAGCCAAATAACTGTTGAACAAGTAATATCGTTAACTAATAGAATTATATTCAATATCAATTGAACGTTTATTAAAGTTTATTGAAATTATTAAGTATCTGTGGCGTCTGATAGACGGCTAACGATGGCAAATTTCACGTGGTCATATCTGATGTTCAGTTTAATGTTGGAACATAGACTGTCTTTCTTAGCATCTTTGCTTGAGATAAATCTAAATGTTAGTTTGAATTGGCCATCGATACCCTACAGATATTCTTGGAACATATTAAGTTTGAGATTGTATGTTGATTTGCCCCGAATTATTTTAGCCACCTTGGTTAGAGCTAAAAGCCACATTGTCTGAAGTTTGAAATTCACCTTACCTGGAGCCAATATCCACCTTATCTGGAGCTACCAAGAAAAGAGTTACAAAAAGGGCAGAAGTCAAGAGTACAATCCACCCAAGAAAAACGTCGACAGAATATATACTAAAACATAAAGATAAGTCTCATCAATGTATTGAGAAAACAGTAAATACCTTCATTTTACTTTGTTATTATTACTGAGAACAACCTAGAACCCTTATATGTTTAACCAATCTCCCTGCTAGCTCGGGCATAAATATCTGTTAAAAGGGAGGTTGGTTACAATACTATTATGTAGGCGCGTATCCAGAGGGGGGGAACGTCCCCCTCCCCAAATGACCCGGGCAACACCTAATTGTTTTGATTGAGAGCTACTCGATTTACCATTGCCCAACATACCAATACCTTTTAGGTTTTGAATATATAAAAGTCCACCCCCCCCCTTCCCCAAGTCAGGCCTGGATCCTCGCCTACTATTATGTGACCTGCTTATCTTGTACAATTCGTCTTCAATGTACTAGATGATTGTACATTTTTCTGTAAAAAAAATCTGATCGTCCTCTTTTCATCTTCTGAGTTAAATAAGAACGCATATAGCAGCGCTTTTGAATTTTATTGAAAGAAATAACTACATTCAATCAGATGAGATAGTATAAAATCAACAATAACAGACAACAAAACCATAGCGTATAAATTATAATTTTAGGCTAATCCTGAAACAATTTTTGATACAGCATATTTCGTAAAACGCCTCTTCAAAATTCGATTGTATGAATAAAAACTAGTTAAGCCACACTTAACAATATTATAACTTGGTGAAAAATTTTATGATATCTGTAAAAAGCTATTTTCAAATGTATTTCCATATTGCTCAAATTTCTAACATGAATTTATGCTTAAAATTAATCTCAGGCACTAGTCGTACAAATATGACATTCACATAAACTTAAGAATATCAGTTATATATAAATGAAAATTGAAATCATTGAGAAGTTATACCAAATAATAGAATCATATGTCGTTTTTGAATTGAGTGTTTTGAAAACTTTAAATATTTTTTGATTTAGGGCGGAAGGTACGAGATTCTTGTGAGTTTCCTCTACAAAATCAAATATTTTAAAACAATATTTACTAAAATTGCTAGAGATTATTTAGAAATCACAGATAACCTCAAAAATTTTCCATATTTATTTGCATTACAATATTTTTTAATTCTCATAAAATTGACTAGAAAATTCCGATACAATTCTCGTTAACATGATCCACTCTTGGGAAACAATGGCAATAAAATGTACATAATAAAGTACCTACAATGATTTTCGATAATCCCAGTACTTAATTTCAAAGAAATATCCTTGCATTTTTTAAAACTATATGAATGTTTCATTTACAGATATAAATTTCAATGTCTCTGTAAGCAAAGCGTTAACAATTTCGAAACGAAACATTGTTTAGAGTGCCACTTTCCCTCCTCCAAGAGTGCATAACAATTTTAATACCTACACAAAAAATTCAACACACCAAAAACTGCTCTGAATAGTTAACGTGAAATCTTGGGAGGAAATCATGAGTATTTTGGCACCAACATTTGGGTTTCGAATTCTGATGAGTTCTGCACAAAATTTTCATTAATTCAGAATCTAGACGTAGAAACAGATTCAGTTATTGATGTGCTAAGGATACAAAATTCAACACTTTTCTTTCAACAAATCGGTAGGAATAACATTTTCAGGAAGATGTTTTATTCCAATAGCTAATCGAAATTGCGCAGAGTTGGCTCGGAACATCTTTGGGTTTTGCTCCTCAACGTTGACGAACAATTATTATATATGGTTCGTATGCAATAATTACTCCGAATTCAGTTCGTCGTACTGGGCGAACTTCAAGAAAACCTGTTCCAACGTCGTTTGACTAAAGCTGTACTCTTCAATATCCAAATCGATTTTAGCTATGAATAGAGAATCTCTATATTAATAATAATAAAATGTTTTACCAAATTTCAAGCACATTGCGAGCACGGAGGAGTGTTAGATTTGGCGTAGTTTAAGTTTGTATAGAAGCAGTGCAGTAAGCTAAAATTTATATAAGTATAATGTGCTACAAATACATTGAATTTACTTTATGAAAATAATAGTTAATATTGCGGCGCTATCGCCATTTTATATAATAATGGTTCACGTTCATACTGTCATTGTACATGCTCACAGCCAGTGCCGAAACTACAATGGGGCCCCCGACTCGAGGAGGCTCCCTGGCAGGAAATGAAAAGGAAAAATGATTCGACCCGATCTGAAAATATTGAAAAAAACTTGAACAAACCTTGTTCTAAAAGACTTATGTAAGATGTCAAAGAGTTAGCTCATTTTTTAATCATTCAGAATGCGTTACAGTCGAGTTATCCGGATGTGTGCACAGCACTTCTTATGTTTCTAACTGTCTCTTTCACTACTGCAAAAGCTGAAAGAACTTTCTCTAAATTGAAGTTAATCAACAACTACTTGCCTAACTCAATGGGACAAGATAGACTCAGCAACTTAGCGCTACTATTCATTGAAAATAAAAGAGCGTGAAAAATTTATTATGATAAAATAATCAACAAATTTTTTTCGCGTTTGCATTAAAATGTAATAACAGCATTGATCAAAGATTTCCAGGTTATGATGATGGTTTTCGCAAGTTAATAATAACTCTATCGCAGCGAGCTGCATTAGAAAAGCAGGTTTTCAAAACGTATCCTGTTCAAAAAATCTATTCATTCAATTATGATTTTTATTCCAAATCCAAAAAACAAAAATTGCGCCCTCTATCGTGTGAACAATATTTATTTCCTCTTCGGGGGGGTCAACCCCCCAACCAATTTATATCGAAATAAATACCATCTAAGATATCATACGAAACTACCCCTCAATTAATTCGAACCAAAATCAATCCCATTCAAGATATCATACAAAACTACCTAGATACAAACTTTCAACCATATTGTTTTAAAATTGCGCCTTCTGTGGTGTAAACAAGATTTATTTTCCCGCTGGGGGAATATAATAACCAATTCGAACGAAAACCAATCCCATCCAAGATATCATAGGAAACTACCTATTTACAAATGTTCAACCCTATTGCTCAAAAATTGCGTTAATCGTGTAAACAATATTTATTTTTCCCTCAGGGGGGTCAACCCCCCAACCAATTCGAACCAAAAATAATCCCATCCAAGATATCATACGAAGCTACATATTTACAAAGTTTCAAATATTGCTTCGTTTATCGTGTAAACAAGATTTATTTTCCCCCCAGAGGAGTCAACCCCCCCAACCAAAAACAAACCCATCCAAGATATCATCTTTCAACCCTATTGTTTCAAAATTGCTCCCTTTATCGTGTAAACAACTTGAAAATACATAAGCTCTTACATACATACATACATACAAACAAACATATATATATATATATATATATATATATATATATATATATATATATATACATATATATATATATATATACAGGCCGTTTCTTTTATCATGTGGTAACATTGCTATATTCTTAACCTTAACAGATATGGAAACGATTAAATAGGAAAAAAGTTAACTATTATGGTGAGCAGTAAATTGGTCAGAAAAAATCTCCAGGAACTTTCGCCGTTCCTGAGTTATACAGGGGAAACTGAAAATGGCGTTTTTGGTTTTTTATGAATAGAATTGTTATTTCAGAAAATATGAAAAAATGGAAGAGGAAATTTTTATTGTATTCAAAATTTACTATAACCATGTAGCAATAAATCTTAGATTGAACGTTTCGTCTCAACACGGCCACCATCAACTTTTTTTTTCGAATACGGACCTGTCTTTTTTTATTGCAAATATTGGTGAAGTGATAAAATCAAAATTCAGTGGTATATCACAATCGGTATTTTTATAGCGTTTCATTCAAAATAAGCATCATCAGTGACAACAATTTTCAATTACGGTCCTGTTGTTAGTTCCTCTGTAAATAGTTTTGATTTCTTCAAAACTTGTTCAACTATTGGCATACTTCAGACATTAGCCAATAATTTCGATAAGAAGATACCCCATCACAATGAACATTTTAATTTTTGTATTACCTACAGTAATCCTTGTTTCGAGGCTGATTTCTCTTGAATTAATTTTTATACGTTCCAATCCTCACAATTCAGTGGTATATCACAGTTGATATTGTTATAGCGTTTCATTTAAAATTACTAGCATCATCAGTGAAAACAATCAAACAGAAAAACAATTTATTTTATAATGAATGTTTGGGGGAAAATAAAAACCATACAAAAAATGAATTCCACTTGAGAAACTACATTAAATGCTCGAATTGACGACCTCTTTGTTGAATGCACATACGTTTTCTGTCCATACAATTATTGTGGCAATTTTCTAGCATGTTGGGTGTAATGCTATTGCATGCATCTCTTATTTTTTGTTTGAGATGGTCGATATCTGTAATGGGTGTCGGAAGAACTTTATCCTTTATGTATCCCCAGACAAAAAAATCTAATGGATTAAGGTCTGGAGATCGAGCTGGCCAAGCAATTGGTCATTGTTTCCAATCCATTTTATTGGGAATATTGCATCTAAATGATCACTTACTATTGCTGCATTATGGGGAGGGGCACCGTCTTGTTGAAAATGTTGTATTTCACGGCGAATATTCAGTGGCAATTCATCTAAGTATTCATCAAACTCATGAGATAAAAAATTTAAATGCATTCCACTATTCAAATTCTCATTGTGAAAGAAAGGACCTAGTACCATTGTTTCCAAAATTCCCAAACAAAATTTTATTCCGAATCTTTCCTGGAAGTTGGTTTCTCTATGTAAATGTTCATTTGAATTATTCCACCTATAATGGATATTTCTGTTAAACCAGCCATTATTGGTGAATTTTGATTCGTCCGTCCATATTATTTTTCTACAAATATTTCCTACTTTACTATTTCTACGTCTTAATCACTTCGCAAATCGTACTCTCCTTCCGTAATCCCTTTAATTGAGGTGATGAACTTTGCGTATCCTGTAACATTTGTATTTGTTCTGTTTTAAAATATTTCTGGTAGATTTCACAGAAATCCCTGGTTCGTGGGCAATTTCTCGTAAAGAACAATCTTGATTATAAATATTTTTATAATTGACCAATCCTAAATTGAAAAAAATTTTTTTCTTTTTGTTATTGTTTATGAGGAAATATTTGCTTACCTAAAACATTTATTCGGTTCGTCATACTTCCAGTTACAATACATTTTCTAGTTTTATTTCTGTCAAATGCACCACAGTCTATCAAATTTCTTTCTAATCGTCTAAACATTTGAATGTTAGAATGTTTGGAATACGACGAATCGGGTATAGCTCACCGTACATATTTCTTGCCAAAAGAGGATTCCTATTTGATTTTGCATAAGTAACGTCTGACAGTTCTTAACAGATATCAACAACTCATTTGCCTACGTGTTTAAAATGACGAATGAAGTAAGATGCTACTTCTTAATTGTACTGAATTACACAACAATCGTATTTTGACCAATAATTGAGAATTATAAAAATATTCCGTATAAAAATTGATTCAGAAGAAATCAGCCTCGAAACAAGGATTACTGTATAATACAAAAATACGAATTTTCGTTATGTTTGGGTACCTTCTCATAAAAATTATTGCCTATTGTCAGAAGTATGCCAATAGTTGAATAAGTTTTGAAGAAATCAAAAAAATTTACAAAAAAACTAAGGACAGGACCTTAATTAAAAAAATTTTTCTCTGATGATGCTAGTTATTTTGAATGAAACGCTATAAAAATATCAAGTGTGATACACCACCTAATTGTGATTTTATCGCTTTATCAGTATTTGCAATAAAAAAGGCAGGTCCGTATTCGAAAAAAAAAGTTGATGGTGGCCGTGTTGAGACGAAACGTTGAATCTAAGATTTATTGCTACATGGTTATAGTACATTTTGAATACAATAAAAATTTCCTCTTCCATTTTTTCATATTTTCTGAAATAACAATTCTATTCATAAAAAACCAAAAGCGCCATTTTCAGTTTCCCCTGTATAACTCGGGAACGGCGAAAGTCCCTGAAGATTTTTTTTGACCAATTTACTGCTCACCATAATAGTTAACTTTTTTCCCATTTAGTCGTTTCCATATCTGTTACGATTTAGAATATAGCAATGTTACCACATGATAAAAGAAACGGCCTGTATATATATATATATATATATATATATATATATATATATATATATATATATATATATATATATATATATATATATATATATATATATATATATACACCCAGGGTCTGGGTGGCTACTGGGAGCGTCGGCAGGTGGCGGATAGCCGAACGACCTGCAGTGCTGGCTGTGCTATCCACAGACACGCTGCAGGTTACCACCGAATAATCAATAAGGTGGCGCTGACCGACCCTCCAATCTAAGGTGTTATGCGATCCGTGCCTATGGATGCATGGCGGTGGGAGAGCACCGTCGTTAACGGAGCCTCGAGGATACCGGGCGACCTCCTCGAGTAATAGCCTTGCCACGCCGTGCGGGGCTCCGGCGTGGTCGACTATTTAATTCCCTTGCTTTTCGTGGGAACAAGATGGAAGATTTAAAACAGAAAAAACCTAAATCGCGGGAAGTCACCGCAACCCAGGATGCTCAAGAGCATCCTGGCACCTCTCGCACTCCGAGCTCACCTCGGGAAGCAGAGAGGGAAAAACAGGTAAGAAAAGGAAAACCTTCGGAGCAAGCATCCGGTAAAGGTTCTTCCTCGAAGAAACCCTCCAAAAACAACCGGAGGAAACAGGATCTGCCACCCCCAGGCAAGCCTGGTGGTATCGATGATCCGTTGAGAAGGGGCCTTAGTGGAGCAGGAGTAAGATGGTACCTTCGCTTTCTTAAACAGGGCTTGTCACCTGAGGAAGCGAGAAGGAACTCCATCGAGAGGAAGAAGCCTCAAGAGCAACCTCCACAACATCTCTCTCCGACCATAGAATCATTATGTTCAACGTGAAAGGCCTTGTAACACAAACATCCTTCACTAGAAATCCTAGAAACACAGATTGGGAAAAATACACCACCAATCTAAAATGTAACCTAGAACAGATCAAGTTCGACAGCAACAGTCATATCAAATTTGAGCAGACCCTAGAGGAAGAGTTAATGGGGCACTCATGGATGCATACGAATCCAGCTGCCCGATAAAAGAAAATAAATCACACAGTAGCACCATTTGGTGGAACAACCACCTGTCAAATCTAAGATCCGAAGTCCGCCGGCTATTCAACAAGGCGAAGCGGCACGGATACTGGCAGGGATACACCAAAAGGCTGACAGAATATAATAAAGAAATGAGGAAAGCCAAAAGAAACAGCTTCAGGAGCTTCTGTGAGACAATCACATCAAGCCCCGCAGCAGCCAGATTGCACAAAACCATGGCAAGAGGCAGAGAGCAAGGACCAATGTCACTCAGAAGAACAAATGGTAGCTACACAGAGGATGAAGAGCAACGAGCTCTCATCTTACTGGAGACGCACTTTCCAGGTAGCATACCATGTGAACCCGGAAGATCACGGGAAGAACCAGGCAGGGCCAAACGAGAAGACTGGGAAGTAGCAAAAACCATATGCACTCCCCAGAGGCTAAAATGGGCAATTAACTCCTTCCAACCATTCAAGTCACCGGGAATTGACGGCATATTTCCGGCTCTTTTGCAAAAAGGGCAGACGGAATTACTGCCGTTTATTATTAAAGCAGCCAGATTTAGTCTGGCGCTCGGGTACATACCGAACACCTGGAGGAGAGCACGGGTAACCTTCATTCCCATAGCAGGAAGGAAGGACCCCACCCTCCCGAAGTCATTCAGACGAATCTGCGAATCTGTCTCACATCCTTCCTACTGAAGACACTGGAGAAGATGGTAAATAACTACATTAGAACCAAGATACTGGAGAGGGTGCCATTGCACCCCGGGCAGCATGCATACAGGGCGGGCAGATCAACGGAAACCGCTCTTTATGTGCTCACCGAAAACATCCAGAAATCACTTGAGTATAAAGAAATTGCCATTTGCGCCTTTTTAGACATAGAGGGGGCATTCGACAACAACTCTCACGAAGCAATAAAAAGGGCCTTAATGAACAAGGGAGTGGACAGAACCACATCCAGATGGATGTGCCAAATGCTGGCTACAAGAACGGCCGAAACGAAGGTGGGCGAGAACACCTTTCGGATCACTACAAACAGGGGATGCCCACAAGGAGGGGTACTATCACCTCTGATGTGGAGTCTTGTAGTGGACGAATTACTCGAAACACTGTCCAGGAACGGAGTCACTTGCTTCGGCTATGCTGACGACATAGTCATCATGGCCAAAGGTAAATTCAAAGGAACCCTCTGCGACATCATAGAAAGGGAGCTAGAGACTACCAGAAGGTGGTGCCTCTCGGTGGGATTGAGAATTAACGCATCAAAAACCACAGTGGTACCCTTCACTAGAAGAACAAAGCTTCAGCACTTAAGGACTATTCGTCTCGACGGAGCAGACTTAGAATGGCAGCAAGTTGTGAAGTATCTAGGGCTCACCCTAGACTCAAAACTACTCTGGAACATGCACGTAGAAAAGATCGTTAACAAGGCAAAATCATCACTGATGGTGTGCAGGAACATCGCAGGAAAAACGTGGGGCTGTAACCCATCAATACTGCGATGGATGTACACCATGATAGTGAGACCTATGATCACCTACGGAGCAGTAGTGTGGTATGGCAGAACCGAACTCACCACAGCAAAGAAAACCTTGGAGAAAGTGCAAAGACTAGCATGTCTTTGTATAACAGGAGCAATGAGATCGACTCCAACAGCAGCACTAGAGGTCATTCTGGACCTCACTCCTCTCCACATAACGGTGAGGAGAACTGCTTGGGGAGCAAACCTCAGGTTGGCTAAAGTTGGACTCAAAGGTGCTGCATACGGTACAAGGGACTCAACCCTTATCGGAAGTGCACACCTTGCTGACATCCCAACTGACGAAATTACCAGGAAATTTAGTTTCAAGAAATTATTTCGAACGGAAATAAATACCAAGAAGGAATGGAGCATAGAATCCATTCGAGCACTGGAGAAGAATACCATAATATGGTATACGGACGGGTCTAAAACTCCCGAAGGAACTGGAGCAGGAGTCGTTGGGCCTCGTACCAAATACTCAGAACCCATGGGCCAGTTCCCCAGTATTTTTCAAGCGGAAATTCACGCCATAGAAAGGTGCATTCAGTTCAACCTCGATAGGAAATACCCGAACAAGGAAATTGCGATCCTCTCCGATAGCCAAGCAGCCATCAAAGCGTTGAGCTCTTATAACATCAACTCAAAGATGGTTTGTGAATGCCTAGACAAACTAAACGATCTGGGCAGGAACAACAAAGTGATACTCCTCTGGGTGCCGGGGCACGCCGGAGTGAAGGGTAATGAACAAGCAGACACCCTGGCACGAAAGGGTGCGTCAACGCCACTAATCGGGCCAGAACCTTTCTGCGGACTTGGAAAATCTTACTTCCAAGAAGAACTCAATAAAGCTGAAGAAGCAATGAGAGCAACATACTGGCAAAGACTTCCAGGACTGAGGCAGGCCAAAGATCTTCTCGGAAAGTTCAACCGAGCAAGATCGAAGACACTGATTAATCTCAGCAAAACTAGTCTAAAGACAATAACAGGATTTCTTACGGGGCATTGTAGACTCGAAGAACACCTAAGGAAGCTAGGTTTAGAGGGGACAGCACCTGCAGATTCTGCAAGGAACGTCCAGAAACACCCCACCATATACTGATGGAGTGCTATGCTGTGCACCATGAAAGACTGAACACACTGGGATCATACCAGCTGACTGTAGAAGAAATACCACGAATAGACCCCCTTAAAATCCTCAAATTCCTGAAGGTATTGAGGCTTGAGGGGCTGCTGTAAAACGAGAACATATCGAGAAGCAGAAGAAGATGGGGCACAATAGATCTAATAAGGTCGTAGCGCATCGGTCACCATCCACACTCACCAATACCAATATATATATATATATATATATATATATATATATATATATATATATATATATATATATATATATATATATAATATATATATATATATATATATATATATATATATATATATATATATATATATATATATATATATATATATATATATTATATATATATATATATATATATATATATATATATATATATATATATATATATATATATATATATATATATATATATGAAATTGAGTTTTTGGTGCCAAGCATCATAAAAAGTCATGAAACGAAAAACTATCTTGGTCCTAGGTCCAACTTTACTAATCGCACCCATTTTAATCAGCAGGTTTTCAAAGTGAAAACCTGCTAATAAGATGTAAGCGATTGAAATGTGTGAAACTTTTTTCTTAAGGTTTAATATTTTGGCTTAGGAATTCTACCCAGTTAACACTTGATTATCACCCATCATTTTTTCTATATTAATACCACAATTAGTTTCTGAATGGGGCCTCTACATTTTGTTTTGCCCCGGAGCCTTTTCAGCTCAAGTTCCGGCCCTGCTCACAGCTGACGTAATAGGACAAAATTCTATACTAAACATATAACCGATTCACGATTTTGGAATTTTCAAATTAGCGAATGGCCTAAGGGTGCCACTTTCAACTAATTGAAGGAGACGAGGTGAGGAGAACGTGTGCGATAATCATGACCTGCGGTGCCATTTCGGACGGCCGAATACGAGATTCATCATGACAATGGACCGAATTCATAAAACGGAAGGATATTCTCCCAAACATAAGGTAGAAGTATAAAGTTTCGATTGGAAGTAAAAGGTAGAAGTTTAAGAATTTCCTTCTTTTCGTATTCATAATGATTACCTTATACTTGCAAAGATATCCTCGTCGAGTAGTACTGAAGGGTCGACTCATATCGTTTACGTGACATGTTACTCTCTTTTTTCAACAAATTGTTATAATTTTACTCAACACCATCAGGTGCAGGATTTCTAAATTGAGTCATAAAGCACGGCTCTATCCCGTAGCCATCATCAACATTAAGCACATTCGTTTTATGTCTCAATTGTAATTTAATCTGAGAATTTTTCCATATCATCGAATCCAGGGCAACTAACGTCGACGCTACTGAAAATTTCTCTGGTATTACAAGTGATGACATGCACATTCAGAGTAGGTTCACCTTTTCAATATGCACACATCTCCATTGCGATGTGGTTTCGGTATTCCTATGCGAGTATAATCCATAACATCTATTGCAGTCGGAAATATAAACTATATAAATAATATATCTACTTCGTGCACAGTTCGAGACAACGTAGTTTGGCTCATTCCAAATTCATAACCGATCACTCTTTGATATTGATATTCCGGATCACTAAGATAGAGCAGACAAATTATATTTTCTGAACAGACATGAACACACCTTCCCGAGTTTCATCATTTTCTCCAAAAATCTTTCTACAAGCCAGTACATTTTCTTCACCGGAACGGTATAATGCTTTAAAATCAGCGACAAGTGTCGGTAAGTGAGGTTTGTAATGTTTATTATCCTTCACTCAAGGATGTGCTTTTTATTGAAAGTAAAAGGGAAAGACTATGCATACCTATTCACTCCTATGCAAGTAAATTTTTTAAACATTACATAAAGTGAACAAGGAAAATTCTTCAATGATTTTAAAAAATTATCAAACAACTTTCCAAGGAAGCTGGTTATACGTATTCAGTAACGCAAAATCTGCATTCACAATCGAACGGTGAATTATAGAAATTATCAAGTCACCCCGACTCAAAATCTGCATACAGCTGTTTCGATCTTATTAGATCTCATCAGTGCAGCTTATTTGACTCGGAGTGAATTAACAAATTTCTAATTGTTCCCCAACACAAATCGTGGTCAGTAACAATGGATAAATAACAATCCAGAGCGCCATCCCACCAAAGATATTGGGAAACAACAATTCACCGCTTAGACTGAAAATGCAGAAATTCGTCGCTCAAACACGTACCTCCTGCTATGAAGATATCTACTCTACAACAGTGGTGTATATGATTCCAAGGCACACTAACATAGTGATTTAAAACCTTTGGATATACTCATGAGAGCGCGTTCCGAATATTCTAGTCGCTTAATACGCAAAATATAACAATCAAATCATGAAAAACATACTAGTCGACCATGGTTGCGTTGCTGAATACGTATAACCAGCTTCCTTGGAAAGTTGTTTGATAATTTTTTAAAATTATTGAAGAATTTTCCTTGTTCACTTTATGTAATTTATGAAATTGACCATGGTCGACTAGTATGTTTTTCATGATTTGATTGTTATATTTTGCGTATTAAGCGACTAGAATATTCGGAGCGCGCTCTCGTGAGTATATCCAAAGGTTTTAAATCACTATGTTAGTGTGCCTTGGATTCATATACACCACTGTTGTAGAGTAGATATCTTCATATCAGGAGGCACGTGTTTGAGCGACGAATTTCTGCATTTTCAGTCTAAGCGGTGAATTGTTGTTTCCCAATATCTTTGGTGGGATGGCGCTCTGGATTGTTATTTATCCATTGTTACTGACCACGATTTGTGTTGGGGAACAATTAGAAATTTGTTAATTCACTCCGAGTCAAATAAGCTGCACTGATGAGATCTAATAAGATCGAAACAGCTGTATGCAGATTTTGAGTCGGGGTGACTTGATAATTTCTATAATTCACCGTTCGATTGTGAATGCAGATTTTGCGTTGCTTTATACGTATAACCAGCTTCCTTGGAAAGTTGTTTGATAATTTTTTAAAATTATTGAAGAATTTTCCTTGTTCACTTTATGTAATGTATGAAATTGACCATGGTCGACTAGTATGTTTTTCATGATTTGATTGTTAAATTTTTTAAAGGATATGCTCATACCCTGAAATTATAAGGTTTTGCTTGAAATTATTATGAATATCTGGTGAACGATTTCCTTCATATTTTACAAGTATAAGCATATTGTCTTTTTATGAATTCGGCCCAATGGCTGGATCCCGTTCCGATCGGTCAAACAGTTATTCAGAATCGCGTGTCAAGTGTAGCATAATTTTAAAAATATTTCTATTCTCTTTACAAATATGCTGTTTTTGCTCTGAATTTTTTGTTGTTGAAATGAATATAAAAAGCCTGTTGGAAATACCAGTAAAATGAATACAGAAACAGTTTTCGAATTTCTATTAATAAGATGTTCAAACTACAAACCATTTATTTCCAATAAAAAAAATATTTTTTCAACATTTTCGCGAACATTTTGTAACATTTCCTGTGTAAATTCACTCTACAAAAAATCGGTGGCGAAGACCTTATAAAGAGATCGGTCATAAATAATGACATTATAAGAACTTCAATCTGAGGATCTTGGAGGCAATGAAACCCCTCCTACCAATCTATTGCTCAGGAAAATATTGCTTTAACCAGATAAATACAGGGGTGGCATAGAGACAGCAGAGTGCCATCACGTTGAAAAATTAAATCATTTTCTTGAATCCAATCATCGTTTTCGAAAATTTCAAGAATATGAGGCTAGATGAAATTCTAAAACCAATTTAGGTTAGATTCACAAGTCAAAATATCAGGTAAAAAAAATGGACCAACAATTTTATTTCCTTAATACCCAGCCAAAGTAAAAGAACGAATATTTTATTACTGTTTGGAAGTTTATGGCTTCTTGCAATTTTTTAATTCATTTTATAGACATTTCCAACCGTTTCTTCACATTCATCTCAACACAGAGGTAAATTTTGTTTTAATATGTTAGTAAGTATAATTTGAATACCTTCAAAATGATGTTCCACTTGACCCCCCATGGCATTCAAGAATCTCGAAGGGGTTACCACTTTAACACCCTGTTTATTGGAATGATGCTACATACAAGAATTCACGATCGAAAGACTTCCCCCTCAAAATCAAAATGTCTTGGGATTTTCCAGAAAACTCCCAATCATTTTAAATATTTCAGGTGGACTGTTTAGAATACGCCTCCTGGCTATACCGGCTCTCTTGGACGTTTAGTCGATAATTTTAAATTTTCTAATGACTTTCTCTGTTTCAATTCGTTGTGAAAATCTTGGACCCCTGTAAACCCTCAACTTTTTTATTATGAATCTAAAGCCACTACATCATGGACCCATCCTCTTTACGATATTTAATATATCACCATAGATAGTTCAAAAAAATAAAAATGAACGATATCTTACCTCTTTCAAGATTTATAAAGCACTTGGCCAGCGAAGGCACAGATGATTGAGGAACGCTGAAAACCAATCGATCGGCGAAACACTCCTGAAGAGTCGCGTCGTGAAACAGGTTCGAAACGAACTCCTTCAGCTCGCCCGCCCTGTCGCCGGTGGTGGACGTTGGCGTGCTGTCGCCACCCTTTAATTTTATCTCCAGTGTGTAACCAGCACCGTAGAGGTTCTTTAGGTGTTGAGTCGGCCCCAAGCACCTGGAAAAACAAATTTTCGTTTTCGAGAAGAAACAATATAGACGAGATCAATTCATTAGGTTGTTTTTGAAACGAAGTTCCTTATCGCACGTTATAGTCCAAGATCCCAGAGCCGCCAGACATTACTTATTTTCTCAACAATAACATGTGTGGGATAAAATAGTGTTCTTATGTACTTTCAGTTTATGCCGACGGTCAATTTCCAGGTACCAGGTGCTAAAGGTGGGCGAAAACTCAAATAACTTTTCTTAAATTCCCAGGGCATATTTTTATATATATTTACTTCAAAGGATACTATAAAAATGAATAATTCTTACTGCCAGACACAGGGAGATAGATGCGCATAGATAATAACTCTCGTGCTTGAACGGGTGAATCATTTCCTTGCGTTCATATTCATAGAATCATAATTCATGAGTGTCTGGGGGGACGTTTGGCCCTTACGATCGGTCTGACTGCTTGCAGAAGGTATTGAAATACTACCCTGAGTATCATATATAAAAATCAAGACTGAAAATTTCCATTATTTTTTTTTGGACCTTCAAGCGCCTCGCAAAGGCTTAAGCCGACAAGAAGTGCCTGGCAATGAGAATTATTAATTTTCACATTATTCTTTGAAGTAAATAAAACTCAGCCATGAGAATTCAAGAAAAGTTAGTTGAGTTTTTGCCCACCTTTAGAACCTGGTACCTGGAAATTGGCTGTCGGCACAAGCTAGCAGGTATGCATACACTGAAAGTACATAAGAACACTACTATATCCCACACATATGATTGCTGAGTAAATGAGTAATGACTGGGGACTCTGGGATCTTGCTCTATTGCATTCCAGACACTGGGCGAATGAAATATAGCCTTAAAACTTTGACAAGACAATGTGGATCAGCTATACTAGAATACGAGTTTTTGTTAATTTATTAAAAAAGAATGAAAGAAGATGATAGCGATGATGAATATATATATATATATATATATATATATATATATATATATATATATATATATATATATATATATATTTATATATATATATATATATATATATATATATATATATATATATATATATATTTATATTCATTTGGATTGGTTTTGTATCTGTATATTATAGATTGTTGGGATTTTTCGTAGTATAACAGATATTAAATGACTAATAAAGTTGGATTTAATTAACTCGACGTTGATGAAACTCTTGTAAAAGGCTCCAAAAATAGAGCCGAAACGTCGAGTTAATTAAATCCAACTTTATTAGTCATTTAATATCTGTTATACTACGAAAAATCCCAACATTCTTTCTATATATATATATATATATATATATATATATATATATATATATATATATATATATATATATATATAAAGATATCTACAATAAGATACAGTAATACTACCGAAGCAGTTTTGTTGAGATAAACATGTGTTGAACATATTACCACAAACCAATACATATTGGTTCATATTTTCATAATAATTAATAATAAAATGTTCATTTCATAACTTTGAAAAGAAATATATTGATCATAATTTCATGACCATTAAGCCTGCTATTCAATACATAATATATAGCCTAAGAAACTTTGTGCCTACAGTCCCACGACACCTCTCGTGTTTTCGAAAAATTTGTTTTATAAAATAATAAACAAAAATAACATGTTTGAAAATAAAACGACTTGTATCGTTGGAAACTTCAGCTCCTTCCGGTAAAAATTGAATTTATGGCTAGTTTTTATTTTTACTTAAATAGTAATATTGAGGTTCACTCACCTCAGTTCTCCTTTAACCATGATACCAACTCTTGAGCATAGGGCATCAGCTTCCTCCATCGAATGAGTTGTCAAAATGGCTCCTCGTGATCCCTTGGAAATAGATAAATGGAGATAAATCATTGAAACATCAGTAATTGTTTCAATTCCAGAATGGGAGGAGATTTTAGTCTATAGTCTTTACAAAAATGATTTTTTTCAAAACTTCCATTGATGTTAAGATTAACATAAAGTTTCCAATAAATTTCATTGAACACTATTTGCCGTCACATATATAGTTTAAGATGCCCCTCGCGGTGTACCAGCTTCTATACCCCACACCCTATTTCACTCTACGTGAATTTTTTACACATTAATTACAATTTATTACACCTATTCCCAAATTTATTACAGTTGCAGAACTCAAGTTATGAGGGCGTGGTGTAGAATTAGTCTAAAGCTGCACCACACTCATACCATATGCATTATTTTTGATACAGAACTTTTCTGTTATTAGTTACAATTAATTACAATTGATTACAACCATTTCCGGCCTCATAACAATTCCACAAATCAAAAAAATTTGTAGCGCATCGACAAATTATGACAACAACTAACAGATATAAGGATATGCATTTATTACAATAGCCCACTCGGTTTTATGGGCATAGAAAATATCAGCAGGAATAAAAGAATAATAACAGAGAAGCTGCAAGTGGTGTAATGGTTGATAACAATTTTCACGAGACAAAAAAATATAGAATTATCAAGAATAAGATAGAAATACAGGGTTTTCAATTTATTACAATAGCCCACTCCGTTTTACCGATGCAAAAAATAATTAACAGGATTGAAAAAATGTTGAGAAAGAAGCTGCAGGTCTGTGGGGTAGTGTAATAATTGATAAGAAATTTCAAGAGACAAAAAATCATAGAATTATCGAAAATAAGATAGAAATACAGGGTTTTCAATTTATTACAATAGCCCACTCGGTTCCATCGATCCAAAAAATGGTTACCAGGATTGAGAAAATGTTGATAAAGAAGCTGCAGGTGTGTGGGGTAGTGTAATAATTGATAAGAGTTTTCAAGAGACAACGAACAATAGAATTATCGAGAATAAGATAGAAAAACAGGGTTTTCAATTAATTACAATAGCCCACTCATTTATATCGATACAAAAAAAGGTCAGCACGATTGGGAAAATAATAAAAAAGAAGCAGCAAGTGAGGAAGATAGAAATACAGAGTTTTAAATTTATTACTATAGCCCACTCGGTTTTATCGATCCAAGAAATGAATACCAGGATTGAGAAAATGTTGAGAAAGAAGCTGCAGGTGTGTGGGGTAGTGTAATAATTGACAAGAATTTTCAAGAGACAAAAAATCATAGAATTAGCGAAAATAAGATAGAAATACAGGGTTTTCAATTTATTACAATAGCCCACTCCGTTCTGTCGATCCAAAACATGGTTAACAGGATCAAGAAAATGTTGAGAAAAAAGCTACAGGTGTGTGGGGTAGTGTAATAATTGATAAGAATTTTCAAGAGACAAAAACAATAGAATTACCGAAAATAAGATAGAAATACAGGGTTTTCAATTTATTACTATAGCCCACTCGGTTTTATCGATCCAAAAAATGGTTACCAGGATTGAGAAAATGTTGAGAAAGAAGCTGCAGGTGTGTGGGGTAGTGTAATAATTGATAAGAATTTTCAAGAGACAACAAACAATAGAATTATCGAAAATAAGATAGAAATACAGGGTTTTCAATTTATTACAATAGCCCACTCGATTCCTTCGATCCAAAAAATGGTTACCAAGATTGAGAAAATGTTGATAAAGAAGCTGCAGGTATGTGGGGTAGTGTAATAATTGATAAGAATTTTCAAGAGACAACGAATAATAGAATTATCGAGAATAAGATAGAAATACAGGATTTTCAATTTATTACAATAGCCCACTCGGTTATATCGATACAAAAAAAAGGCAGCAAGATTGAGCAAATAATAAAGAAGAAGCAGCAAGCGAGTGGGGTAGTGTAATAATTGATAAGAATTTTCACGAGACCAAAAATTATAGAATTATCGATAATAAGATAGAAATACAGGGTTTTCAATTTATTACTATAGCCCACTCGGATTTATCGATCCAAGAAATGATTATCAGGATTGAAAAAATGTTGAGAAAGAAGCTGCAGGTGTGTGAGGTAGTGTAATAATTGATAAGAATATTCAAGAGACTAAAAATCATAGAATTATCGAAAATAAGATATAAATAGAGGATTTTCAATTAATTACAATAGCCCACTCCGTTTTATCGATCCAAAAAATAGTTAACTGGATTGAGAAAATGTAGTGGAAGAAGCTGCAGGTGTGTGGGGTAGTGTAATAATTGATAAGAATTTTCAAGAGACAAAAAACAATAGAATTTCCGAAAATAAAATAGAAATACAGGGTTTTCAATTTATTACTATAGCCGACTCTGTTTTATCGATCCAAAAAATGGTTACCAGGCTTGAGAAAATGTTGATAAGGAAGCTGCAGGTGTGTGGGGTAGTGTAATAATTGATAAGAATTTTCAAGAGACAACAAACAATAGAATTATCGAGAATAAGAAAGAAATACAGGATATTCAATTTATTACAATAGCCCACTCGGTTATATCGATACAAAAAAAGGTCACCACGATTGAAAAAATAATAAAAGAGAAGCAGCAAGTGAAAGGGGGTAGTGTAATAATTGATAATAATTTTCACGAGACAAAAAATTATAGAATTATCGAAAATAAGATAGAAATACAGGGTTTTCAATTTATTACTATAGCCCACTCGGTTTTATCGATCCAAGAAATGGTTTACCAGGATTGAAAAAATATTGAGAAAGAAGCTGCAGGTGTGTGCAGTAGTGTAATCATTGATAAGAATTTTCAAGAGACTAAAAATCATAGAATTATCGAAAATAAGATAGAAATACAGGGTTCTCAATTTATTACAATAGCCCACTCTGTTTTATCGATCCAAAAAATGGTTAACAGGATTGAGAAAATGTTGAGAAAGAAGCTGCAGGTATGTGGGGTAGTGTAATAATTGATAAGAATTTTCAAGAGACAAAAAATCATAGAATTATCGAAAATAAGATAGAAATACAGGGTTTTCAATTTATTACACTACCCCACACATCGGCAGCTCATTTCTTAACATTTTCCCAATCTTGGTAACTACTTTTTGGATCGATAAAACAGAGTGGGCTATTGTAATAAATTGAAAACCCTGTATTTCTATCTTATTTTCGATAATTGTATAATTTTTTGTCTCGTGAGAATTCTTATCAATTATTACAATACCCCACTCATTTGCTTCTTCTTTTTTATCATTTTCTCAATCGTACTGGCCTATTTTTATATCGAAAAAACCGAGTGGGCTATTGTAATAAATTGAAAACCCTATATCTCTATCTCATTCTCGATGATTTTATTATTTTTTGTCTCGTGAAAATTCTTATCAATTATTACTCTACCTCACTCACCTGCAGCTCCTTTTTTATTATTTTCTTAATCGTGCTGACCTTTTTTTGTATCGATATAACTGAGTGGGCTATTGTAATTAATTGAAAATCCTGTATTTCTATCTTATTCTCGATAATTCTATTGTTTGTTGTCTGTTGAAAATTCTTATCAATTATTACACTACCCCACACACCTGCAGCTTCTTTATCAACATTTTCTCAATCCTGTTAACCATTTTTTGGATCGATAAAACCGAGTGGGCTATAGTAATAAATTGAAAACTCAGTATTTCTATCTTATTTTCGGTAATTCTATTGTTTTTTGTCTCTTGAAAATTCTTATCAATTATTACACTACCCCACACACCTGCAGCTTCTTTCTCAACATTTTCTCAATCCTGGTAACCATTTCTTGGATCGATAAAACCGAGTGGGCTATAGTAATAAATTGAAGACCCTGTATTTCTATCTTATTTTCGATAATTCTATAATTTTTTGTCTCGTGAAAATTCTTATCAATTATTACACTACCCCACTCGCTTGCTGCTTCTTTTTTATTATTTTCTCAATCGTGCTGACCTTTTTTTTATCGATATAACCGAGTGGGCTATTGTAATAAATTGAAAATCCTGTATTTCTATCTTATTCCCGATAATTCTATTGTTTGTTGTCTCTTGAAAATTCTTATCAATTATTACACTACCACACACACCTGCAGCTTCTTTATCAACATTTTCTTAATCCTGGTAACCATTTCTTGGATCGATAAAACCGAGTGGGCTATAGTAATAAATTGAAAACCCTGTATTTCTATCTTATTTTCGATAATTTTATAATTTTTTGTCTCGTGAAAATTCTTATCAATTATTAAACTACCCCACTCGCTTGCTGCTTCTTTTTCATTATTTTCTCAATCGTGCTGACCTTTTTTGTATCGATATAACCGAGTGGGCTATTATAATGAATTGAAAATCCTGTATTTCTATCTTATTCTCGATAATTCTATTGTTTGTTGTCTCTTGAAAATTCTTACCAATTATTTCACTACCCCACACACCTGCAGCTTCTTTCTCAACATTTTCTCAATCATGGTAACTATTTTTTGGATCGATGGATTCGAGTGGGCTATTGTAATAAATTTAAAACCCTGTATTTCTATCTTATTTTCGATAATTCTATGATTTTTTGTCTCTTGAAAATTCTTATCAATTATTACACTACCCCACACACCTGCAGCTTCTTTCTCAACATTTTCTCAATCCTGATAATCATTTCTTGGATCGATAAAACCAAGTGGGCTATAGTAATAAATTGAAAACCCTGTATTTCTATCTTATTATCGATAATTCTATAATTATTTGTCTCGTGAGAATTCTTATCAATTATTACACTACCCCACACACCTGCAGCTTCTTTCTCAAAATTTTCTTAATCCTGGTAACCATTTTTTGGATCGATGGAACCGAGGTGGCTATTATAATGAATTGAAAACTCTGTATTTCTATCTTATTTTCGATAATTCTATGATTTTTTGCCTCTTGAAATTTCTTATCAATTATTACACTACCCCACACACCTGCAGCTTCTTTCTCAACATTTTCTCAATCCTGGTAACCATTTTCTGGATCGATAAAGCCGAGTGGGCTATAGTAATAAATTGAAAACCCTGTATTTCTATCTTATTTTCGGTAATTCTATTGTTTTTTGTCTCTTGAAAATTCTTATCAATTATTACACTATCCACACACCTGCAGCTCCTTTCTTTACATTTTTTCAATCCTGCTAACTATTTTTTGGATCGATAAAACGGAGTGGACTATTCTAATAAATTGAAAACCCTGTATTTTTATCTTATTCTCGATAATTCTATAATTTTTTGTCTCGTGAAAATTGTTATCAATCATTACACCACCCCACTCACTTGGAGCTTCTCTGTTATTATTCTCTTATTCCTGATGACATTTTTCATGCCCATATAACCGAGTGGGCTATTGTAATAGATGAATATCCTTATATTTGTTAGTTGTTGTCATAATTTACCAATGCGCTACCTATTTTTTTGATTTGTGGAATTGTTATGAGGCTGGAAATGGTTGTAATTAATTAATCAAATATAATGCATATGGTATGTGGTGCAGCTTTAGACTAATTCTACACCACACCCTCATAACTTGAGTTCTGCAACTGTAATAAATTAGGGAATAGGTGTAATAAATTGTAATTAATGTGTAAAAAATTCACGTAGAGTGAAATAGGGTGTGGGGTATAGAAGCTGGTGCACCGTGAGGGACATCAAAAATTGCATAGAAAATATATATTTACGATTGTTATTAGAGTTATTTGCAGATTAAGGAGCGGACATACTGAATCGTTAATATACCTGTATAGAATTGAAGTAAGGAAATCAATATGTGACTGTGGAGAAGAGAGTTCCATGGATCATCTCTTACTACAGTGTAGTAATTATAGACATCATTGCTCTAACTTTCTTTTACGGATTTCCGGTATCACTGAGTATTATCAACCATATAATTTAGTATTCTTACTATCATTGAAGAACCTAGCCGTAGCCGTGTATGTTAGTTTGTATGAATATATACAAAACATTAAATTAGAAGTATGAAATAATCAACGTAGACTACTTCTGTCCTCCTTTTTATCCCTGTGTATTCAGAAACCCGTGTTCCGATGCTCAAGTTTGTATGTGTATGAAGAGTAAAATCGCCATGACGAGCACCTTGGAGTTAAATGTATCCCTGTCTTTCTGCTGGGTAATGACTCTGTTCAATGTCAATTAATTCAATAAAAAAAAACAAGTTGATGACTTGATGAGTGTCTACCTTCATCATCAAAAAATCTGAGACTCACTTCATAAAATAATGCGATACTTTTTGTACGAATATAAATGTTTTAGTTCGTTTTTTTATTTCCAAAAATTAATTGCATTGAACTTTGTCATCCCCATCTCCACCTACTCCTTCTCATAATAAAAATAATTATTATTATTATTATTATTATTATAACACTTCAGGTCGTTTTATGCGTTATTGAATGTTTTCCGTATACTGCGAACCACATTTTGCCACTGATAATTTACGAGGTCCAAGTTTTACCAAGCTATAGCTCTTTATAACTATAAATATGACAGAAAAATGTTTTGAACGTAATTTATAGAAAATTTCATGTTTTGCGAATTTGGTTACTAGGTACCATTTTTAATGTATCATAAACCGTTAACTATATGCTTATCAATACTCATATTGATTGGAGCGGTATAAATAAAAACGTATTCATTATACAGAAAAAAGTTTCGAATAAAAGGGATAGGAAATGTGATTATCTATGAAAATGATTTCAACTTTTTTTGTCGAACGATGCACCGTTAACTAGATATTGAATGAAACGCGTTTTCCAAGATGGCAGCAGAACCTCGCTCCCGCGCGTCCCGTCAATTTGAATTTACATTCGGTGGGCACTCCTGAACCTTTTTAAAAAAAAATTCTTTCGGTAGAAAATTGCAGAAAAAAGTACCCGGTACCCGGCTCTTGGCATATACGCTATGAGGAAACTTCTAAGAAAAACTCATGGCAGACAAGTTGATTCCACGATTTGAACCCCGGACCTTCCGAATGCATGCCAGCAATCTTAAACACTTGGCTAACTAGCTCGGATCTCACCGAGTCAATCAGTTAGTATTAATATTAGATTATTAGGGGAATAAATCAGGTTTCTCATTCTAGAGACAACATGATAACGTTAGCTGAATATAGTTTCTTGCCATTGAATGTTTAAAAACCCGAATGAACGCTATGATTTTATTGAACGAATGCTTCTTATCTACTACTATCGTTTTGATTTCGTTATGAAGAAATTTCGTTAGTTGTTATTCATAAAAATTGAGGTAATTCCGTTCCAAGAGAGTTCTAGGTTAAACTGAATGTCGTGTTTCTTATTTTCATAACATATACTACTATTAAAAACCAGAGATCTATTGTTATTTTATTCAAATTTTGTTTCAAAAATACAAAATTCTTTGTTTGAAACTTTAGTGGACATTTGAGAGATTCTTGGCTTTCTTACACTTTGGTGCTACTTTGGATGTAGGTACTTCGGAAACATATATCCTCTAAAAAGAAATAATTGTATCAAAGCTTAAGAAGAAAAAACTTAAGACATGTTTACACTGTCTTCAAGTAAATTCTGTATTGTCTCGAATCTAGATGGGAGGTCCTCAAAAGTTGAGATCGTTGAACACACATGATTCAATGCCAAATGTGTGCACAGCACTTCTGATGTTTCTAACTGTCCCTATCACTACTGCGAAAGCTGAATGGACTTTCTCTAAACTGAAGTCAATTAAAAACTATTTACTTGCATACCTCAATGGGACAAAATAGACTTAGTAGTTTAGCCCTACTGTCCATTGAAAATCAAAAAGCGCTCAAGATTGACTTTAATAAAGTGATAAACAAATTTTCTTCTGTAAAATCTAGAAAAAAGTGTTATTAGTTTTAAGTTTTTGCGTTTGTAACAAGATGTCATAAGAGCATTTGCAAACATTCTAGGATATTGCCTGCAGATTATAATAACTGTTTGTACAAGTTGTGAACAATAAATATCGTCATTAACAGAAAATTATCGTTGTTACTCAATATTTATACGATATTATCATTACAAGTGATTTCAATATGGGGCCCCAAATTTACTTTTGCCCCGGGGCCTTTCCAACTCAAGCTCCGGCCATGCTAGACTAACATCTAAAGAGCTTTTTACAGTTTTTGTTTACGTTGTGCCAAATATAAATGTACATCAACTTCTAATAGTTTGATAGTCAATAGAATCCTATTTTATTTGTTCGGGATTTACGACTAGCTCGATAAATGACAATATCAGGGAATTTCTCTATTAGTTTTGCAGTGCTACAAACTTGCGTGTAGTGCAGTGCAAGTAGTGCAAACACATAACTTGGGCGACCAGCGCTCAATTTTTAGAAATGTGGTACAACTTATAATTATTGTTGTAGATTTTGACACCAACGTTTCTCGTGGTAGGTATTATACAACCTATACCTATGATTTAACGTGACGAAATTGAGTTTTAGATTTTCAGGTGTGTGTGAAGCATAGCCTAAGTGCTTCGCGTTTAAGGTATGTAAGATATTTTACGCTTATCTAAACTTTCTTTTTACTGTCAGACATGCGTTGAAGCGCGGGGCCCCCCAAGTCGCGGGACCTGTAGCATTAACTACTCTTGCTACGTGGCTAATCCGGCACTGACATGATTAGTTTACACGACATTCATTGCTCATCATCAAAGAACCTCAGTCAAATCACTTCAGCTATTTCAAATATAAGAGCTAGGTACATCAAACCAAGAAACTTCTCATCGACCTCACCTGAAAACTTGCGATGATGGTGTCCCACAAGAATCTCTTACTCTTTGGATCCATCCCGGTGGATGGCTCGTCCAGCAGCACGATCTTCGGATTGCCCACCATGGACATGGCGAAAGACAGCTTCCTCTTGGTGCCGCCAGAGCACTGCTGCGTCTGCTTGTCAGCGTGTTCGTGTATCTGCAGTCCGCTCAAATACAAGTTGACCACTTTGGAGATCTGACTCCGCGGCACACCTCGTATCGCCGCGTAGCACTCGAGGTGCTCGCGTACCGTTATGTTCTTCCAGAGTGCGTCATGTTGCGGACAGTAACCGAGCATATGGAACACGTCGTTCATGTTCGACGTGATGCTCTTACCGCATATTTGTACCTGAAATGGAGCACGATGTTTTCAACCATTATAGAAAAAGTAGCAAATTATACCCGTTGACAAAAATTCGACAAGACTTTGAACAAGCAAATTTACTTAATAATTGAAAATTTGAGAATATGCTTCAGGGAATATTTTTCAGAGTATACTGGTCCTCCATTCGCCTTCTTACTTCGGGAGTCACGAGGAAACCTCTGAAAAGAACTCATAGTAAGCTAGTGGACTCCGTAGTTTCAACTTGGATGCTAATACACGATCATGAATGCTCGGCTGTTATCTCGGTATTATAAAATGTAAATATCAAGTGTTTAATTCCTCCCTCGAGTGTGTTATAGAAAGGCGGGCTGCTTGAGTTATACGAACTACTTTAGCTAGATCGCAGGATACTAGTGTACAGGCTGTCCCATTTTCGATGTCCTTACGGGGTAACTCGCTTATTTTTAAAGATAGAGATTTGCGGTTTTCGCGAACGTTGGCTACTTTTTTGTTAATCTCACGATACCGTAAACAAACTTTTCATAGCTTGCTTCGTTTTTGAGATACAGGGCGAAGTTGAAAATATTGCATTTTGGTCCCCCTCCTGTATCACAGCTGTCTTTCAACTTATAGAAAAAGTAAAAACTGTTCTTTATACACTTTTTTACGTATAATCTAGTGGCGTAGTCAGATTTTTGGAATGAGCTGCCATTGTTTGGATATAACCGAATGTTACATCTTTTAAATGGAACACACTGTATATTTTTCCATATTCAAAACATAAATGTTTTGCTCTTTTCAAAAATATATGATACTTGTATGAAATTTTAAGTAGCCCTGTATTTAGATAATTTTTTTTTTTTAATGTCAAGTCAAGACAAATATCACTTTGATAGATCGTTCGGCGCAGTAAACAAATATATCACTTCCATTTATATAAGAAGAATGAAAAGTAGTCATTAAAAAAATATTATTTAATGAACAGTTTTAAAAGGTTGTTGGTCGGGATGATTATTAAAAGAAAACCAATTCAAAGATTTGCCGACGTTTCGTTTATGCTTATAAACTTCTTCAGGGCTATGAAATGAACATAAAATTGGCAATACTATATAAAATATAGTAATTTAAAAAACACAATTGGAAAATTAATACAACTACAGACAGTGTACATCGACTTATGACTTTACAAACATTCATAGATAGCGAGAGAACAAAAAAAAAACACAATAAATGATCAAGATATAAACAGATAGACAGTACATTAACTTACATCATTAGTTGGCTCTTTCCGTCAGGATGGAACGTAAAATCAACTTGAACAAAATAGAGAACATAGCAACAGATACCACTTTCGATGATCGGCGTAAAATGATTGACTAATTGAAAGAGATTCGTACGAAGGTTGGTGCGACAGATGTTAGACGAGTTATTTATTATTGTTGTGTGTTTTTCATCTTCTTTTTCGGTATTTTTGAGATCAAGTAATAATATGCTACGTTTAAATTTTCTATATCAGTTCTTCGATTCATTGTCAGTGGTTCTTCTTTTATGGAAAACATTTCATGTAGTAAACGTTTTTTTAAATTGTCCTGTTTCCCTATTATTTTTACGTTGCTTAGTTCAAAACTATGCATCTCTTGCAAAGAATGTTCAGCTAATGCTGTGTTGTTTTCTTTTCTTTTTAAAGGATTATGAATATTGATTACATCTCTCTTATGTTCTTGTATTCTCAATTTTAAGTAACGACCTGTTTGTCCTATGTAAACTTTTGAACAGTCAGTGCATGGGATTCTATAAATGACGTTGGACGTCAATTCTTTTGGAGTTCTTTCTTTTAATTTTGAATAAAATTGTTTTACTGTATTTTCTGGTTTTGAGGTAATTAGTGTTTTTTGTGTTTTTAATATTCCTGCAATTCTCTCAGAAAGTTGTGTAATGTAGGGAATCTTATAATATTTGACATCATTCTTGACTCTGTTTTCTGCAGGAATAGATTCAATGATAGGAATGTTCTTTAAAATTTTATTGATAAAGCTCTTAGGATACCCATTCATAGTTAGAATTGTTGTTAGTTTGTTTTCATTAGTTTTATGGAAAGTTTCATGTGATAATTTTAATGATCTTTGATATAAATTTTTAATGATATTAATTTTGTGTGTAAGTGGATGGTGTGAATAAAAATTAAGAATTCTTTCTGAGGAAATTGGTTTCTGATACCAATTAAATATCAATTCTTGGCCCTTCCTAGACACACTATTTATTAGGAAGGGCCAAGAATTGATATTTAATTGGTATCAGAAACCAATTTCCTCAGAAAGAATTCTTCTCTATCTGAATATTATTTAATATAAGTTACTAAACAGAGATATATTTAATGATTATAACAAAAATAGAAACTTGTATGTAACACTGCTACAAAACAAAGTTCTATTATTTTTCTGTTGAAAATGTTTTGTAAATATTGTTCAAATTACTTCGAAAACTTCTCTCGTGGCATTCATCAGAGCATCTCCATTTTCGTGCCGCGTGTGGTTTATTTTATTTTTTATGTAGCCCCATATAAAGAAATCTAATATAGATAAGACAGGGGACCTTGGTTGCCAGTTAATCAATACACTGGTTTTAGAATCTTTCATTAGGATAAATATTTTCTATATTGAGCCAACGGAATTTCGTCAAGTAGTTCAGAAAGAAAATCATCCAAAATTTTCAAATATCTTTGATGATTCAAGTTACCGTCGAAAATACGGTAGACTAATCTTCCTCCAAAAACGAAACAAAATCGGACAATATACCACCTACAAAATTCAATACTCTTCTCAGTTTCCCTTGGGTGCAGATGATGTATAGCTTGGGATATGTAGGGGGTATATATATATATATATATATATATATATATATATATATATATATATATATATATATATATATATATATATATTAATATCTTCGAAACCCTTGGAATGCCAACCGAATCTTCAATTTCTCTGCAAGTATTTTTGTTCTCTTCTACCTTTGCGAGGACACTAATTTCATTATTTTCGGCATTTTCTTTTCTATAACTATCTGGCCTAGGCTTTTCAAAAGATCCGAAAAAGGAAACTTAAAATTTATATCTTATTATCTAACTGACACCCAGTAACTGAGTAATAGTAAATAACTTTCAAAATAGAGGTCCATCGCATGATTTGGATTTAAACCAACTTGGTAATATATCCCAACCATATCTAATTTTTCGTAGTTTTGATATACTGGATTATCATTCGCCATTGTAAGAAAATTTGTACAATTTGACAGGAACTATAAATATTCTGCACTTGCTTTTTTCTCATAGCCACCTACTAATTAGGTCCAGAGCGTATATAGTTGATAGTGTTTCATTAGGTTAAATTTATTGTTTTGTCAAATTGTTTAATAACGTATATTAAACAATATTTTTTAATGAAAACTTTTCATTCTTACCTATATAAATGCAAGTGATATATTTGTTTACTGCGTCGAACGATCTATCAAAGTGATATTTGTCTTGACTTGACATAAAAAAAAAGAAAATTATCTTAATACAGGGCTAATACTTAAAATTTCATACAAGTATTATATATTTTTGAAAAGCGCAAAACATTTATGTTTTGAATATGGAAAAATATACAGAGTGTTCCATTTAAAAAATTATAGCATAGGGTTATATCTAAACAATGACAGCTCATTTCAAAAATCTGACTACGCCACTGGATTCTACGTAAAAAAGTGTATAAAAACGGTTTTTACTTTTTCTGTTAAAAAACTGCTGTGATACAGGAGGGGGACCAAAATGCAATATTTTCAACTTCGCCCTGTATCTCAAAAGCTGTGCAAGCTATGAAAATTTTGTTTACGGTATCGTGAGATTCACAAAATGTAGCCAACGTTCGCGAAAACCGCAAATCTCTATCTTTAAAAATAAGGGAGTTACCCCGTAAGGACATCGAAAATGGGACAGTCACACTCAGATCACGTGATTTATGGAAGAAAGAAGGTGCGGTCGTCAATACTATTCAAGTATCCACCCCCATGACAGCTTAGTTAATATCTGTTCAAAAAAGGAATATGACAACCTACTCACCCTTCCTCTGGTCGGCGCCTCCTCTGCCGTAATAATTTTCATCGTCGTAGTTTTTCCAGCGCCATTGTGACCAAGAAGTCCGAATACTTCACCAGCGTCCACGGATAACGAGAGGCTCTTCACCGCCGTCTTGAGCGAGTCTTTTTCTTCTTCCCTTTCGAAACAACACTCGCACACCCTCAAATTGTTGTCGTATTCCTTATGGAGATTCTACGGATAGAAATGATCTCGGTTACGAGAGCTCAACCGGCCTCTTGGTCGAATATCGTTAGGTACCTACCTGAATTATTACCACTGGGGGAGTCGTCGTTTGTGTGTGCATCAGAGTTTTCACCTTCACCCGCTCGGCTTTCACGTCTCGATCTTCATTTTCGCCGATGTCGCTCATCTCGCTAGTGTCGTCCACGACTTCGGGGTTGCTTTGCTGAACGAAATTTACCATTAAAAGTTATGTCAATGTGATATATTCAACCAACATAGTCGAGATGTAACAATGTTCTCTACATGTACCAGTTCTGTTAGCTGATTCGTATAAGGCATATTTTTCGAACGGCAGAAGAACATGCATATATGTATATATTCAAATCAATTTTATATATAAATTAAATTTAAAATTTGTCACTATTAATTAAAACCCAATGCCAAATTTGTTTGAAATGATTATATTGTGAAATAAGAATGTACTTAGGAAATATCAATCATAATAATTGTAAATGTTAAATGTAATAATATCAGATTTAATGACAATAATGTGAGGTTTGTTACTATCAAGAAATTTTTAAGAAGTCAAATATTAATAGAAATTATTGTAATACAACGTCAATATAACCATATTAGATTATCTCGCTTTCGCGCCAAAACTACCACTTAACAACCGAGGAAATGTCATGATTGGTTAGAATGAGCGTAGATCTATTGTTGCTAAGTGACGCGATCACAGGAAAGGTAAATGCTCTCATAGTAACAGGAATAATATTAGGTGAATATGACAAGCAATGACATGATTGGCCAAACAAGACATAACATAAGTCTAATTGGTCAAGAAGAAATTACTTAGGTTAACGATGAGAGGAGCAAGAGAGATAGAGACAGATTGGTCAAGAGGCTGGAGAAACAAATGTAATTAGAAGCGGGAAGTAGATGTTAGAGAGAATTCGGTGAGGAGGCTACAAGGAAATAGAAGATTTGGTTAAAATAGTTGCATATATAGTTAGATAGTCGAAAGGAGTTGCATATACAGTTAGATAGCGCAAGGGAGTTCGAGATATATAGTTGCATAGATAGTTGAAAGAAAGGAAATTCTATATATAGTCGAAGACAGTTGGAGAGTGATTTTTGAAAGATAGTTATTTTTGTATAGTGTTTAGACCGGTTAATTGTTGGAAATTTTGGAGAAGAAACCCAACGAGCGAATACAAGAGAGAAGTGGTGGTGTTTTGTTTCTAATGGTGTAAAAAAAATAAAAGAGAATATCAAACAGTGACTTTTTGTCTGAGGTTTGCTAGCAAAAAAGTTAACAGAAAGAAAGTGGCGTGATTTGTTCAATATGACACAATAATTGCATAATTGGGTGAATATGACATGATTGGTCAAACATGATATAACATAAGCCTAATTGGTCAGTGAGTTCACTTCTTAATATGGAAGATGGAGATTTTTGGAAGAATTCTATAGAATTGATATGACAAGACGATTAAGGTTTATTTCGAGGAAAGTCATCTGGAGAGAGTTTCAAACAAATTTTGATGAAGCAAATGAAAGTGAATTTAATTTAAAAAAATGTTAGTGGAAAGTATGAATCTGTTTGTGCATTGCTGACTCCAATTTGAAAAAATATATATCCAGGCAACGAGACAACCGTACGAGAAAGAAGATACGGTATGTTGTTCTATGTGGCGTTCAGAGGAAAAAAAGATAAAACACTGAGTAATATTTTTTTTTGGTTTGATATATATAAAAAATAATTTTCGAAGGTACCTCGAACAAAATTAATTCAATAAAGTTTTAAATATAAAATTATGCTTTATCGATTTTATTGCTTGATTATTAAAAATTTATGAATACTTATTTTTTTTTATTTTCTTCCTTTTGTAATGAAGCATAATTCTTGAGGAATTTTGAAATTTGATTAAATATTTAAAGATAAATGAATTTTGCATGAAAAATATTCACATTACATTATGTACATACAGGATTTTAACAGGATGGATAAACCAATGGTCCTTGGAAAACAACATACTGAGAAGCAGGTGCGGAAGTGAAAATGTACGGAGGATACCCCGCATTTTCTACTTGCAAATAAATAGAAGTTTCAAAATTTAAATCACATATTGATAAAATCAATAATAATAATCAATTGAATAATCAAGATTGGCTGAAGAAGTGAGCCTCTGCAAGTAAATACGAGCATTCCTTCGTTAATACCCACACTTTAAACAGCTTATGAAATATTGGTGGGATACTAAGCACACCGTATACCACCTAAAATAAAATAGCCGATTCGTTACGGATCAAAAGTCGATCAGTTCCACAACCTCATTGGAAATTTTATACACGGCGAGGAACCGTCTTTGTTCGCCGTGTTTTGTCTTACCTTAAACAAAAAACACCTAAGGGCGTCGCCTACTTTGCCGCCACTCTTCTTAATGTCCAGCACGACCAGCACGAAAAACCAAAATGGCATACTGACCAATATGCCGACCAACATTATGACTATCTCGTCTGTTAGATAATCGGTAATACTGAGCTCGCCGCAAGCGTAGTTATGTTTGCAGATTATATACACTCGTTGTACGTAGTATATAATTGCGAAAGGCATATACATGGTGTTCACTAAAGAAAATACGATGTGCAGAACAAACGCCGCTTTTCTCCCTGAAAAAAGAAAGAATCACGGTCTAAGAACTATGGAACAGTTACTTCATTCTGGAGTGATAAAATAAGGGTTTGTGACATCAATATATTGAAAAATCATATAAAAAAATTACTGTCAATAATACCGACGGACGCGAACTAAATTGGTCAAATTCTAGATGTTAAACGTGAGGATACTCTAGAATCTATTCTATGATGAACTAAAAAATGTAAAATGAGATCTTATGAGATTGAGACAGATGTATGCAGATCTTGGGTCGGGGTTACTTTTTCTCTAACTGTTTCCCTTTGAATGCAGATTTCGCGTCGCGGAATATATATAACCAGGGCCGGATTAACTCTGTCCGGGCCCCTAGGCAACAACCCTGTCCGGGCCCCAGGTCCTTTCAAGTTGATAAAAGGATGTAAGTTACTTCCAGTTCGGTACAAGGGACTCAACCCTTACCGGAAGTGCACACCTTGCTGACCTCCCAACTGACGAAATTACCAGGAAATTTAGTTTCAAGAAATTATTTCGAACAGAACTAAACACCAAGAAGGAATGGAGCATAGAATCCATTCGAGCACTGGAAAAGAATACCATAATATGGTATACGGACGGGTCTAAAACTCCCGAAGGAACTGGAGCAGGAGTCGTTGGGCCTCGTACCAAATACTCAGAACCCATGGGTCAGTTCCCCAGTATTTTTCAAGCGGAAATTCACGCCATAGAAAGGTGTATTCAGTTCAACCTCGATAGGAAATACCGGAACAAGGAAATTGCGATCCTCTCCGATAGCCAAGCAGCCATAAAAGCGTTGAGCTCTTATAACATCAACTCAAAGATGGTTTGTGAATGCCTAGACAAACTAAACGATCTGGGCAAGAACAACAAAGTGATCCTCCTCTGGGTGCCGGGGCACGTCGGAGTGAAGGGTAGTTGAACAAGCAGACACCCTGGCACGAAAGGGTGCGTCAACGCCACTAATCGGGCCAGAACCTTTCTGCGGACTTGGAAAATCTTACTTCCAAGAAGAACTCAATAAAGCTGAAGAAGCAATGAGAGCAACATACTGGCAAAGACTTCCAGGACTGAGGCAGGCCAAAGATCTTCTCGGAAGGTTCAACCGAGCAAGATCGAAGACACTGATAAACCTCAGCAAAACTAGTCTAAAGACAATCACAGGATTTCTTACGGGGCATTGCAGACTCAAAGAACACCTAAGCAAGCTAGGTTTAGAGGGGGACAGCACCTGCAGATTCTGCAAGGAACGTCCAGAAACACCCCACCATATACTGATGGAGTGCTATGCTGGGCTCATACCAGCTGACTGTAGAAGAAATACCACGGATAGACCCCCTTAAAATCCTCAAATTCCTGAAGGTATTGAGGCTTGAGGGGCTGCTGTAAAACAATAACACATCGAGAAGCAGAAGAAGATGGGGCACAATAGATCTAATAAGGTCGCAGCGCATCGGTCACCATCCACACCTACCAATACCAATACTTCCAGTCCAGATGATCGACTCCATGTATCCTGTTATTTCAAAGTCTTATGAGATATTGCAACAACATAGTTACTTTGACTTGATGCTGCAGCATCACCTTACCTGACTCGTTAGCTTTATTGAAATGGTCTCAATAAATAGGTTATATATAAGTGCTGAATGATGATCCAGGTTGCATGATGGGTTAGGAAAGAGAAATGAGACGGGACGCGGTTATTTTGAACTTGTTAAACGCAATAAAATACAATAAACTAAAGAAAACAGTTTTGTGAAGTACAAATTGGAAAAAGTCAACTTCCAAGATATTTATTGTTTTTGTACAGTACAGTGAGTTTAAATATTAACTCTTCTAACTTTTTTAGAAACAAAATCGTTCAAAACATCTTGGAAGTTGACCCTTTCTAATACATTATTTTCAATGGCCATTATCGACAATGAATTCAAACGGTTCTGAGACATTGTTTATTAGTTCTACTACTCCATACTAGATGGTTCTGTATATATGAAGTATTTCATCAATTGACAATATGCGTCGAAAGAAAGCAATAATATTGTTGAGGAATTTCATAAAAACTTTCAAATAAAATTTTCATTCGATGAAATTTTTTTTATCTTGTTGCGTGCACGGACCCCTAGTCGCTGCGGGGCCCGTTGCAGTTGCCTACTCTGCCTAATGGTTAATCCGGCCCTGTATATAACAGCCCCTTGGAAGATTATTTGATTATATATAAATTATTGAACAATTGCTCACACAAGAAAGATGGCAATATCGCATGACCATAACAAGGCAACGGCTAATTCATGACCGTTCTGCTATCTTTCGTGAACAATCCAAATTCAATTTTTCGTCCGCACTATAGTTCATTAGATAGCAATAAAATTATGTTTAAGTCTCCCTTTTATGTCATATGGTAGCGGTGCACTTACCTATACGCAACATGTCCAAGAACATGACAAAATAGAACGGCACCATTCCTAGAAACGTGGTTATGTTCGGCAACATCGCTTGAGCTGTGTCAGTCTTGTCGAAGATGTAGCTGACGCATATGTTGAACAGTATGGAGCACGGACAGTACAGAAATATCAGCACGCCAAGGGTCAAAAGAGCGGGCCAACCGTTGAGCGTGGGTATCTTGAAGAGGGCTATGATCAAGAAGAGCGCCGTGCATATTATCAGCATCAGGCCGAGCAACACCAGAAGGTAGGTTAGGAAGTAGAGACCGAAGGAGAGACCGTTGACGCGGAGTTGATTTTTCGCCTTGATCTGAAAGTAAACGACTATATGTATTGGGATCTGACATGTCAGCTGGCGAACTCTGGCGGTCAGATGGATGAACTTTTTATTTCCAACGTCAACATATGCAATTGCATGTTAAGCTTTTGATTTCTTACAAATGAGGTAGCAAAAGGTGAATAATGAAAAGTGTTAATTTTGCAAAACATAGAATCAGCAAGTCTAGACCGTGTTGTGGAGTGAAAGATTGTAATTCCAAAGCATATATAAATGCGAGTATTAGCTTTCATCGGTTTCCGAAGCCAAACAAATATTTTTTAAATTTTGGATTGATTGGGCCGATACTTGGTATAAATTAATAAACATAGTAAAACGATGGTTAATAATAACAATTTACACAATTATTAAGAGAAATAACGCATGACGCACGTTTCAGTGGAACTTCACCTTCTTCAAATGCTAATGGCAACCTAACTATGTTTCTCTGTTATATCGAAAACAAGAAATAAAGAGATGACAAATTGTGTATACAAATTGTTAATAAATGTGTAAATTGTTATTATTAATCATTGTGTTAATACAAATATTTTTTGTTTGAGAGAAAATCATTTTGGAGAAAAGAAAAAGATTGCTTTATTGAAGGCATGGAAAATCAATCTGGAAAATAATCACACAACTCCGAGAATGACGGTGTTTTCTGCATTTTACAGAATAAAATTTTATTCTTCCAGGTAAATGAGTCCTATGATTGAAACTTAGATGAGTTCTCATTATTGATGAAAATTCCAGATGCTGCAGCCAAAAAATTTTAAATTGTTGGATCTGTGTTGCCTGAAAATTTATTGGTATTATTAGAAGAAATTTCTACAGTGATATGTGGTACGATAAATATGTCTTCTCCGATCTTAGAAGATGACAAATTCATGGAAGATTCAGTGAAATGATGGAGTAACAGATTTATGTATATGATGGTTATTAGATTGAAGTTATTTATAATAAGAATACTCACGGAATGAAAAAGTTTTTCTTTATATATTCATCATTTATACATCTTGAGTTACATTATGGTTGATGGTGTTTTATTATGAAACCCACATTTGATTATATAAAACATTATGATTTATCATTATTTGTTAATAATTAAATGTCGAATAATAAAAAACATTCACAGTTGGATAAAGAATCATCAATAAAAAGTTTCGAAATATGTTTATTGATAATTGCCCATCATATATGGCCGATTGAAAAGTTCATGAAAAAGGACGAATTAATAGTTTCATATCACTTAAACAAATACAGTTGATTTAGACTAGGTATTTTAAAAATCAAATTAAATCAAATCAAAATAGATAAACAAAATCAGTAAATTTAACGATACCAGGCCTCGAATTCTCTTCATTTTTTTCACATTTTATTATGAACTTGGATCTTTCCAGCCTATCACCTCTGTATTTTTGCTGGAGTATATTTTCACCTACATATAGCTTCACAATTTCACTAGCAACTAACATTATTATAGGAAAAACTCAACTTCCAAATCTCTCATATAACTCGTGTTGAAAGTTGGTTTTGAGACACCATGTTTTGACGTTATCACTTAAGCTCCGCCCCCATGTCATATCCTATTAGTAGGACCGCGGAATTAAAATAATAAATGAAGACCAGCGGAGCTCCATGAAGTGGTATTTCCCTACATCAACTCAATTGGCATTCGAATTTCAACCCTCTCAACGCCATTTAGAGAGGCTGTCGGAATGCGCAAAACCTTAGAAAATTATACATACTAATGAAGGGGAAAAAAATTTGAGAAACTTTATTCTTATACAGAGGCGAGTAAAGTTTCCAAAACCCGGTTTTAACCCTCC
This sequence comes from Cynegetis impunctata, assembly GCA_030704885.1. NCBI lineage: Eukaryota > Metazoa > Arthropoda > Insecta > Coleoptera > Coccinellidae > Cynegetis > Cynegetis impunctata. The sequence continues at coordinate 348,384 of JARQZK010000030.1, forward strand.
CTATCTCCATCAAATAGCTATAGGATGCTGAATTTCATATATGCTATTAAGAGCTCATAATATACCATTGGGAATAACACCTTCCCAATGGAATAATGCAATTATTATTATAATACACAAGAAAGGTGACATTACAAACCTAGGTAACTACAGACCTATAAGCCTACTGTCCCATATATACAAACTATTCATGAAGGTAATAACAAAGCGACTAACACATAAGCTCGATTTCTATCAGCCACGCGAGCAAGCCGGATTTAGATCGGGATTTGGAACAAATGACCATCTGCAAACTATAAAAACTCTAATAGAAAAATCCATCGAATATAATAAACCACTAATACTGATCTTTGTGGATTTCGAGAAGGCATTTGACCTTGTCAACCAACACCAGATGTTAATGGCGCTGGCGGACTGCCGAAATGACTATAGATATACCACACTGCTTAAGTATATATACGAACATGCAACCGCATGCGTAAGACTTCATGAAGATACAAACAAGTTTAGAATACAGAGAGGAGTGCGTCAAGGAGACACAATATCTCCAAAACTATTTACGGCCGTATTGGAGCTGGCATTCAAAAGAATAAACTGGGACGAAATGGGAATCAAAGTTGATGGGGAGTTTTTAAGTCATTTGAGGTTTGCGGATGACATTGTCATAACTAATAATATAAATAAGCACAGAGTATGCTCACAAGCCTCCACGCTGCTTGTAAAGATGTAGGCCTCAAAATAAACTTCGCAAAAACACAATTTATGACAAACCTTGTCTTGAGCCAGAACATATCCGTGGATAACGCATATATTGAACAAGTTGTAAGATATAAATACCTAGGTCACGAACTCAAAATATCTAGAGACAATCAAACATCGGAACTACATAGAAGGATCGGTCTGACATTGGCGGCGATCGGAAAACTGCGTGATATTTTTAAATCGGATATACCAATATGCCTCAAACGTAAGGTCTACAATCAGTGTGTCCTATCAGTATTGACCTACGGGGCCGAGACTCTGACACTGACGAAGAAACCTGCAGAACAAATTAGGGTTGCGCAGAGAGCCATGGAACGGTCGATGCTGGGAATTTCGCTTCGAGATAGAGTGCCAAATAAAACTATACGGCAGAAAACCGGTCTAACCGACGCCATAGACTGGATAACTCGTTTGAAGTGGAATTGGGCTGGCCATCTTGCAAGAACAACAGATGGAAGGTGGACAAGGCGCATCCTTGAGTGGAGACCAAGAGCGGATGCCACTAGAAGCAGAGGAAGGCCACCAACAAGATGGACGGACGACATAAAGAGGATTCGAGGAAACTGGATGAAAGCGGCGAAAGACAGAAATGAATGGCGAGCACTACGGGAGGCCTATGTCCAGCAGTGGACGCAAGTGGCTGATTGATGATGATGAATATACTATTGATCTGTCCCTTACTGCTAGTGTTGATATCTTCTAAAGCTAAACTTTTATCTGTTACATTTTAGAAAAATCACTCACCTCCCTATCGTAAACCATATCAACGGATAAACTGGCAGGAACGAGTACGAATATCATTCCCATGAAAGTAGCCGCAGAGAACACTCCCAAATTGAAACCTTCCGGCTGGGCAGTTTGTTGCAGAGGCTGAGCGTTCACTTCTATCGGCTCCCAACGATCTGTTCGCACTTCATCCGGGCTCATCAATCTTGAACAATGCACTTATCAGAAACACAGATAACATCGGTGTAATGAATTAATATAAAGTGTAGAGGTAAAGCCAACCTCCTGAATATTACATGGCAAAAGTAAAGGTCACGGGTTTCATTTCTTCATCGAGTATGTGTGAGGGAGGTAGATTGTTTGAATTATGGGGATAAACTTCTTTCTAGTCCAGTCAATGACGGTAAAAAAAAGTGTAAACTGTATATCCCATTAAGCAACGTATTTCATGAAAATTTGGATTAAGGTTCTACTATCTACTACATCTATTTCAAAGTCTACCCTGTACCGGGGGTTTGCTTTTTCTCTGGGGTTGGATGCCAACCCTTCTTGGGATTGAAAAATTTTTCATTAAAAATAAGTACGGAAATCAATGAACTGACTAATTAATTCTGAGCAAATTTTATTGCATGAAGTTTTTTCTGAAAGTCAATACTTTTCGACTTATTCGCGAGTGAAATTGTCGTTTTTCAGGCAAAAAATCACGTTTTCAGATTCTTTTTCGTGAATAACTGAAAAAATATGCATTTAATTGAAAAACCTGTAGAGATCAAAATTATAGCTTATAAAAAAAATAGAAAATCGTGTATTTCTTATGTATTCTGACCCAATACAAATGGAATTATTGCTTGTTGAAAGTTGATTGGTATTTACCACTATGTGTATTCATCAATATACTAATAGGTACATATTCTACAAAAATGTGCTTTTGGTTTTTTCCACATAACTCGCTTAGATTTTAGTTTTGAAAAGGTTCATGCTAAAATGGCGCAAAAAAGGTACTTTGAGCGAACACACGCTTTAAATGGCCTATCTTACTCAATTTTATTCTACAAAAAAAAAATGAAACGCCAAAATTTTTGAATGAGAAAAACCTACAATTTCGTACTCCACAAAATTTTGCGTATCATTAACAGTTTCTGAGTTATTTTGAAGAAAAGGCGATTTTTCGCTAAATTACGAAAATTTTTTTGTCTTCAAACTCAATTTTTTTCAAAAAGAGGTACTTTAAACTGGCCAAACACTCAGAACGTATTATAAAAACATAAATGAAGTGAATTGTAAAGAGGCAACAATTTTTTTCTAATGGGGTGGAAGAGAGGGTGAGATTTTCTCTATTTTTTTCCAACGAATAAATAGAAATCGACATTTTTCTCTTCATAACTCGCTTAGTTTTGATGCTAGGAACTGTCATAAGAAATAAAAATAAAGGATTTTTAGAGGACTTTTCATGTTTCATGAGCTTTCCCGAAAAATGCATTGGTTTTCGGTTATTGTACGTAGAAAATTTCCATTTCGGCGATTGAAAATACCAATCAACTTTCAAAAAGCAATAATTCCGTTTTTATTGGGCCTGCATACATCATATATACATAATTTTCTTTGTTTTTTTATAAGCTATAAATTTGCTCTTGCATTGTTTTCGATGAAATGCATATTTCTCCAGTTATTCGCTAGAAAGAATCTGCAAACGTGCTTTCTTGTCTGCAATCCGACAATTTCATTCGCGAATAAGTGGAAAAGAATTGACTTTCAGAAAAAACTTCATTAAACAAAAGATGCTTAGAATTAGTCAATGTATCGATTTCCGTACTTATTTTCAATGAAATTTTTCACCCCCAAGAAGAAATGGCATCCACGGCCATGGAAATAGCAACCTCCGGCACAGGGTAACTTTGAAATAGATGGAAAGTAGAACCTAAATCCAATTTTTAATGAAAATCGGTGCTGTATGGGATAGATACACGGGAAAATGGTAATTGACTGGACTATTAGTCAGATCATAGGATATACTTGTGTGTACAAGCAGTGTAACGTGTAAATTTTCCGCTTAACCGCCGCCACTGAATTGTTGATCGAAATACCGTGATTCACGCTATCAAATGATACCTCACTTTTGTTTCACCTATGAATAATAGACTCGTCCAGTTGGGAATGACTTGCGTACGACGAGAATATCCAGATAGCATCTTCCTCTTTTGGCCAATAGCTGTTGAAGAAGCAACATCGTTAAGTGTAAAATCATATTCAATATCTATTGAACGAGTATTCAGTATATTAAAATTATTAAGTTTCTGTGGCGTCTGATGGACGGTAAGTTATGAGAAGAAATATAATTATTTCGTATAAATGCATTATCTTGAAAATCTGAATTGATTCCTTATTTCATTTTTCCGCCATTTCATTTTTATTCATTTATCTATATTAAATTATTTATCTTTCAATATTGAAATAATCATCTCCCATTTCTTAATTTAAAATATTTTTAATTCATTTGCTTATTTCATTCTCTCAATTTAACACAAGATTTTTGTAGGCTAACGATGGCAAATTTCACGTGGTCATATCTTATGTTCAGTTTAATGAGATCAATATAAATGTTAATTTGAATTGGCCATCGATACCTTACAGAGACTCTTGGAAGATTTTGAGTTTGAGATAGTATATTGATTTGCCCCGAATTATTTTAGTGACCTTGGCTGGAGCTAAAGAAACCTTGGCTGGAGCTAAAGAAACCTTGGCTGGAGCTGAAGAAACCTTGGCTGTAGCTAAAAACCACGTTGGCTGGAACCATAAAGAAAATGTAACTGAAGCTACAATATAACCTCAGCCAGAACCACAAAACTTCCAAGCTTGGGGACAAGAATAGGCAATCAACAGAATACAATCCACCTAGATTATAATTGATAAAACGTCGATAGAAGATTGAATAAATGATCAGATAAGTCTCTTTGTAAATGATAAGAAAGTAGTAAATTCCTTAATTTTATATCTTGTTGTCATTACTAAAAACTTACCAGAACCTATATATATAACCTCTCTCTAGGCTAGCTCGGGCATATAAAAAGGGAGAGTGGTTACAGTGAATAAAGGATATGTGAGACTAGATAACTTGAGGAAAATAGTAGGATAGGTTGGTTTCAGAGGATGAATACTGGCTCAGCATTCGACTCTATATGTCCGCAAGCATTGACTTGCCTACGCCATGAAGGAACCTTCAAGAAAAACTCAAGGCAAGCTAGTCGACTTCGAGGTATGAATAACCCGGGACCTCCCGAATGCTAATAAACGCACACGACGGCTCGGCTATTAACTCGGCGATTTGTGAGAAATAGTTATTCATGTACCAAATGTGTTATATAGATCCTAACGATGGGCGTTAGGATCTAGTAACGCACGTGGTGCATACAAGATTTTATTTTTCACGAAAAAATTATTTTATTATAATGAAAAATCGATTTTAAAATCGGTTCATTGCTCCTATACTTTCTATTTTCCTTCTCATAGTAGGCATGTTATTTGTTGATATTTTGACGTTTGTGAATATTTTTGTCATCATATTTAGTGAATGTCATTGCTGCTTTCTTTGTGTAATCTTATAGAAATAATGGAAATGAAAATGAATTTACCCAAGAATATCATAGAAAATGCAGCCAAAGCTTCGAATAATTCATTGCCGGAGAAATCCAGAGTCGTATACGACAAGGATTATGAAGTATTTAATCAATGGAAGTTGCTTCATTTCTCTTCGCACAATGAGCGCGCGTTATGATCCATAATGCCCGCTAATAACGCTCTAGGGCATAATGAGTGTATTTATAGCAACCGTATCTAATTAACAAAACTAAATTTGATTTTACTACGTTTATTATCACAAAATATTTTGAAAAATATAACACTGCGATTGCAATTTCGGTCACTAGACCATCATCGGGCAGATTGATGGTCTAGTGACCGAAGTTTTGTTAATCATGTTAAATTATCACGTAGTAACGACGGATTCCATCAACTAACCGTATCTAAGGTAAAATCAACAAATAATATACAAGTGAAAAATAAATATAGTTTGTACGATACTTTCTTTAGATGTTGTCTGTAACAGATATTTGCGGTTACTGCTACCCATTCGAAATAATTATGCTTTTCAACGAACTTTCGTTGAAAAAAAACGACTACCCTGCTACGTACAATATTAACACACGAATGTTTTTACCCAACCTGGAAAAACATTTATAGCTCACCTGTATAAGGCATTGCTAATAAAATTAATCGCAATAGGCAAACCGTGCTGGTAAGTATCATTGTAAATAACAGTCATGCTGTAGTCGGGATTCTCGAAGGAGTTTATATTGACGGCGGCCATGTGCGGTTTCATTTCTAGTAATAAAGAAAAATTTCCGTTGTATTCGTCGATTCTCGATGCACCAGAATACAACAGTTCATCGTAAAACGGATCTAGATTGTTCGTCGAACTATTGTGTACCGCCAACGCTACATCTGCATAAGTAGTACCTGAAAAAAATTGTTTCATATTAATCATCTAAGCCTCTTCAATAACTTCGGAAGAAATAACTTCTTATGTACAAACCGCGCAGGCTCCACACTTCTTCTAATTAAAAAACCTCCCTTTCGAGAGGGTAAAATGGGCTAGTAGCTAAGGCCATTTTGCCCAATAATAATCGTCTTGGGCCGGGTCTATGTTACCAGGGGTCTTGGATTATACCAATACCTGGCTTGCTTAATTCAAAATTTTATTTTAAACCGGCTCCACACTTGTAAGGCCGGCCGCACATTTACTACAATCGGATCCGATTGTCTGAAACGATCTCAAATCGGACCACTAGCGCACCCTGCCGACAAAATACGTCCGATTTTATTTGAATGTCACAAGCAGGATATTTTTCGACCGTGGTAATTTAATTTTCAGTATCGCACATGGTTTGACAACTCCTTTTTCTATACTTCCTGTCAAAAACTGACAGAAATAATCGTATGCGGTAGACTATTAAAAACAATGCACGACTTGCCTTCCGGTAGTCGGATCAGACTTTTAATCGGTACAATTGGTAGGACGCACTGCTCGTGCATCCGAGTTGGACGTCCGATCCGATATCGGATCGTAGGTGTGCGATATGATCGTATGAAAGTATAGGTATTTGAGCGTCAGATGCCCTGATTCGACAATCGTTTCAGACAATCGGAACCGATTGTACCTAGTAAATGTGCGGCCGGCCTTATAGGCGAGCGGCGTACCCCCAAAATTATGACACCTACCCATAACTTTTTGGTAACCGACAAATTTTGGCACCAACATGTTCGTTTCAAAAATCTGCACAACTTTTCTAAGTAAAATATTTCGATTGGAGTGGGGCAACATTGTGTTTCATTGAAATGACACTTTAACGGTTTGATCGTGATATTAAGTACTTTCAAAAAATGTTCAGATTGATAACCAAAGTTGACCTGCTTTGATGTAACGTAACTATATATATATATATATATATATATATATATATATATATATATATATATATATATATATATATATATATGTATATATTTAACGAATAATCGGGTTTTTATCTTCGTCGAATAAAAGAGTCGAGGAAATTTTTAAAATGATACTTACAATTATAAGGTTTTGATTAATATAGTTTTAAGAAGTTTTTGGCAAAATTGCAAGAACTTATGTTACAAAGAACGAAATCTATAGCACTTCTAGGCGAGCGGCGTACCCCAAAAAAGAGCTCTCATTAATGAAGAACCCATATTTTTTTGGTAACCGACAAAATTTGGTACCAAAATGTTCGTTGGAAAAATCTGCACAACTTTTCTCAATAAAATTTTTCGATTGCTTTTTTTTCAAAAGTAATACGCGCGCAGATTACGTTTCAACTCGCTGTCAATTTGTTCCACTTTTATATATTGAAACGAAACTTTTACGGTTTGATCGTGATAATAGGCACTTTCAAAAAAATGTTTAGATTGATAACCAAAGTTGACCTGTTTTGATGTTACGTAACTATATATATATATATATATATATATATATATATATATATATATATATATATATATATATATATATATATATATAATATATAAATATATATATATCTATATATTTAATATATATATATATATATTATATATATATATATCTATATATATATATATATATATATAATATATGTATATATATATATATATATATATATATATATATATATATATATATATATATATATATATATATATATATATATATATATATATATATATATATATATATATATATATATATATATATCGAATAATCGGGTTTTTATCTTCGACGAATAAAAGAGTCTAGGAAATGTTTAAAATGATGCTTAAAATTAATAAGATTTTAATTAATATAGTTTCAAGAAGTTTTTGGCAAAATTGCAAGAACTTGTGTTGCAAAGAACGAAATCTATAGCACTTCGAATATACTGCGCGCGATTGTCGTTTGAACACACACTATTAATTATCTTCTCACTATCAATTATCCTCTCACTATCTATCGCTATCAATAAATCAAATTTTTATGTAACTATCTTCTTTGAAAAGTGGATTAATGTTTTAAACAAATTTTAAAAACCTTCATTATCATAAATTTTTATTATTTTTATACATTTTTCTATATTTTTTGTATAATGAAGTTATAGAAAAGTAATATATACAAAGGTAAAGAAAAATAATATCATTTATTATGGAATATCTGCTAAAATATTTTTGTTCATGCAAGAGCAGAAATAAACCCTGTACAAACATTGTGTGCCCATGTTTTGCAAAAATAATAAAAATTTATGATAATAAAGGTTTGTAAAATTTGTTTTTAAACATGCCTCTCCTTTTCAAAGAAGATAGTTAAGATAGTTACATAAAAATTTGATTTATTAATAGCGATAGATAGTGAGAGGATAATTAATAGCGAGTGTACGTTCAAACGACAACCGCGCGCAGTATATTCGAATTGCTATAGATTTCGTTCTTTGCAACACAAGTTCTTGCAATTTTGCCGAAAACTTCTTGAAACTATATTAATTAAAACCTTATTAATTATAAGCATCATTCTGAAAATTTCCTCGATTCTTTTATTCGACGAAGATAAAAATCCGATTATTCGTTAAATATATATATATATATATATATATATATATATATATATATATATATATATATATATATATATATATATATATATATATATATAGTTACGTAACATCAAAACAGGTCAACTTTGGTTATCAATCTGAACATTTTTTGAAAGTACTTAATATCAAGATCAAATCGTAAAAGTTTCATTTCAATATATAAAAGTGGAAAAAATTGACAGCGAGTTGAAACGTAATCCGCGCTCAAATTACTTTCGAAAAAAAAACAGTTTTTCTCGAAAAACACAATGTTTCCCCACTCCAATCGAAAAATTTTATTGAGAAAAGTTGTGCAGATTTTTGCAGCGAACATTTTGGTACCAAATTTTGTCGGTTACCAAAAAGTTATGAATTCTTCGTTAACGAGAGCTCTTTTTTGGGGTACGCCGCTCGCCTATTAGCATTAAACTATTTCATATAACTTCTGATATGTAACATCTTAACTGGCGTTATGTGGTATTTCGTGGGACTAATTTAGTGAATACTACGATACTATGAAATGAAAATAGATTTAATGTTTATTCATTTTTCAATCTGTCTGATTGAATATAATTTTCCCATTCAATTTTGAACTTTGTTGTTTTGAAAACTTAAATTGATGAATTTACTTACTCAATCAAACTTACCATTTAAAGCCAAAGTTTGTTGTTTGGGTTCGAACGTCTGATTACCATTGACGTATAAGCCCAACACAGCTAAACCGAGCGGCATGAATACCATAAAGTATAACTTCTGGATATCCCTGTATATTCTCAGCACTCGCAGGTGGAGTAGAGCCAATAATGTTTGGAATATCGAAGGCCTGCACTCTTGAATGAAATGAAACAGTTAAACATAAACTTATAAAATTCTCACAAACAAAAATGGGAAATTGGCCTCTTCGTAAAAATCAATTTTTATAGTCGTATTCTCCAAGAAAATAATACAACATATGGAAAGTCAACTGTCAGATGCGTTCCTTTTTCTCAACCGTGCACTTCGCGGAGACTTGAGATCGAATCGCACCTCGACCTGCTTCGCATTAGTACACGATGCACTTTTTTTTTATTTGTCTTTGAATAAAATAAATTATTTTCAAATTTTTGATTTTTCGTGGTTTTTGAAAATTTACCAAACTCCACTGCGTCTGGAGATTGAGTTGTAGGGTCCTAACTTGGTACGAAGATTGATTTAATGTTGAGGAAGAGCATTTGGATAGTTTCAACCATTTTCCTCAGCCGCGCTTCACCGCACGGGTAATATTCCCTTCAAACCTCATCCCGATCAGTAAACGATGCACTTGGCGAATTTTTTCAACAATAGAAGATTGAAATTTGGTATGGGATTGAGTTGATGTACCTCAACCACAATGCACTTCGAGAATTTTATTTTTACTAAAATAAATTATTTTCTTCTTTTTAATTCGGCTGCTAGGTATTTCTTCTTCTTCCGGTGCCTTACCCGGTTTCGGGCATAGGCGACCTCTCTACAACTATTCGTGCTGTGCGTGATACAGTTATACACGAATAGAAGGGACCTACTGTTTTACGACGGTTCCGAACGTCTTTATAGAGAGGCATTACTAGGCAGAATACTTCTCGGTGGTTTGCCATTGCCTTCCGAGAGGTGGCTCCGCATTAATTCGTTGGTTCGGCCGGGATTCGATCCAGCCACCTTCTGTTCAGTAGCCCAACGCACTGACCACTGAACTACGGAGCCACTGCTAGGTATTTAAGTATGATTATCCAAAATATAATTCAATTCGTTAGAATCGCATCTCGACCCGATGCATTCCTCCCGAAAAAAATGACCTTAGCTCTGTCACCAGTTTTTAATTTTTGAATGAAATAAATTATTTTCTAATATTATTTCGGTTTGCTATTAAAGCGTAGTTTTTCAAACAATTATTCATTCCATTCGAATCGCATTTCGACCCGATGCACTTCGAAAAGTACGACCTTAGTGACGTACCTATGTAGCTCTGATGCTCCCGCTTTTTTTTTAATCTCGAACACGACTGAATAATAAAAATCATTTCGGAGTGTAATTATGCTCTGAAGATAAAGAAAAGACTTAAAGAAATAACGAATATATAAAACCTCAAATACCTTCAAGGTAAATCACGGATTTGTGATTGATTTTGTGATTGATTTTCTTGTCGTAGCAGAAGACTAGTTTATGTTATCTTCAACGGAAAAACAATATTACTACTATATACTTCAGAAATTCTACAGACAAACATGTGATACGTATACAGAAATATTAACGCACACCATATATTTTACAAAATTGATAAACAGCCTTACCTATTTCTATATTGCCTATATTATTTCCCTCATTTTGGAGGCTTTGATAACTCGTACTTTTACTCTGGAGACTCAAGCTTCTACTAAGCGTCCGACCTCGGACAATTTTCTTAGAGATTTCATCGACTTGCTCTTCTTCAAGTTCCTCCTCATCTTTCTCAAGATGTAAAAACACCTCTTCCAGGGTAGTCATGGATACACCGTAACTCGATATACCTAAAAAAATTGAAACCAATAACTTAACAACTAATAACAAACAATATCAACAGACAAAACATAAACAGGACGAATGAAATTTGAAACAATTTCAGTTTTTCATATTCATGTGTAGGTATATTATTTTAGGATCTGTTAGAAAAAGGAAGAAGAGGAGAATGGATTTTCAGCTAGCTAACTCACCTAGTTTTCCGTTTTCGTTGTTTATTTCCTGTTCGATTGCCGAGAAAAGTGGAGCGAAGTTATCAACCGCGTTGTGTGGCAGAATGAAACTGAGTTCTCTTCCATGTCTTCTGTCTTTTTCCGCCTTAGGAACGTGATTAGTTACCAATTTAGCTATTGAATGTTCTTTGGCAACACCTTAAACACGGATAGAAAAAAATTATAATATTTCAAACACTGAAAATAATAGAAAAGTACATCCTCACCTTCCAGTACCAAGGTTAGATGATACCCAATGCCAAATTTGTTCTTCAAGAAGAGCGAACTACCGCAACACCTTATGCTTCCTTTGGATACCACGGCTTTTCTGTCGGCTAGAGAAGGAAAACAACAAGAAATTCGTGAAAACTCTAAGTCTTCAGCTCTTTATTCACCTAATATATCAGCTTCATCCATGAAATGTGTAGTTAGTAGGATGACCTTTCCGTGCCTCCTATTCTGCAAAAATGACCACATGTGTCTTCTTGAATATGGATCCACGCCTGCCGTCGGTTCATCCAATATTATAACCTAGGGCAACAGACAAAATAGCAACCTACATTTACACATTAACAAAAGATATATCAAACGCAAGTTAATGCAAAAATTAAGGCATGATTTTATTTCCACAGTTACAAAAAACGCATTCAATGTAAGTTAATCCGGAATTTGGGACGTGGTTTAATTTACACGGTTAAACAAAACATGCATAGAATGCAAGTTAATCTGACATTTAAGGAGTGTCATAGTTTCTACGATAACAAAAGATGCATCGAAGACAAGTTAATCCGAATTTTAAGGCGTGTCTTCATTTACACAGTAACAAGAGATCCATCGCAAGTTGAACTGAAGTTTAAGGCATGGTTCAATTTGCACGGTAACAAAAGATGCATGAAATGAAAGTTAATCCGAAAATGATGGCGTCGCTTAATTTTACACAGTACCAAAATATGCATTGAATGCATGTCAAAATATTAAAGAGTGGGCTTAATTAACACGGTAACAAGAGATGCAGCGAACGAAAGTTTATCCCGAATTTAAGGCGTGGCTTAATTTACACGGTAACAAAAGATGCATGGAATAAAAGTTAATCCAAAATTGATGGCGTCGCTTAATTTACACAGTGACAAAAGATACATCGAATGCAAGTTAATCCAAATATTAAGGCGTGACTCAATCAACATGGTAACAAATAAATTGAATGCTACTTCCTGCGAAATTTGAGGCGTGACTTTTACAGATCATACCTACCTAGATCTTTTATTTTTCATATTATAATAAGGCCGAAATTTACTTTTAGAAAAATATGCTTAGGCTTGAAATATTACAGAGAGCTGATTGGTTTGTACCGAAAAGATTCGAAATTTCGTCGTTTATAATCTTGACTAGCTTGTTCACCTTTGGGTCCCCTATTAGCGCAATTCCAATAGAAAGTTTTCTTTTCTGGCCGCCGCTCAAATGTTTTGCATAAGAATTGGCTTTGTCACTCAAGTCTATGTCCCTGAGCGTCTTCATAACCACAAACTCCCTGGATTTCTTTGAAATTCCCTACAATGTAAAAAAAACGATAAAATTCCCTAATTCATTTTTTTATCATGAGACGTAGAAATTACTGATGTCTCACCTTAACCGCAGCAAAAAATTCTAAATGTTCTTTCGGCGTCAAGTTGTCGAAGAGGATATCATGTTGTGGACAAACACCTGTCATTCTCCTTATTTCATCCATATCGTTAGAGTCTCTAAAAACGTGATAGGTAAAATTCCAAGTAAAACGCAAATATTTCATGTAGCGAAATTTTGATATCTCATACCTCACATCATAACCGAATATATACGCTGTGCCGGAAGAGGGAGCTGTCAATCCTGTCAAGATGTTGAACAATGTCGTTTTCCCTGCGCCGTTATGCCCTAAAATGGCGGTGATTTGCCCCTCGTAAATTGTGAGGTTAATTCCATTGATAGCTTTGATTTCTGGCCTCGTGCAATGCTGAAAATTACAATCAAGAAGCGCGTAGAAAAATGATTTTTCAACTCACCGTGAACGATTTGGACAAGTCGACGATTTTAATCGCTTCCCTCCCTTTCATTTCTCTGTTGACCGGCTCCACGTCAACGTTTCCATCTTCGCCTGTGTTCAGGGAAGCCACCGATCCTCCGTTGGCTATGAGATGGTCCCTCACTGGTTTCTTGCCGCACCAAAACGACGGGCTGAAGCAAAATAGCGGGCCCCTCTTGACACCGTTTTCCGCTGTAAAAATTGAGTCAAAAATGAATTTCGAATTCTAGTAGAGATCCTCGATATGTACCCTGTTCCAAGTAATTCCACTCACAAATTGAAATATTGATTGAGAATTTCCAAAAATTTTGAAGAAAACTCAATTAGGAATCATATTATACATACAAACAATAAATTGGAGAGAAGAGAAATTTGCATGTCGGTAACTGTAACCTGAAATTATTTTCGGTTTCTGCCACCAGATGTCACGCCTGTATCTGTCAGATCCCAATTACTTACTCGGTATCACTGAATCCAAGTAGTAGGCCAAGAAACCATAAAGAACTGTATCAAAAGCCATCATGATTAGACTTCCGCCAAAGGATATGCCCTCCCCAGCCCATAAATTGTCGAAGTTCACACCTTCCCCCGATAATTCCATGACCAAAGCCTACAACATAAATAATTGCATTGAGAAATTGATAGCATCATGACAAAATGGCTAGTTCAACTTACCTTATCCATTGCCAAAGCAAATCCCGAAGAGCTACACAGAGAAACGATCCAAAGAATTGTCGAACTTGAACTATCGATAAATACCTGAATGAAATACAACAGGCTCATAGTTACAACTATGAAATTTCCCAAAATTCCTGCCGTCTGAAATGAGAATTAATATAACTGTCAAGCTATTGAACAATTATTCGTTCAACTTACTCTCGACTTGTCGAAAAATGGAGTCAACATGAATCCGAACATGATGATCGATAGCGAGAACAAAAGTACCAGAAGAAAAATTAGCAGGAAGTTTGTATTTTGGAACACGCTCAGTGTGAAGAGAAGGACGCAACAGACTACAGAGAAAATGAATACGAATACCGCGTATATAATGAACCATGATAACCTGAAACAAAAAAGACGAAATAGTTTTATTTTATACTTGTATGGCTTATTTCTATTCGTAATATACATCAACTACATCTGAAAGCATCTTACCAGAATACAGAATCCTTCAGTCCCATTATCTTCATGCCCTCCTTAATCTTATTTTCCTTTTCTCCGACAATTAATATCAAGAGATAAGTGATGAATTGCGACAGTGCTGTCACCATGTATAAAGGGATGAGCACACGAAAGATAACCATCCAGTTGGCAGTGTAAGCTTCCTTCGGGAACATTTCCAGGAGGATTTGTGGGATCTTGATATCGTCCCGTCCTGTATCAAGCTGCAAATAGAACGGTCATTCTCCTATCAGCAGAGAACATTTATAAGGAACAATCTTATGAAATACATTATAAATTGTGTTCTTCATCCAATACACCATTAAAGTGTTGGTTTTCATTAGAAATTAGAAGGTATCTTCAGATCTCACTTGAACTTTAAATCACCTACTGAAATATTTAAAATTTCTTTTTTGAATCCGTCTTGCCCGATTATAAGTGGTAATTTGAGAACAAGTTTTCAATAAGGTCTGTAAGACATGGGTTTCGAAATAGTATTACTCGATAAGGCGTACGGTTTGTAAAGTGCCTATAATACATGTTGCTCGTAAACTATCTACAAGACGTAATACATGTGGATTGAAAAAGGTCTACAACACTTGAGGCTTTTGAACTGTGTACAAAACTTGCGACTTATAAACTATCTACAAGACATGCGACTTGTGAATTGCCTAAAATTCGTGTAGCTTGTAAACTGTCTACAGGACTTGTGGCTGGTAAACTGATTACAAGACTTGCGGCCTGTAAACTCCTTACAAAATACGTGCGACTTGTAAATTCTCACTGAAAAAAGTGGCTTTGAAATGTAAGGAAACGCTTATGACTTGTAGATTGCCTATAAGACGTGAGACTTTCAAACTGCCTATAGACGTGCTACTTGTGAACTACCTATAATCTATAAGACGTGTGGGTTGGAAGATGTATTTAAGACGTATTGCTGGAAAAAGCCCACAAGATATTCGGCTTGTAAATAGCGTGCAACACGTGGGTCCAGAAAATGCCTGCAAGACGTCGGGCTTATAAACTGCCTATAAGACGTGTTACTTTTAAAATGCCTACAATATGTGCGGTTCATAAACTGCCTATATGATATGCGACTTGTAAACTTCTCACAAGACATACAGTTTGTCAATCGTCTGCAAAATATGTAGATGGTGAACTGTCTGTAGGGTACAACCGCATTGGTCGATTTATCGTAAGTGAAGTTGGTTTAATAGGTACGGAGTTAAAACCTTCGCACTTTTATTTAGTCTTCTACCTTGATTTTCGTGTAGTCCAATAAGGCCTGTAGTGCGACAAAGCCCGAATAATAGTACTCGTTCACAGGGCAACTGTCGCCCGTCTCTATCGGCCAAACGTCAGGCCAACGGCTCGTAAACTGTCTACAAGACGTGGGCGGGCTGTACAAAACTGTAGTAGCAGGTGTTTCGTGAAACGATGGATTCGTTCTTATTTCGTACCTGAAACAAACGAAAACGGCAATGGTAGAGATAATGGAGTCAGAAATTACGTTGCTGCATATGGGACAGTGAAATATGAGGTCTGATATTCAGACACATATATTTAGACAATTTTGTGTCGATAATATAAAGTAAAATACATCCATTTAAATATTATACATACTTATTTCTTGTGGTATCAAACATTCGAACTTAAGAATTTAACTAATTACAGTTGAATTTCGACCAATTGGCGATCACTAGCAATCATTAACATTCAAAAATAAATGACATAGTTGATATTTGTTTTTAATGAACTCACTTCAATTTGCCATTAATAGGACCGGGTTCATCGAATATGACGGCTATGGGTATATGCGACGGTTCCAACCAATATGCTTTCAGCAACTCAGCCCTTGAAGAAAAAACCAACCAATTGATGGACTGCTTGTTACCGTTCTGTTGGTCTTGGCTTTTCAACCACAAGGCGTTCACCTCCTTTAAAAATTCCTGTCGAAAATCAACGAATTTTTAATCAGCTTTCCACGTGATCGCTTTCAAGAATTTCGATATTAAAGACTTTGAGTATTAAAGTAATCCGCTCTACTCAAACACTTACCAGTGTATCGGTGGTGTTTGGTACGACGGCAACGGTGTGATTTTGGAAATGCTGGAAATACTCGAACAGCTCCGCCTCCCCTCTCGGCGTTATCATTTCCGGAAAGTTAGGGTTTGGCATTACGAACTTCATCAAAATCAGCAATCCCAGGGAGTATAAGGGCAATAAGACCTCCTGTAACAACAAACAGTGAGCAGCAGAGCTCCATCACTAGGGTCCTATTTTGCGGGCGAAATGCATAGCGTTGAGATGCGATTCTAACGGATTAAATTCTATTTTGAAAAATCACACTTGAATAGCAAAATGAATTGAAAGGTAAAAAATAATTTATTTTATTTGATAAAAAATTCGCGAAGTGCATCGTGGTTGAAGAAAAAAGTTATATATATATATATATATATATATATATATATATATATATATATAGATATAATATATAAAATTTCAAATTTTTGGAACTTGCTAGATGTGTTGGGGACTGCTCAGCTAAAATATTTTCATCTATTGGGCATTTCCAGTTATACCGGAAATAGCTCCTTAGTCGCTTGTTTTAGATGGGACACCCCAAATATTATTACATTTTTGAATTTAGCTCAAGATTCTAGGCAGATTTTATATATCATGTCCTATACCTAAGTCTATGCGTTTTTGACATATTTAAATTTTCATGTTAAAAATGACGATTGCAAGCCCTAATATAATTATCAATTGTTCCTATAAGGAAGCCCTTATTACTTACTTTGTGTTGGATTCCTTGTTGAAAAGGACTTGCTTTAATAGATTTTGTATAATATTTGGATAACTAATCATACAGAGTGTTCAAAAAATAAGATTTAAAATGAGATTGAGAAAACTGACTAAAATCAATATTTCCAAATGGAAACCCCCCATTTTGTAGTATTAAACAAGGTTATCTATACCTAAAATTTCTAGTTTTCGAAATATTGCCAATTCAATATTTTTGTATGGCGATTTTGTATTTAATCATTTAACAATTAGATCTAGGAAAGCCACGATCGGATTTGACATTTAAAATCATCGTAAAGGCACCCCGGTTATAATACAAAGGAAGATTATTTAAACTTATTTATCATTTATGGACAATGTGATAAAAGTTATTCCTAGAAAATGTGATACATTTGTGATACGATATCCTCAAAAACAGAAACAATCACCAGATACAATATGGTTATAAGACGAATTATAGAAAACTTGAAAAACTTTGGACCCGAAAAGGAAAAATGTACAGAAATTATTACCTAACAATGAAAATATTGATACCGTAAACTGGAAATAGAAATGTTAAAAAAATTATTTAAGTGAATGTTCGAATTGGTGTGTTTGAACTTTTTGCGCATCCGAGCCGCAATTGTTCATGGTTGGCTCTTATTTTTTTTCTAATTCAAAATTATTATCGCATCAACCGTAAAGGTTATCAGCGACGGTACAGTGAATCAAATACAATGGTAAAGCTTTGTTAATATTACGAACCTAATTTATTAAATTTACACCATTTTTACTATTGAGGATATTCGATAGCGAACCAGTTATGCCACATAGAATTCTTTGATTATTGAATTTAACACAATCTATTAATAATTGTACCACTGTTAAATTCTTATTACAAACTAAGCATCTAGGACTCGCTTCGCGTTTGATTAGATGTATAATGGGTGATTCTGGTGTGTCCTCTCTCTCTTTTTTCCTCTTTGGTTTTAGGTCGTTGCTAGTGGCAACTTAAACCTCTTTTTTCGTTTCCAGGAGGGTATGTGTGTTTCCTTTTGATGGATGGCATATTAGTTGATGTTCAAATTTGTCCGTTTCATTGTGGACAGTATACCCCTGCTAGGTTGGACTGGAAATGAGTTGCTGCTCCTCTGATCAGTTGGTTCTCGTGGGTCATGGCTTTCTCGGTTTCATATTTAGTCTTTGATTTTATTTCATCTTTTATATACCGGATGTTTAAGTCACGGTGCAGTTGTTCGTTGCGCATGAAGAATGGGGCGTCTGTGATGATTCTGAGGCACTTGTTTTGAATGATCTGTATTTTGTTCAAGTTGGTCTTACATGTGTGGCCCCAGATCCAAGATCCATAGAGGAGCACAGGTCTTATCAGTGCAGAATATAGCTTCAGTTTTGTAGCTAGAGACAATCTTCGTGATTTAAGGAGGGGATAAATGATTTTCATGATCATAAAACCTTTTTCCTTCAGCTTCGTTGTTTGGACTGACCAGGTCAGTTTGCTGTCTATGTGTATCCCAAGGTATTTCACGCTGTTTGACCATTTGATACGTTTATCCTCATATTGAAGAAGTCTGTAGTTTCTTTCTGCTTTTTTAGTGAACAGGATAGCCTGGCATTTTTTTGGGTTAACTCTAATTCTCCACTTGGTGTACCATTCTTCTATTTCGTCGGCGGCTGTTTGGGTGTTTTCCATGGCCATGTCCACGCTTCTGGAGCACGAAGAGATAACAGTATCGTCTGCGAATAATGCTATCTCGCTTCCTGCCGTTCTTGGGAAGTCACTGGTATAGATGTTATACAGCAAGGGTGCCGACACCGATCCTTGTGGAACTCCAGACTTCATTTCCCTGACCTCTGACATCCTTTCTCCGAAACTTACTCGGAATCTACGGTTTTCGAGGAACGACTGGTAGAACCTCGTAAGATTTTCCGGTATACCGAGAGTGATGATTCCACCGTGCCAGGTTTTGTCAAATGCCTTAGCAATGTCTAGGAACATTGATGCGGTGGTGTCTTTATTATTTAGGGCTGTCTTTATGTTATCAGTAATCCTCATGATTTGGTGTTCCGTGGAGTGATGTTTACGGAAGCCAAATTGTTCCTTGGGTAAGATGTTGTTTTCTTCCACGAACTTCTGGAGTCTCTTAAGTACAATTTTCTCAAGGATCTTGGAGACTGACTTAGAAGGCTTATGGGTCGGTAGTTTTCCGGCTTCTTGTGGTCTTTACCAGGTTTAGGAATCGTTATAATCTTTGCTTCCTTCCAGTCGTTTGGGAAGTAACAGTGTCGTAGGCAAGCGTTCATGATGGCTAGCAATCTAATGGTTGTTTTCTTAGGCACGTTTTTTATGGCAATATTGTTTATTTCATCCAGTCCTGGTGCTTTCTTGTTCTTCAATTTTTTGATGATCTCTACCAATTCTTCGTAGCAGGTTGGTTCGATTCCTATAGGCCGACAGGACTTTATGAGAGAGTTTACGTGGTCTGATTGTAGGTTCAGGAGGTCTGTCTCCTCGTCGTCAAGTTGTTCGTTGTCTGTGAATTGCTTCCTGATACTCTCTGCAAGTAGTTCTGCCTTTTCTTCTTCACTGAAGGCGAATGATGCCTCATCGTTCAGTGGTGGGTTGGTTGTAGTTCCCGTCTTCAGTTTTTTTGCCACTTTCCATATGCCTAAGTGGTTTTGGTCAAGTCTCTCCAGGTATTCGTCCCAACTATCGCTGTGATATTCCATTAATTTGATCTTAAGTTGATTATTCAATCTACTTGCTATGGTCTTGTCGTATGGGCAACCAGTGGTTTGTGCTATCTTTCTTGCTTTTCTTTTTTCTTTGATGAGGTTCCTCAGTTCTCTGGGTATTTTGCCATTTAACACGTCTGATTTTGTTGTTGGTGTGTCCTAGACGCAGTCTCGACATTTTAACTTGAAATTGTCGATTTTCCGAAAAAGACTCCCACTTTTCATTAATTTCTAGGGATTTGTTCGCCATTCGGTCTGCCAGGACGGTATGACTCTCTGCTTGATGGAATTTTAAAAGTCCATAGGTGTTAGTAGGTGAGAAGTTTCGGCATTTGTATCTACAGTTGCAGCTGATCGGGCATAGGTGTCCGCTTTTTCATTACCCTCGATGCCTATGTGCGAAGGAATCCATATGATAACAAGTTTTTTGTCTGAATTGTTTGCCATGCTCATTTCGAAATGGATGTTGAAAGCAATAGGATGAGTTATATATATATGTTTTTTTTTTTAATCGAAGGTACCGTCATGGAATCATTCATGACGGCGAAATGGCGTTAACCGAAGTTATAAGCCAACATATAATCACACAAAATCCGGAAAAAAAAAAAAGAAAAAAACTATCATATAATCTATCCTAAAACACAAAACCAACAAGAAAATTAAAAGAAGCCAAACTCAGGGGAGGACACTGGGACACTTAACGCCAAGGGACTCTTCAAGGCGATTTTGATCTTCATACACACACATGAAATAAGCCACGGACGGATGGATTAATATACATTAGGGGATAACAAAGGAGATTTCAAAATTGTTTCTATAATCAGATCTTAATACTACCTATAGATTTTATGTGATCATATATGGCCCAATAAATGTCTATATTATTTAATGCCAGTAAGTAGTTCAAACTGAAGGGCTGGTGGAAACGTACGAGTTGATTTATATGGTTACAAAGTTGTGTCCATTTATCTCGAATACGTTCGCAAGTAAGTAACATATGATTAGCATCACCCTCCTCGCCACATTCACATAACGGGTCCTCCTTAATACCAATTCGGTGTAAGTATACTGGGCAAATGACATGACCACTTCTTAACCTTGAGATTGATCTAATAAACTCTCGATTATTTCCGATGTTTTTGAACCAAGTTTCAGATGTAGGTTGTTTATTTATGTCTTTATAGTAGGCACCCTTTCTATTTGAATGATATTCCATTTCCCACTTTTTGTAAATATCTTTTTTGTAATACAAAAAAAGGTCACTATACAAACAATCTTGATGTTGTTCCTCCAAAAAGGTCGCGGCTTTAGCTATCCCGTCCACCTTTTCATTCGAAGTTATTCCAACATGCGCCTTTACCCACATAAAGTGAACAAAAATGTCCTGATTTTCTAGAGTGAATAATTTTCTTATGGATATCGGAAAATGATGAGTCTAATTTGAAATTTTTGATGGAGAGTAGCGCACTTTGGCTATCTGAAATTATAATGAATCTGGAACTATTTAGAGTCTCTATATTATCTTCAATGTATTTTAGAGCAAGGTATATGGCGAATAATTCGCCGTAAAAAATACTACAACGTTTATTAAGTGTCGTGTAACGGGATGTTTCCGAATACGGAATGTATATTGCACTACCCACTGCAGAATCAGGAAATTTAGAAGCATCCGTAAATATTTGTTTAAATGTACCAAAATTAGAATGAACATACGAAACAAAGTCGAATTGAGGGTGTAAATTATTGTACGAGGGGAAAGTCACAGATACAGGAGTCAACCAAACATCGTATGGTACCGTATAGATTGAAAGTTTTCTTTCGGTAAGAATATTATTGAACTTTTTTTTTTTTTAGTTCATAACAAGACACAATTATTGGATCTTTTTTAACTATCCAGTATCTATGCGTAAGTGTTATCAGAAACAATCGATGGACATCGTCCATCACCGGACTTGAAGTAGAGATTTTTTTGAAAATGTATTTTCCTCCTAATAGTATTCTACGATAACTGAGGGGTATCTCGGAAGACTCTGCTAAGACTACATCGTTAGGTGTAGATTTAAGAAGACCAATGCATAGTTTGATTGATTTTCGTTGTAAAATATCCAGAGGTTTCAAGGATGATACTGAAGCGTCCCCATAATAGAAACTACCATAGTCGATAACTGATCTGATAAACGCCTTGTAAAACATTATTGCCGTATTCTGGTCTGTCCCCCAATTATTAAAACATACATATCTTAGGATTTGGTACCTTTTCTCAGCCCTTACTTTTGTGTAAGTAATATGATTTTTCCATAAAAGTTTTCTGTCCAAGATTACTCCTAAAAATTTCACGCTGCTCTTATGTTGAAAAGATAAATTATTCAAAATTAAATGGTCTGGGAAATTTGTTCTAGATGTACAAAACGAGCACACAATTGATTTAGACATTGATATACTATGTCCGTGAGCAAAAAGAAATTTAGAAAAGTTTTGTATGGCTATTTCCAACTCATGTTGGCATTGTGTATGGCTATTGTTGACGGAATATATGGTTATATCATCGGAGTATTGAAGTAGCTTGATATTAGGATTATTGAAGCATTGAGAAAGTCGATGGTAATAAATAATAAATAAAATTGGGGACAAAATTCCTCCTTGTGGTAAGCCTAAGCTAGTGCGCCTCGGACCTTCGAGATTTTGCTCTATTTTCAGGAACAATTCTCGGTTTATATATAGGTTGTAAATTAAATTTGCGAATCGAATAGGCAGACCAATATTAATAATTTCTTCCTTCAAAACCGATAAAGAAATATTATCGTATGCACCAACTATATCTGCAAATACAGCCGTAAGTATATTTTTATCAGAGAATGCTAAATTGATATCTGTTACTAATTGTGTGATACAGTCATAAGTAGAACACCCCTTGCGAAAACCATACTGACATCGAGGAAATCTGTCATAATATTCCAGCCACCATTCTAGTCGAAGTTTCAACATTTTTTCAAAAGTTTTCATTAAACAAGAAGCCAAAGATATAGGTCTATATGAGTCTGACAAACTAGGATTTTTATTAGGTTTGAGTATTGGAACGATCACATATTTTTTCCAGTCACTAGGATAAACACCGGTGGATAATATTTTATTAAAAATTTTTAGTAACATCCGTTTACTATTGAGTGGTAATTTATACAACATTATATATTGAAAATTGTCAAATCCTGGAGTAGTATTACTTTTCAATTTCAAACATTTTTCCAATTCGGACAAAACAAAAGGACGACAAACGATATCATTATTATTATATTCAGGCAGATCCAACTCGCATTCATGTATTCCATCCGTATATATATGTTGTATCGTATGGATGGAATTTAGGGAATCCGTAAGTATTATGAAATTGTTGTATATCTGATTTGAATTGATGAATTTATAGGCCATGTAAATTGCATACATTTCTGCTGTGTTTCTGTTTTTGAGGATATGTTGTCACAAATGTATCACATGTTTTTGAAATAACTTGATCACATTGTCCATGAAGAATAATAGTATATTGTATAATTAGTGGGAAAAGCATAATATTCCCAAACGACTGTGATAATTACCAGACGAGGAGCGTAGCGAAGAGTCTGGTAACACAGGAGTTTGGGAATATTATGCTTTTCCCACGTTGATTTACATTTAAAAAAATTAATTAATTAAAAAATATTTCATCCAAGATGTAATCAAGTAAGTTTAAATAGGTTTCTCTATGTTCATATTGAAATATAGAAGTAGTAACCATGGAAATTACTCTGTTATGACAAAAGTAATAGTTATTTAATAAACTAGTTTATTAATGACAGCGATTAATGGTTGAGATATTTTAACGCGTGAGCGGAGCGAGCGCGTTAATAGTTCGAGACCATTAATCGCTACATTAATGAACGAGTTTATTACAAGATTTTTCCATCGACCTCATCATGAATTGAGTATAAATTATTGATTGAAATAAATTTTTATTTTGCATGACAGATACACTTGACACAATATAAATTTCTATGTTCATTTCGATATATTTATATTTATGCTCCCGATGGAACAATTTGAGAAATTCATAGATGGAATATTAGACATGTGACATTCTGAATAGTTAACATTACCTACAATATCCGATAAGGAATATGTGGAACTGGTGGAAGCTGAAGTGTTATTTACTTTCGAACGATTATTGCATAATATTTTTTCCGCAGTTTCTACTTTATTTAGTATAGAGTTAAATTTTTCGATTTGAATTATTTTCTATGTGGAATAACAGTACAGACACAGAATAATTCAACTATTCCGTGCTGAATACTTCTGTGTTTGGTTGCCCATGACAATCATACATTAAAATAGGAGAAATTGCAAATTAAAATGGGTCATTAATGATCAGTTTCGTGTACGTTAAAGTAAGCTTTTATTTAGAGGTCGACGGAAAAATAATTTTGAAGCTGGTTTTGTTTGATTCGTTGTATTTTATAAGGAATTAAAAAGGAATTAGTAAACATGAACACTGATAGTGATTATTTGTTGTCTTGCACGACTCCTGAACTAGTAGAAGCCGCGAACGGGGCTTCACTTAATTTACTTCCGGCGAAATCCAGAGAGAAGTATGAATTTTCGTACCAACGCTTCATTAATTTTTGTAGAAAAAACAACAGTGTATCCTATTCTGAGAATGTACTGATGGCGTATGTTGCTGAATTGGCTAAAACAATGAAATCTTTGACGTTGTGGGCACATTATTCCATGCTTCCGTCAACTTTGTCTGTTGAAAATAATATTAATATTGCCCAGTACCAAAAACTGAGAGCAGTTTTAAAACGTCAAGCTACAGGATACAAAAAATGTAAATATTAACAACAATTATAAAAATTAAAACCATACTTTGTTTCATTTTAATGTAATAATCCATTTGTTACATTACCGCACGCTACAGCAGTGCGGTAAGAATATTACCGCACTGTTATTTTCTAATTGCTTAGCAACTAACCACTATTCTGGAATGTTGAGCTTTTCGCATAGAAAACAGGTCAAAATAGTGTCACTTTTCCCACGATCGGAGAAAAATAAGTTTAATTAATCTTTGTTTGTTTAATTTAACCGGGGTGTCATTACGATGATTTTAAATGTCGAATACGATTGTGGCTATCCTTGATCTAATTGTTTGTTGTTGATTAAATGGAAAATCGCCATATAAAAATATAAAATAGGCAATATTTCGAAAACTAGAAAGTTTAGATATAAATAAACTCAAAAAAAGTTAACCTAATTTTTGATGCTTAATACTACAAAATAAGAAAAATGGGGGTTTCCATGTGGAAAAATTTATTTTTATCAGTTTTCTCTCTCATTTTAGATCTTATTTTTTGGACACCCTGTATGATTACGATTAATTATCCAAATATTATACGAAATCTATTAAAGTAAGTCGTTCTCAACAAGGAATCCAACCCAAAGTAAGTAATAAGGGCTTCCTTATAGGAACAATTGATAATTATATTAAGACTTGCAATCGTTATTTTTGACATGAAAACTTAAATATGTCAAAAACACATGGACATGATGCATAAAATCTGCCTAGAATCTTGGGTTGACTTGAAAAATGTAATAATATATAGGGTGTCCTATTTAAAATAAGCTATAAATAGAGTCTTTTTCCGGTATAACGTGAAATGTCCACTAAATGAAAATATTTTAGCTGAATAGGCCCCTAGACATCTAGCCAATTTCCAAAATTTCCAATTTTTCCTACATTCAGTATCTCAGATATCGATCGATGCAGTTCCTGGTGGTCCACACTGTATATATATATATATATATATATATATATATATATATATATATATATATATATATATATATATATATAAATATATATTTTTTTCGTAACATGTTCTTGGTGTTAGGTCACATTGAATGATGCATTTTAGTTGTCGTGCAAATGATTGTTTATTGACGTTTCGACCATTTTATGGCCTTTTTCAAAATCTATAAACCTTAACGTAGACAATCAACAAAAATGAAACATAGAGAACAAAACATTTTTATTACACATACTTATCACAGTCAACGGGTCAGTTATTTCACATTTTTATTACACATACTTATCACAGTCAACGGGTCAGTTATTTCTCAGAAATAACTGACCCGTTGACTGTGATAAGTATGTGTAATAAAAATGTTTTGTTCTCTATAGAAATAACTGACCCGTTGACTGTGATAAGTATGTGTAATAAAAATGTTTTGTTCTCTATGTTTCATTTTTGTTGATTGTCTACATTAAGGTTTATAGATTTTGAAAAAGGCCATAAAATGGTCGAAACGTCAATAAATAATCATTTGCACGATAACTAAAATGCATCATTTTATGTGAACTAACACCAAGAACAAATTACGAAAAAAATATATATTAGGTCAAAGAAAAACCAAAACTAAAAAAATATAAATATATATATATATATTTATGAGAAAAATGTTTCGAAAATCGTGGTATAGAAGATCTAAAATGGAGAAAAAAACTACTCCAGCACCTGACTGATTTCCTTCAATACACTGCAATAGAATTGTATTTTATGGAAAAATACCACTAAAAACATGTTGGATGTTGGAGGCCAGGGGATTAGCATAAAGATTAAATAATGTGCCAACGGTTTGGTAGTAGTCATTAGTGGTCATAAATTGTCTACTGATGAAAAAGACACGTTGAATAATAAAATCTATCAAAATAGTGCAGAGATTAAACAATGGGTCAACAGTTAAAAAATGGTAGATGGATGTTATAAATTGATTTCAGTAGATAAGACATATTGGATGTCGGAGGAAAGTGAAGATTTGCATAGATTAAGTTCGCTGCTATCCATTGAAATATGCTATTATTGTCATTGGTTTCTCATTTCTAACCTCCTTGAAAATGTATATCGATGAAACAGCAATAAAATGAAAGAATATATTCACAATTTATAAAATTTTGAGAATTAGGTATATATTAAATATATTGCAATAGAATGACAAAATTTTTGCTTTGAACAATATATTTAAAATATCGATATCTACATGCAGAATTAAATTATGTAGAGTTATGTGCCCATCTATATCGTTTGGCACACCTATGTCATATCAAGAAGTTATATTTGTATTATAGACGAACTAATACAATCCCCATATACTTTAATTTTGAATTAAAATGAATAAAATATAGGAGAGGTATCAGGAACACCCGATGATCCCATATTATGTATTAAATAAGAGGCCCCATGAAAGAATAAATATCTTTGCTATCACAACTATCCGAAATATAAGTATTATATATATATATATATATATATATATATATATATATATATATATATATATATATATATATAAACTTCATTAAAATAAGTATTTTTGTGCACTAATAATTCGAAATGATGTAACTATATTTTGAGAGATTTAAACTTTCTATCATTTCATCAATTCTAAATAAGGCAAGGTAAATAAGCTTACCGCTGTCGTTTTCCTCTTTTCTCTCTTCTTAAGGAGTATATTCCTTTTCAGCATAGCCTTCAGCTGGTCCATGTACATTGACTGCGGCCTTGTATCGTCCATCTCAAATTGTTTGTTCATATTTTGGCCTTTTATGTGTTACTTACTGAAAGAGACATGGTTAAATAGAAAAAAGTTGAAATTAATGGTTTTTGGTTTTTTTTTAACTTGAAATATATTTCACTATTTGTACGATTTTTCAGGGCATTGTATTACTCGAAGAGGCAACTATAATTTATTACTCTAAAAAATATAACGTATTAAACTTCAAACATGTAATGTCAACTGGAAATTATCAGAATCAGCAACTGAGGCATATTATCAAAAATCAAATTCGACCTAAATCACTCACCTGCAGAGTCACGTTCAAATTACAAGCACTACGCTATATATTTTCAAATATATAAAAAAAAAATTGACAAGAAATATCGAGATATGTGCCCTCAACACTATTTGTATGTTCGATCATTTCCACACATATCCCTGTCTCCAAAAACAGTCAGTTTCAGCCTTGGAAAAGCTTATGAAAGGGATGTTAATTGTCAAATTTTCTCATTGATATCACGACCATTTAAAACGGAAAAGTGTTTTCCTAATCGGTACAGTTTCACTTCCAAATAAGCGACATATTGATTTTTCAGGATTGAAACACTGTTCGAGGAAATATCAGAGGGTAGGTCGGTTACGAAGGGGAGGAATAGAAGAAGGTAAGTTCAGTCACGCACGCGTCAGATTACAGAGGTGGATTCGGGGAAAATATCGATATAAAAATAAGGTTCTCTGGGCCTTTAGGGATTCCGTTTATGGAATAACTAAATTATAGAGTTACGTGTCTGGAATGAGGGTGAAATTGCGGGTCAAAGTGGAAGAAATATTACGTCATCATACTGGGTGTTGAATAACACTTGAACACAAACTCCGAAAGCTCGACTGGAGAGATAAAGATGCGTGTATGAAGAATATCTTAACCATCTAAGATTGGCGGATGAAAATTGATTGAACGTAAATAAACAAGAAATAAAGTAAATGACACCACATCTATTCATTAAGTATAAATGAATCTCCATTATTCATCACTTGTCACTATAATCAACCATTAATCATCTTCATTCACCAACAACCATAATCAATCACCATCAAACACTGTCAGTCTCCATCAACCTACATCATTCTCTGTCATTCTTCACCAGTCACCATCAATATTTATCAATCACCATCTATCACCATTAATCATCATCAATCGCCATTATTCACCATCTTTCAATAGTCCGGGGAAGTAAGATCAAAAAATCTATCAACGAGAAAAATAAAAAAGTAGGGGTCATAATTTTTTTTAAGTAAGTACACTGACCCCTCATCGCTTTCCTAAATTTGTGACCAAATCCCATGAAAGCTCGAAACACAGCTTGCAAGCACATTTTAAAGCACTAAAATTCGATGATTTTTTGATTATAACTTTTTCTGATGTACTCGCACAAAAAAATCGTAGAGATCAAATTCACAGTAAATTTTATGCCCTTCACGATGACGTAAGTCGACTTTTGAAATGAAAATTTTTTCGACTTAAAATTTTCCAAAAAATGAAAATTGTATCGAAAGGTCGTGTTTTAACCGGCAACCATACTGAAAATAACCATATCGAGATCAAAACATAGTGAAACATAGATGGTGTGCTATAAAAAATTTACGTATTTTCAGATTTGGAAAATTCAAAATGGCGGCCGCAAAAATCGAATATATATATATTTTTTTCAATCACGCTTCCTCTTGAAAACATTAACGATATCGAAACGCGGTTGGTTGCATTCGATAGGGGAAAAGTTGTAGTTTTAGGCATAAAATAAAAAAAAATTTTATAAATTTTTTTACATAACTTTTTTGAAAAATTTATTAAAAAAAAATTTTGTTTGTTGAGTTTTTCCTCATTTTTGCATTGAAAAATAAAGTCAATCATTATACTCATACTCGAAATGTATTTGCCGTTAAAAAACGCGTATTTCAAAAAGAAATTTTTTTAAATACAATAATCAGAAGCCGAGATATAGAAGCTCAAAGTTCGCTTCGTACTGTGACCATACTATTAAAAATTAAAAATGCGCGTGTATTAGTGAATATGCTCGGCGACAATGGTCTCCCCACCACTACGCCGAGCAGCTGCCGCGTTCATATTCGGGCGAACGCGGCAAGACTACTGATTTATTTTTGATGCAGCCAGTGATCCATCGTTCTTTTAAATCTGTATTTGATCACCACACAGGTGAAAAAATCTAATGCAACAATAACAATTTGAAAATTTTTAATAGTATGGTCACAGTACGAAGCGAACTTTGAGCTTCTATATCTCGGCTTCTGATTATTGTATTTAAACAATTTTTTTTTTGAAATACGCGTTTTTTAACGGCAAATACATTTCGAGTAAGAGTATAATGATTGACTTTATTTTTCAATGCAAAAATGAGGAAAAACTCAACAAACAAAATTTTTTTTTAATAAATTTTCAGAAAAAGTTATGTAAAAAAATTTATAAATTTTTTTTTTATTTCATGCCTAAAACTACAACTTTTCCCCTATCAATTGCAACCAACCGCGTTTCGATATCGTTATTGTTTTCAAGAGGAAGAGTGATTGAAAAAAATATATATATATTCGATTTTTGCGGCCGCCATTTTGAATTTTCCAAATCTGAAAATACGTAAATTTTTTATAGCACACCATCTATGTTTCCCTATGTTTTGATCTCGATATGTTTATTTTCAGTATGGTTGCCGGTTAAAACACGACCTTTCGATACAATTTTCATTTTTTGGAAAATTTTGAGTCGAAAAAATTTTCATTTCGAAAGTCGACTTACGTCATCGTGTAGGGCATAAAATTTACTGTGAATTTGATTTCAACGATTTTTTTGTGCGAGTACATCAGAAAAAGTTATAAGCAAAAAATCATCGAATTTTAGTGCTTTAAAATGTGCTTTCAAGCTGTGTTTCGAGCTTTCACGGGATTTGGTCACTAATTTAGGAAAGCGATGAGGGGTCAGTGTACTTACTTAAAAAAAATAATAACCCCTACTTTTTAATTTTTCCTCTCTATATACTTACTTCCCCGGACTACAACTCCTCTCATCATCAGTGCAACAGTCACTAACAATCACCATCAATCTGTATCAGTAACTTTCAATTAGTATCAACTCCAGTCACTCTCGCCCACCATCAGTCATCACCAATCAACATCAATCATCATCAATCAACATAATTAATTACCAATCACCATCAATCTTAATAGCTAATCATCATCAATTATTATCAGTATCAAACTGGCATAAGCGGAGTCAGCAAGAAATCACATTATCTTCAAATCTACAATGACCCTACACCTGGAAAAAAATTCGTTAGATGGATATGTACTACCAATCCCAACGGATGCGAAACCTGAATACTGAAGAGTGTAATCATATGAAAGCTTCATATCGCTCAGTGGCCTATGGAGCGGTGTATCCTGGGAATAACTTCAAGTGATCTTAAGATAATTGGATGAATATGACAAAGAAACCAAGTGAAAGATGTAATCAACAGCATTAAGTCTCTAAAGTGTTAGTGACCAGATAACTAGCCTGAAGCAGATAACAGATAACCGATGGACCTCCAGATTCAAATATTGGTATCCTAGAGGTTTGAAGAGTTCCCTATCAGGGGATGCGACGACAGTGCTGGGAATAAATATCCAACATATTATTATCAGCACAAGAGCTAAAATCATCAATCGCCATGTTCTACCGGCACATACCTATTGAGATCTGACACTCCAGCATCCGCATTCTGGCGGCCAGATCGATGAAGTGTTTATTTCCAACGTAAACATATGCAATTGCTTGTACAAGTTTCTGATTTCTCACAAATTACGGAGCAAAAGGTAAAAAATGGATGGTGCAAATTTTGTTAAACGTAAAATCATCAAGTCTAGAGAGTGCTGTTGCTTGAAAAGCATAAACAAATGCAAGTGTTAGGTTTCATCGGTTTCCGAAGCCAAACAAATATTTTGTAGAGAGCGAAAATTACTTTAGAGAAAAGGAAAATATTGATTTATTGAAGGTATGAAAAATCAATCTGAAGATAAATCACACAACTCCAAAGGGACGGTGTGATCTTTGTATTTTACAAAAGAAAATTTTATTCTTCCAGGTTTTTAACTCCTATGAATGAAATTGAAGTTAGTTGTCTCTATTAAAGAACATTCAAGATGCTACAGCCAAGAGGAGGGGTTTTTCATAAAAAATGCCGTTCCTAAATGTAATCTTCCAAAAGCTTACCATAAGGAAATTAATTTGAAAGCGGACCGAGCCTGGCAGCACATGAACAAGTGCAGAATAATATTCCACTCGGTTCTGTAAACTCTCCTTTAGGTTTTTCTCTGAAGTGAGAAATAGATAGACAAAAGGTATTAAAATTGACGATACCAGACCTCGACTTCTCTTCATTTTTCCCTCATTGTATGATGAATTTGCATCTATCCAATCTATCATCTTGTCTGTATTTTCTCTGGAGTAAGTTTTCACTTGCATATCGCTTCACACTTTCACTTGAAACTGTCATTATTATGGAAAACTCAAAAAATTGGTTATAAAGCGCCATGTTTCGACGTTATCACATAAGCTCCGCCTCTATGTCAGATCCCAATGGCAGTGAGATGTGGAATACAACTATGAAAGAAAAATAAACCTTGAGATTTTAAGGGAAAGGAGTGAAATCAAAGATATAGTGCGAGCAATATATGGAAACAAGAGAAGTTGGACAGAATAGATGGCTTGATTGAAATATGATAGATATACAAGACTGACAAGCTGGTACGCACAAAAATAAAACCGATTCATAGCATCTGTTCAATAAAAAACGAAGGGGTAGCCCTTAAACGTCTGAACGACGAAAATAGATGGAGTTCGACGAAACGGAAGTTTGACTCATTCCATAGGCCGAATATAGTTATAACACGTTGAGTGCCATAATATGAGACCACATAGGTCTCACACTTTTTTTGGAGCGATGAGCCGCGTGATACCACTATGTTCTCACTATTCTCTAATGGTCTAACGTTTATAGCTGTAATGTAGTGCATAGCGTTTGGCATGGACTGTAGCGACAAAATTTGTGCTAGGCCTGCGATTTGATGCATTAGTCGCGATTCACACTGGAGAAACACATTTCATGAAACCGGTTTCGTGAAATGTGAAACTTAAGTTACTTGAAACTGTTAAATAAGATAACACAGAGCAATGCACACTGCGTTTCATGAATCTTGATGAAATGCAGTGGGCACAGATTGTTTAACATTTCATGAAGCCGGTTTCAAGAAACGCGTTGCTTCAGTGTACAATGCAGTTTAGCTTAGGAGGGTTGAATTTGTTTGTATAGTGAATATTCTCAATTCTATTTTCAAAATATTTTATTATTTTTATTGAAAGCAACAGAAAAAATTCGAAAAATTAAAACAAAATAAGAAATGATTCTGAGATATTCAAATCGAAATTAGTGTTTCTTATTACTCCCTCTATTATTTCATCTACACGGTTTTCTTGCGTATTTGTTTTTTGTTTCTTTCATTGTGGCAAAGCTGTCTGATTCTGAATCGAATGTATCTTACCACGTTGTTTGTCCTAAAGTTTATTTTATGATTTTCCGGTTAATTATGCACCAAAACGAAAAGAAAATACCTTTTTTCTATATAAAGTTTGTTGTCATAGTCAGCAGCGCAAAGGTTAAAGTTTTTATTGGTCCGCAAATCAGACGGATTTTTGCCGATTAAAAATTTCCAAACTTGCTTAATAGGGTTCAAAAAGCAAGTTGGAGCAGTTTTAAAGCAGTATTCTCTGGATTTTCAGAATGTAACAAAGCTGACAACTACCAAAAACTAGTTGAAAATATGTTGAAAAATTTCGAAACCAGGATGTTATTAAAAGTACATATGCTGCATGCTCATTTAAATACGTTTTAAAAACGTTTCCATCAAGATATTATGAACTTCGAACAACGTTATCAAGGCCAATACAATGAAAATATGATGGGAGACTTTATTTGGGGTTTATTGAGAGAAAGCAGTTATGAACATAAAAGAAGAAGTGATACTGCGCACTTTTGAATTATTTTCCACTTTTTGTAAGTTAGTTTGATAGTCAAAATGAATAAAAATAATATATACATATATTTATATTGATTTATCATAAAATTAAAATTAAAATCACAAGTTATTAAAAATATCGTTCAAATGTTATACAAATGGATACAAAAAAAAACTTTTTCATGACTTTTTTTTCGTTCAACTATGAGCCAATCTACCGAAATTTCATACTTTAATGTCAATCCCAAATTTTGTGTTTACCCGTGATATTCATCAGCTGAACCACCTGATTGGAAGACCTTCTCTAACTCATCTAATTCTTCATCAGTCTTCATGCAGTCTTGACATAATTTGAGCAATTGTGCTTGGGTTTCTTCATCTCGTAATACTTTCAAACTTGCAATCGAAACTAATAATGACTGAAATATGCGACAACAGACATCGTTCTCGCGTGGCGTGCTGGAACCTAGAGACAACCCAGGGGCCGCGTGAGACCAATGTGTCACCACGAACAATCACTATTAAAAATACATCAAAAAAACCGAAAATTAATTTTTCGTATAATTATTTCAATTAATTGAATACTACCTAAAATGAATATGAAAAAAAATGGGGCCACCAGGACAATTTTTTGGAAGTAATGGTGGCACTCAACCGAAGTATTACAATGTGGGAAAATTCAGTCGTCTTGTCTAATACGCACCTGAGCGTATAAAAGAGTAATCAGTGGAAACCGAACACGCACAAAAATAAAACCGATTGATAGCCTCTGCAGACAACAATCAAGGAACTATTATAATAAGGCATCGTTTTCCCATTCAATAAAAGACGCAGGGGCAGCCCTTAAACGTCTGAACGACGAAGAGAAATGGAGTTCGACGAAACGGAAGTTAAACTGTCTCATTCCATACGGCGAATATAGTTATAACATAGCAACCAGAAGACAAGGTTGATACAATATAACCCTAACAAAGGAAAAAAAATTTTATGAAAAATTCGGGAGCTTTTTATTACAATCTAATTTTTTATTGTTTCAATTGGATTCAATTTTCATTCATTCTTAGCAATTTTATATTACACTCTATTAATTCCTTCTTTGAATTACAGGAATATTTTATCGAACACTTTGTGTGAGTATTTAAGACTAGAAAGTATATATTTTTTCAGTCACTCAATAATTGACATATTAATCAATAGCGAAATACATTAACCAAAAATATTGTTTTTCTTCAAACGTCATATAAGTGATTTTGTGACGTTCCTCAATGACATTAAGTGTGATTTATATGACCAGGAGTATAAGTACTTATACTCCTAAGCGTATAAACACATTATAGTACTATGAATTTATTCACAATGGTATTTATTATTTATTCGTAATATTTATAGTAAAAGTACAATTATGAAGATTTGCATCATTTAAAAATCCTCCACTTCTTGCAATATCAGTACTATTCATAACAACTTTTCCAGAGTGAACGGCATTTACAAATCCATTACTTGTATCGGGTTCATTAAATGAAGATTGTTCGAGATTTTCCGCGGAGCTAGGTTGAAGAATTCTCTTAGCAATTTTGGTTTTACTTTGCACAGAGTCTTCGATGTACCCTTCTATCAACAAGCATTGTTGCGGAAGTTCTTCTTAAGCAATGCCCTGTATATTCTTTCCAATTTGGAATCTTCAGATACAATGCCACGTCTTTTGCTACACTACCAATTTTATGGATACCCATAACAGCTTTATAACATTTTCCGTTTTGATATTTCAAAAAAAACGTCGTTCTCTAAAATCGGCAGGGCGCAAATTAACGTACTTTCTATATTTTCTCAGATATTCATCACCCAGGACGTTGAAGGTTCTACTCTTATTAGTTTTAGTGTTGGGAATGTTTATAAGCAGTAAAGAACCCATATCTTCAAGATCATCAACTGTCATATTCACTAGTTCATCGCAACGACATGCCCCAGATATTCAAAATATCAAAACTACCTAAAAAATTAAGTGTTGGTTAGCACAATGTGAAACAAACAAAATGTAATTTTATTACCTTCGTCGCCAAATACTTTTCATCTGGGGCTTCAGACAAAAATTTGCTGAACTGTTCTCTTGACAAGACTCTCGATTTCTTTGGCTTATAACCTTCTCCTTGCTTTTTTAAAAATGCACGCAAATTGTTGTATTTTTCAATGTTCACATTATGCTCCAAATTCAACACAGACATTATCATTGAATAATGAGCCCACAAACTAGAACTCTTCATTTTCAGTGCCATTTCGGTAAAATATGCCAACAACGTTCTCAGAGTATTGCACTACTTTTTTTCCATTGCACCATTTGTTGAACTTAACAAACGCAGCTTCATATACTGCTGCAGATTTCGTCGGCAGCAAGTTTTGTATAGCTATTCTAGCTGCCTCTACCACCTCGGGAGGATCATTACACATTTCTAAACTCATTTTCTTCACCGAATTTGAAATATTTGTTTTAATGGATGTCAAACAAGTACGTATCCATGACAACAATACGAAAAAGGCAATAATACAGTGAAATAAGTTAAAGATTCAATCTTGTTATCTTTATTAAAAAATTCGTTTCCTTTTATTGTTTTATTTCGAATGAAATTATGCACGTTTGAAGAAAAAATTGTATATGATATTCGGAGAATAAGATACTTTATGTGCTTCGCATGGATTGTCTGACTCACTACGTTCGTCAGACAAACTTTCCACGCTCAGCACATAAAGTATCACTTATTCTCCTAATATCATAATTTACTATTGTCCACGACTGTACTATAAAACATTCATTATACATGTGCTTCCTAAAGTGTAACACTACCTATTATTCACTGCATGCCCGGTCAATATAGACATTTGTAATAACAAAAATTCCCAGAGAGCCAAATATTGGTGTAGAGCTAGGGTTTACCATTGCAAATAAAGTTTCAAAAGTCCCCATCGATCCTATGTGTGCTAAAAAAGTTATTCGGGGTCAAAGGTCAGAATTTAAGGTTTTTTGGATTTTTCTCGAAAACGGTAAGTTTTCAACCAAAGTTGTAGACCTTAAAATTCTCTACAAAAATAATTCTCATGATACTTTTTCTAAGAGTTACCATTCCTGAGATATCGCGATTCTAAGAGTCGCATTATACATAATTATGCACAATTTCCACGCCACCTGTGAGGTAGTGCACTCGGCGCATTTTTTCACCGTGTTTTCCCCTGTAGACCTACTCCACTAAATGTCATGACAATTTTAGGATAATTTAAGAGAAAAATACCCGTCAAGTTCTAGATATTACCTTATTATTGATACTGAATATTGATATTGCTATTGATTATTGGTTTGATTTCTTTAGATAGTTATTTTAATCAGATTTATATACTCTTGAAAGTCTACTTCAACAGTAATGTCTTCTTCGATTTCTTCTTCCTCTTCCTCTTGCTGGATGTTCATAAATTGTTCGAATGTGGCTGAGTCATTGGTATCTTCATTAAAATCAAAGGATTCTTCCTCTATCGTACTCAACTGGATATTTGAGCAAGACTGACCTTGGCAATTGGTACACGCTGGAGAACACAGCAACCCGACTTTTTTACAGCCACATTTGTCGCTACAGATTTTTTTGCAATTGCAAAAAATAGCGTTGAGGAGTTTTTCTGGAGCAGAATGTTTGAATCGGTTCCAGATATTATCTATCAATTTCCAACCCCAGTCTTCTGGGTTCAGTTGATTGCCTAGCCATGTTCGAACTTGATAGTATACTCGATACAAGTGTTGAATAGCAGATGCCGATGTTGGAGGAAGATATGATAGTTGTACTTGTTTCTTGTTTCGCGTATTTTTTAAAGAAGTTAAGTATCGATATTTATCAATGGAAGTAATTTTTTTTGGAGCTCCATAAAACGCAAGAAGGAAGCGAATTCCCTCCGTAATTATTGTTGGAGGTGTGGAATCAATTTCTGTAAATACTTTTGCGCAGTCAGTTTTGCCCCTTCTGTACATTGCTGACGAAATGTCGCAGCCGGTTATCGCATGTAAAAATAAAATATAGTTTTGGCATTTGGGAGAAGCCGACTATCTTTTAAATTACTATTTCCAGAATAGTATAATATAGGTATATAGAAGTGCCTGATTATGTATATACGTGGCTTATATGTGCATATCATGTATAATGTGACTCTTAGAATCGCGATATCTCAGGAATGGTAACTTTTGGGAGAAAATCATGAAGGCCATTTTTGTAGAGAATTTTAAGATCTACAACTTTGATTCGAAGTCTTTTTTTGATAAAACTTACTGTTTTCGAGAAAAATCCAAAAAACCTCAAATTTTGACCTTTGACCCCGAATAACTTTTTTATCACACATAGGATCGATGGGGACTTTTGAACCTTTATTTGTAATGGTAAACCCCAGCTCTCCACCAATATTTGGCTCTCTGAGAATTTTTGTTATTTGACCACTATTTTTATGTCTAAATTGACCGGGCTATTAAGACGTATGTCTTAACTAGAGAACATCTTATGTATTTCATTTTCATCAGACTGAAAGAAAGGAATGGAATCGATGTCAAGTGAACTAGTTGACGTTCACGTGAGTATGCAGTTTTCAGTGAACACAGAAATGGTTATGTCAACGAAAACTTTTGATAACTCTTTTTATTGTTGAAATACAGATTATTACTAATTTTTTCAAGGAAGTCGTGGACAAAGTATAGTATTCTACTCGCACAAAATTACAATTTTTCACTCGGGTGAATTGCGACACTCACCTGCGGCTCGTGTCGCAAACTTCACCCTCGTGAAAAATAGCAATCATTTTGTGCTCGTTGAATAATATACTAATTCAAAATAATTTCGACTAAAATTTCAATATTCTTCATTTATTTTGACTCCACAATTCAATAATGACAGTTTAGTAAAAGTCGATGGGTAACATATCAAGAACTTCATTAATTCTTCGTAAATATATAGTTGTGAAGATTGAGAAAATATAATACTACGATGGCATAATAGATTACTTATATTCTTAAATAATAACAAGAAACCGCCACTAAATTCCATGTTTCATGCAGCGAATTATTTGAAATAAGATAATGAAATACTATAAATTAGTACTAAATAAATCGAAGTCATAAAATATATCAGTTTTATCTAATAATGAGTTATAAATAAATTATTGTAGTATTTATTAGTGAATGCATACCTATAACATTTAAAAAATTTAGCGACCGTGACAGGACTCGAACCTGCAATCTTCGGATCCGAAGTCCGACGCCTTATCCATTAGGCCACACGGTCTGTGTATGTCAATCGCTTACGGCGGCAATTCAACCAACTGGTAGTTTGTTCATGTATTGTTAGATGTCGGTACATGTATTAGGCAACCAAAAGTGCATCGATTTTCTTTATCATTGGTAAAGTAGCTTACTTTCTGAATACCGAAATACGACAAACAAAACAAATATGGCACATTATCGTTTTTAATATTTGAGCAAATTCAGTGCCTATAATATTTCGTTTCCTTTTATACGATCATCTCATCTCTCATTTCCGTCTCTGTCGAACTGCCAGTTTATCCAGTGTGTAAAAAATCAAAAACTGAAACGAAGAGGGAGAACTAATGAGACGGCTGGACCAATTTTTTTCATTTCGGCGCTCATTTTAGTTCGCTAAAATCACTATGACGTTTATTTGAGGAAACAATTATATCAAATTATAATGAGATATTGTGTGGAAAATAAATTTTTCTACGACTGCAATGATAAATCATCATTTTAATTCAATTTTTGGAACTTAAAGGGTATACACATTTTAGGTAACATTTCATATTGCACTGTTTTTTTTTAGCAACTGTGCATAGCAACGCATGCAATATGAACCATTTATCCAACCTATGATGCGGTTTTGACAAGTTATTTTAAAAAAAATTGAAAAATGAAAATAGTTTCTTATGATATAGTGAGTTTTTCACTGAATTTTATTATTAATAACTTTGTAATTAACAATATTATGCAAAAACTCGCCAGGGTAATCGTGTTGGTGTCAATAGTAAAATTGTACAGAATGAAAACACGAAGAAAATGAGAGGACGATCGACTCGATCAGACAGTTATTAGTTTAGGAGAAAATCGGGGAGTGTGATAATTGTTTAACTGTAAAATTGAGATTTTTCCCATTTTTGGAGCTATTCGTGAACGGCTTCAGAATAGATTTCTGTTGGAAAAATAACAAAATTTGATTTTTCAGTTCTTCACTAACAATTTACGTTGTTGCAAAATGAAAAATAATGTTTTTTAATAATAATTTTAATTATCCGTTTTAAATCTTATTTACACGATAAACGACGCAATTTTGTAGCAATAGGGTTAAAACTTTGTAAATAAGTAGTTTCGTATGATATTTTGGATGGGATTAGTTTTGGTTCGAAATAGTTGGGGAGTTTATTCCCCTGAGGGAAAAACGAATCTTTTTTACACGATATTGGTCGCAATTTTTAAACAATAGGTTTGAAATTGTAACCAATTTCTATGATATATCGGATGTGATTGGTTTTGGTTCGAATTGGTTTGGGGGGTAGACCCCCCAGGGGGAAAATAAATCTTGTTTACACCACAGAAGGCGTAATTTTATAGCAATAGGGTTTAAAGTTTGTATCTAGGTAGTTTTGTATGATATCTTGAATGGGATTGGTTTTGGTTCGAATTGGTTGGGGGGTTGACCCCTCGAGGGAGGAAATAAACCTTCTTTACACGATAAAGGGCGTAATTTTGGAGCAATAAGATTGAAAGTTTCGTATGATATATTGGAAAGGGTTGGTTTTGGTACGAGTTGCTTGGGGGGGGGGGGGTTGACCCCCTAGGAGAGGAAATGAATCTTTTTTACGCGATAGAAGGCGCAAATTTGGGACCATAGAGTTGAAACTTTGTACCTATGTAGGTAGTTTCGTATGATATCTTGGATGGTATTTATTTCGATATAAATTGATTGGGTGGTTGACCCGGAGGAGGAAATGAATATTGTTCACACTATAGAGGGCGCTATTTTTGTTTTTAGGATTTGGAACGAAAATCATAATTGAAAGAATTGATTTTTTTAACTGAATACTTTCTGAAAACTTGCTTTTCTAATGCAGCTCGCTGCGGTAGAGTTTTTTTATTACAGTTTGCAATGAAAACATGGTTCTTCAATACGCGATGTACTTCGCGATTTTTTTGTCAATGAAAAAAATTATTGTGTAGTTTTTATTTCGGTTTGCTATTAAAGCGTGATTTTTCAAATCATTATTTATTCCGTTAGAATCGTATCTCGGCGCGATGCACTTCTCACGAAAAATACGACCTCGGTAATGGAGCACTGCTGTTCACGAGTTTTTTCTATTTCCCAGTTCAAATATACGAGAATTCATTTCTTTAAAGAGGCCAGTTTCATTTTGAAATGGAAAACACGTACGCACTCGGATGTATTCCACATCTTTCCAACTAGCATTCTAAACGTTGTAAATATAATATGCCCGTATTTTCCATTTCACCTTTTCATCCGTGATTTCGAACAGTTGAAAGCTTTTAGTTTACTTTCGAATGAAACGGCTCCGCATATTCTATGGGAGTACCTACATGCGATAAAAAGAACTTACGGAAAGTCGTAAAGTGAACCCTTATATGAATTATTTCTGGAATGTTGGCATAGGTGATAGGTGTGTAGATACCAGTGGCGGCTCATGAGTTAGTCTTCCAGGGGGGACGCAAAAATAATATTGGGATATACATATTTGTGTTTCAATTCAAATATTGAAGTATCGATACTTCCAACATCCGGATAGATCAGTTTTTAGTTTAAGGCTAAATCTTTAGCCATTAGAGTATCTTTAAGGGATTTATCAATTTATCTAAATCAATAATTTTCTTAATATACCTATCTACCAGGGGCGGCTAGTCAAAGGAGGCTAAGGAGGCTAAGCCTCCTCAATAATATTCCGTGTATCACTAATATATTATATTGAATAGTCAGCATTCAGCATATTCATATTAATCAAAAGCATATTATTTCATGCACCTACCTTCCTTTCAACCTACATTATATAATATAATTTATTAATTAAGATAGAAGGTATTTACATTTACTTCAATTCAAGATTTGTGGCAACGCTGCGAAGGCTTAGAAAGGTATATTCTCAACGTTCATTATGCCTGCCACAGAAAAGCGAACAACGGTGCAAATACTCCGAATGAATACTTCATTGCAATAGAAAAGCAAAACACATGTAAATGGCAACACGGATAGGAACCAAGTCCCATACAATGTCGACCAATCACAACTATAGAATTTCGCGTGACATCGAGTGAATTCGTTGGAAAGCATTAATTGAATCGTAGTGTGATCGTAGTTACTAATGGCAGCGTGTTTACCTGTATTGCTCGCGTATCGTTTTAAAATGTGTTTGGTTACTGAAGTTAATTTCAAAAATTTCAATGGTGACTTAGTGGAATATTTATTATCCCATAACTTTAGTGCACTAAGTTATGAGGATAAAGTTTTGATAAAAACAAAAAAAAACCTACCCCTGAATTGAACAATTTGGTGCAGCGTAACAGAAAACAAAACCGCGGTTTTAATACACGGAATTATGAGAGAAATCCTTGCCTAACCGGATCACAGGTAAAAAATAAATTATTTTGTTGGCAGTGTTTACTTTTTACTACTGAAAATGTCTCTGTTTGGGGCCGCTTAGGATTTGAGGATTTAATTCTATACCTAGTTGAAAGTGAGGAATTTTTCACCGATAAAGTAACTTTAAATACAGCACGCGGATTAATATCTTACTTACAAGATAAGGAATTTATATATTTTTTAAACATCTTTAAATTAATTTTTGAACAAACAGAAATAGTTTTTCAAATCTTACAGCACAAGTTTTCAGATGTAATTTACTCACGAAATCGGCTCAAGTTTCTTTTGGAAAAAATTTCAGAATTTCGTGCAGAAGTTTATTTTAAAAAACTATTTTCTGTATTTCAAATTACTGATGATACGACTCAATTTAGCCCAAAACGAAAGAAATTCAGTTACGCAGATATGGAGCTTCACTATAAGCAAATATTTTATGAAATTTTGGATACTATTAGGGGTCAAATAGAAATAAGGTTCTCTGATTTGAAAGAACTGCATTTCTTCGACTTACTCAAAAATTTGTTAAACGGATTTTCGGCTAATTTTCCAGATAACCTTTTGGAAAATTTATGTCAAAAATACACTTTTTTTGATAAGGTGGCCATAAAAAGTGAACTGTGTGTTGTTTATAATGATAATGAAATTTTGGGGCAAAATGAAGATCATGTGAGGACTATTAAATACCTTTTTGATAATGATTTGAATCAAGATTTACCCCAAGTTTATAAACTCTTATGTCTAATTGTTTCTATCCCGGTGATATCGGCTTCCGTAGAGCGCTCGTTTTCCACTCTTAAGAGAATTAAAACTTATTTACGAAATTCAATGAGCCAGGATCGTTCGAAAATTATTAGTTTGTTGTCTATTGAAAAGGAATTGGTAAAACTTTTGGCGAAAGACAAAAAATTTTATGAGGATATTATAGATCATTCTGCTAACGTTAAAGATCGCAGAACCCCGCTAATCTTCAAAAATATATAATAACTTTTTATTTGCTCTCACCAGCTGTTAACAAATTCGTTAAGTAGGTAGGTAGGTATCTATTTTGTGAAAGAATAAAAATTTGATGAATAGATGAATTGATTAATTGGCTGAGAAGAGTTTTTGTGAATATTGTAAATAGGAGTTGTATGTCTCAAGGTAGACACTCGAAAGTGAAAACAAATTAATAGCTTAGAGTGCTTGTTTTACTTTGATTTTCTTTAAATTATAAGGCGGTTGACCTTGAAATCCTAAAAATTTTCGCCTATGGTGTATTTTTTAACACCTCTTGTAGCCTCCTCAAAC
Source organism: Cynegetis impunctata (assembly GCA_030704885.1). NCBI lineage: Eukaryota > Metazoa > Arthropoda > Insecta > Coleoptera > Coccinellidae > Cynegetis > Cynegetis impunctata. The sequence continues at coordinate 392,104 of JARQZK010000030.1, forward strand.
CAAAACCTCACGAGCCGCCACTGCTATCTACTCACCTACTTATCTTTTGAAGCTAAAATACATTCTTCTTCATTTGTCTACAACGATCTTCTCTATCACCTTTTCATTAAAATCAGGAATTATTTGAAACATAGCACTTTCAATTGATAACATGGCCAAAGTACTAAGACGATCTGCACACATAGTATCTCTTAGAAGAGATTTAATAAGTTTCAACTTCGAAAAACATCTCTCTGGTTCTGCTGTTGTCATTGGTATAGTCACTAATATTCGCAAAGTTTTAGTAATTTCTTCAAAAGCAGTATCTAAACCTAACGACAGAATAAAATGTAATGTTTTTAAGCAGCCCGAAATGTCTGAATTTTCTTTCTTTTGGAGAATTTTCATGTTTGTTAATCTTGTCTATCAAATGTTTGAGATTACGAACTCCTATCTTTGTCCAATTTTCATCGCCTCCAAATATTAAACAAACAACACCAAAAAAAAAACTTTACTTTCATCATATACACACAACCACGGAGTCTTGTTGTGAATGTTTTCATCAAATTTTCGCCTAAAACCCAGCCGATTTTTATAACCTTTCTATTCCTGAATTATATTCAAAACTGGCGTCGGACGTCCATTATTTTTCAAATTCACTTTTTCGTGCAAACTTAATTTGCTAAAAACTTTTTCTAACTCACGCACCCTCATTATGTTTACAAAATTGACAAAATGAAAAACAATACAGTCCTCACAACCATCCGCCAACACAGCGGGTTTCGGGCCCAGACACGTTGAGTCCGTAGCAGTCTTCTCTGCTGCCCTCTGATTACGTCATCTCGCCTTGCCGTTATTGGGTAATAAATGTGGACTTGTAGCTCAAACGCCTTCTCATCGAAGAAATGTAATGTTACTTGCGGTTGGATTGAAATACTGGTATAGTTTCGTAAATTACGGTGGATCGTATGGATTTGTTTAGATTTTTAGAATATTGCTTAAGTTTTATAGTAATTAGTTTGTTCAAAATTATATATGATTATATATTAATGTGTTAACATTTTTGATTCTTTCTAGAATTCATGGGAGAGCGGAATCCCAGAGTCCTCCCTCACCAGCCGCCACTGGTAGATACGCTTGTTTAGACTCAGCTTCGTGTTCTTTTACAAGCCTTACAGGATTAGTATTTTTCCAATGTTTATATATTTTCATATAAACTGTTATTGTGTACCTACTATGAACTATAGATATTGATGAAAGGGTCTTGTATAATTTTCATGGAAAAATCGCGGAAATTGTAAATAAAGATGATGTAGGATCAATGAAACCAATAACACCACTTACTATGTTCATTTATATACTATTTGATATCACTTATAGTCTAAGATCCGTTATAAGAAATATATACCCTCGTCTGTTATTTATTGATAATAAAGAATATATGCTAGATATATAAATTGATAAATAGTAAATAGGCTGCCTAGCTAAATTACGTGCTGATGATGTTAAACAATGAAATATTTAATTAAATTTTTTTTGATCAATATCCCCGATCTATTATTTATGAAAGTTGAGCATCAGCATAGAGAATATACCTCAAGGAATTAAAAAAATGCAGGTTGCCTACATTCCACTCTGCGCAACTATGGGGTTGCTACTTATAAACAGGTAAGTAAGCGTAATTAATATACCCTCATAAGTTATTTAATCAAATTACATATCAAATGAAAGCTAATTTTATTGCCAATACAATCTTATTAGGTTGCCGTATCAAAAAGTTTGTTCAATCCATGGTTGCCTAGATTGAAGATATTAAATTTTCTGTGCGAGCGTTGAGAGAGAGAAGCGTTGCGCTTGCAATTCCATTTGACTGACAAAGATGCAGCGAGTTCGTTTTGAATATTAGTTATTGTAAATATTAAGGCTAGGCATATTAGCAAAAAAATGAGGGCTCAGAAACAAATTTTGCTATAGTTTTGATTTTCTCACTCTTTATGTTCTTTGGGTCGCTGAACACAAATTTTGAGTTTGCTGGCAAAAATTTTGCCCGGAACTTTGATTTTCGGGCACTTTTTGACCAAATTTTGGCACTTTTTTGGTCAGAACAAACTGCTTCATATGTGGATTACCAATTGCCAAACAATTTTTAGCGGTAGAAGCCAAAACAATACCTGATTTGCGAAATGTCGTGTACCAGGTACGCGATTTAGCTGGTGGTTTTAGAGAAAGTGCAATGAAGGATGCACGAGATCGTGATAATGAATTTGGAAGGGCGGTTTTACGCCGAAATGAGCATATACCTGATTTGGTTGCATATGAGGCGCAATATCACTTTATATCTATTACTCTTTGTAGATGATATTCTTCTGGCCGGAAATTCTACTAGGAGATTAATGAAATAAAAAATATTCTCAACAGCGAGTTCAAAATGAAACATTTGGAAAACATTGATATATGGATCTGCACTAATTCCTTTTGTCTCTTAATATGTGCGAGAATGGCTCGCTCATATATGCACTCTGATAGATGTTTTAAAATTTTCCCTCGTTCTGTAAACTCTGATTTTGCAAACTCTTCATCTTATTGGGTATTTCTCTGAAGTGTGAAATGAATAGACAAAAACCATTAAATTTGTCTATACCAGTTCTCGACTCCTCTCAATTTACCCCACATTGTACGATGTCTTTCCAATCTATCACCTTCTCTGTATTTTCTTTAGAGAAAGTTTTCACATTCATATGGCTTCACAATTTCACTTGAAACTAACATTGTTATGAAAAACTCAAAAAACTTTCATAATAACCCGTGTTCAAAGTTGGTTTTGAAAAGCCATGTTTTGACGTTATCACATAAGCTCAGTCTCTATGTCAGATACCGATGACTGAATATCAGTGTGGGGATCTTCCAAGAAAGCCGGAGGAAGATCCTGACTCTCAACAATAAAAGGACCCGGCAACAATTTTTTTTTCTTTAATATACATTTCCAAAATTTGACGGCACATTTTAAGAATTTCACGGCACACAAAAAAAACCGCGGCACAGTGATTGAGAATTACTGGGTGAGTCTTCCAAAAAAAAAACGTTGTTTATGAGAAATCTACTGTAATATAATATAAAAAACAGTTAAGTATCACAGCAAGGTCGATTATCGCGTAAACGGTGAATGTCACTAGATATGGAAATATGGCTACTTTTGAACGCGCTCTAGCGGCAAAACGGTTAGCCTTACAAAAAAACGTTTCGTACAAGAAATGTAGGCAATTTTGTCTGCTTAAGTTTTGTATGAAATGGGTTTGTCAAAAAAATGAATGCTTTTTGAGATATAGGCCGAACACTGAAAAAAGTGCCAAAATATGGCCAAAAAGTGCCCGAAAATCAAAGTTCCGGCTGAAATTTTTGCCAGCAAACTCAAAATTCGTGTTCAGCGACCCAAAAAACATAAAGAGAGAGAAAATCAAAACTATAGCAAAACTTGTGTCTGAAAATCCTAATATGCCTAGCTAATTTTTTTCACTCACACATTCATTCATCAGCGACAATATATAGTTATGAAATAATAAGTTTTTCCGTTCAAAATGTACGTCTGTAAAATGGAGATTTTTCCTATCGTGTGAAAACGGATTAAATATAAGTAAAAAAAATTTGTAAATTAGGAAATATCACACGTAGAAATCCAGGGCAATGAAGATATTTATTTTGGATTTATTTAATATACTACAAACAGTGAACAAGAAAAATTTTTCAATAATTCCAACTTGGAAAGTTGTTTGATGATTTTTTTTACTTTATGTAGTATATTAAATTGACCTTGGTCAACTTGTATATTTTTTGAATGTTCCGAATATCGCGACAAGTATTTAAAGAGCGCACTCTCGTGAGTATGTCCAGAGTTTTTGAAAACGCTACGTTAGCGTGCTTCGGAACCACATACGCCATAGTTGCAGAGCAGACATTTCATGTCGGGACATATGTATTCTCACGACGGGATTCTGCTAAGGTGGAGGGTGCTCTGGTTTGTTATTCAGATAGTAGAAATTTGTTAATTCACTATGAATCAAATAAGCTGCACTGATGAGATCTGATAAGATCGAAACAGCTGTATTTAGATTTTGATTCGAGGTGACTTGACGATAAATTATAAATAAGCACACCAATTGCTGCTGTTTTCCTTGATCTAGCCAAAGCGTTCGACACTGTAAATCACCATTTATTGTTGGAAAAACTTGATAACATAGGAGTAAGAGGATTACCAAATTCATTAATTAAAGACTACCTAAGCAATAGAAAACAAGTGGTTAAAATCGATGGAGTCGTCAGTGATGAAAAAACAGTTAACACAGGTGTTCCACAAGGAACTATCCTTGGCCCATTGCTCTTTATAATTTATATAAATGACATTTTTACAATACAAAATAACGATAATATCTTGATTCTATCTTTTGCTGACGATACAGTCCTCTTGTACCATGATATCAATTGGATAACATTACAAAATAAACTTAATTTAATCTTACATAAATTGAATACTTGGCTACACAATAACTTTTTAGTTCTTAATAGTAAAAAAACCGTCTGTATGACTTTTTCCAACTACGTAGACATGCAACTTGATAACTTTATCATTACAATAAATGGTGATACTATCCAAAGAGTGGATGAAACTAGGTATCTGGGAATAATAATAGATGAGCACTTGAGATGGGAAAAACAAGTAAAAAACATTATAAATAAAACTAAATATTTAATTTATATCGTAGAAAAATTAAAAAATATATTGTCTTTTAATTCTTTGAAAGCTATTATGTTTGGTTTATACTATAGTAAAGCTACATATGGAATTGTTGCATGGGGTGGTGCTAGCGCAACAGTACTGATACCGCTAGTCAAAGTACATGAAAAGATTGTAAAAATTGTATACAATAATAAAGAAAATGATGTATTGCCACTTAACATTAATGAAACATTTGCAAACTTTAATTATTCATTATGAAAAACTAAAAAATAGATATATAGACAATAATGTTAGCACAAGGAATAAATCTATACAACTACCCAAACCTACATTGGGAGCAGGTAATAAAATATCGGAATTTGTGGCAACTAAAACTTTTAACTCACTTCCAAATGAACTCAAAATATTAAGTAATAAACAAATAAAAAAAAGTACAAAATTTTCATAAATGAAAAGTAAAAAAAGGAAGTTAATGAATAAAAATAAGTAAATAGGAACAACTATCATAAATGAATAGTAAGATCAAAAAATAATAGACAGCATTAAATAAAAACTGGAATAAGCAAATGAAATGTTACATATACATAAGTATTTAAGTTTTAAGTGTTAGTTTGAATGGTTTCGACAATGTTTCTTCTGTATTTGTGGAATTCTGGACTTCCATTGTCTATAAAAATATATCTGAAACAAAAATAAAAGAAAAGAAAACTTGATTAGTGAGTGGCAAGAAAAGAAAATAGCTGAAAAAATTAAATTCAATGAATTAGTAGTATCTGAAAAAAGAAATGAAATAAGATTAGTAAATAATAAGTTGGAAAATGGTGAAAAAAAAAATTATACAATATACACGACGTTTCGGTTAGTTGGGTATCTCTAACCGTTCTCAAGTGTAAACTGATTATCAGAGTTTGGATTGATCTTTATATACTCCCTTGATCAGTCGTGCCGTGTTGGGCGTCTCTCCCATTGGGCGAGGGAGGAGCTTGAGACCACTGATACGCGCCAGATTGGTCGCCACGCGTTTGCCACTCAACACTGGGTTTACTGAAAACTTCATGGTTCTGTTGGATGAAAGCAGCTTCCTTGAATTTTCGTTTTCGCCAGTTCTGTTCCCGCTGGATAATCCTAGCATCGTTCCGACTTAATGTTGTGATGTTTGTCCATGCGTGATCAGCAATTCCGATTTGCGATGTTTCGGCTCTTCGTGTGTGTATTTGATGTTCTTCCGATTCCTAACATTAAGAGGTCTCTTCGTTTCACCGATGTAATGAATCTCCACATTCAGCAGGGCACAGGTATACGCAAATTCTTATTGTCCGGGGGTCCATCTGGTTTAGTTTTGTCAGCCTGCTTCTTAAGGTGTTGTCCGACTTGAACGCTGTTTTGATGTTGTACTGCTGAGCGATTCGCCTTATCTTCTCGGGATATTCCTTCACATAAGGTATGGTTAATCATCTGGCAATTCGGCGTTTTCTCCTCTCGTGTGGTTCTGTTCTGTTTGACATTCCGCGATAGTCCTTGTTATTATCTTTCTTGTTGTAACCGCTTTGTATCAGGTCCCTTTCGATGTTAGATGATTTTCCTGTTCCATGGAGTCGGGGATCGCTGCAAATTGTTGTCGCTCTCCTGAACAGTTTCCTGATTATTCCTTTCTTCGTGCTCATTGAGTGATTCGAAGCGGAGTTGAGGTATTGCCTGTGTGTGTGGGTTTTCTGTGACTGACGTACTGATGTGATTATTGTTATGTTTAACCAAACATCTAGAAAGGGTAGGGCTGGAATCCTTTTTCTTTCTCCATCGTGAATTTGATGTTGGTGCGAAAGCTGTTTATATGGTTCAAAAACTCGTCCAACTCGGCAGCGGTCCCTTTCCAAATGATGAAAGTATCGTCCACATATCTTAGCCACATCTTTGGTTTCACGGGAGATGATTCTATCACTTGGCCTTCGAACCACTCCATGTAAATGTTGGCTATTACTGGTGAGAGTGGTGATCCCATTGGTAATCCATCGTCCTGGGAGTAGAATTCTACTTGTATCTGGAAATAAGAATTATTAATGCAACATCCCAACAGATCAATTACTCCTTCAATGGGTATAGATGTTCTGTCTGTCAAGAGTATCATCCTCCTGTATTTTGACTTGATGATATCCAGGATTCCTGCCGTGGATGTTTGGGTACATATTATCTACATCAAAACTGATGAGCTGTTCGTTGGGTCCTAGTTTGACGTCCTTGATCATTTCCACGAAGTGGCTGGAGTTCTTGACAAATGATGTTGTTTTCCCTTGTAAAGGCTGGATGATTTTCAACAGAAAATTCGCGAGATTACTTGTTGGTGAATTCCTGGAACTAGTAATTGGCCTGAGAGGTATTCCTGTTTTGTGAATTTTGGGGAGCCCGTAAAGATGAGGTGTCTTGCTATGATGTGGTGTTAGCATTGTTCTAGTTTTGTCCTCCAAATGATTCTTGTATTTCTTCAGTGTCTGATAGATCTTCCTCTCGATGCTAGGGGTTGGATCCTTTGTAATTGGTCTATATGTCCTTTCTTGGAGTACATCCTTGATTTTATTGTCGTATAGGCTGATGTCGATGACGAGGGTGGCGTTTCCTTTATCAGCCGGTAGTATTTTAATTGATTGGTCCTTCAAGCTGATTCTTCGGATTTTGTGATGTTGGGTGTTGGATTATTCCGTTTATCCAATCCAGTGCGGACTTTCCAGCGGAATTCTTCCATTTCTTCCTGATCTAGGTGGGCTGTTTCAACTCAGCTTATGATGTCTAGTATCGGAGTTTCCTTGGGTGTTATTGCAAATTTGAGACCTTTGGCTAAAACTTGTTCTTCCATGAGTGTGAGCTTGCGTGAAGAAGTGTTAACTATGGTCCTTATATTTGGTATTGTTTTCTGTGTTCCAGGATGTTGGTGCTCTTGGAGTCTGCGTTGTTTGTTTTCTTGTTTCTTCTGGTGGCGGAATATATGCTTTTGGCACGTCGTCTCAATTTTCTCAAAAATGGGTTCGTAGTCCACTTCTTCCAGAATTTCTTTGATTTCTTCGAAACTTTGAATTGCTTCTTCTTGGTATGTTGCTCGTTTCCACCTGTGGTAGTTTATCTGGGATCTCATTAATGCTCTGCTCGCGTTTTCCAATATTCGGCGGGCTCTGCTTCCTACTATTTGGGTCTTGAGGAGGAATCCAACGGGTATGATGTCGTTATCTCTTGCTGTGGTTAAGAATTTTATATGATTCATCCTCAAGACCCAAATAGTAGGAAGCAGAGCCCGCCGAATATTGGAAAACGCGAGCAGAGCACTAATGAGATCCCAGATAAACTACCACAGGTGGAAACGAGCAACATACCAAGAAGAGGCAATTCAAAGTTTCGAAGAAATCAAAGAAATTCTGGAAGAAGTGGACTACGAACCCATTTTCGAGAAAATTGAGACGACGTGCCAAAAGCATAGATTTCGCCACCAGAAGAAACAAGAAAACAAACAACGCAGACTTCAAGAGCACCAACATCCTGGAACACAGAAAACAATACCAAATATAAGGACCATAGTTAACACTTTCTTCACGCAAGCTCACACTCATGGAGAACAAGTTTTAGCCAAAGGTCTCAAATTTGCAATAACACCCAAGGAAACTCCGATACTGGACATCATAAAGCTCAGTTGAAACAGCCCACCTAGATCAAGAAGAAATGGATTGAATTCCGCTGGAAGTCCGCACTGCATTGGATAAACGGAATAATCCAACACCCAACATCACCAAATCCGAAGAATCAGCTTTGAGGGCCCTGAAGCAAGGACAATCAATCAAAATACTAGCCAGCTGATAAAGGAAACGCCACCGTCGTCATGGACATCAGCCTATTACGACAATAAAATCAAGGATGTACTCCAAAAAGGAAATATAGACCAATTACAAAGCGATCCAACCCCAAGCATCGAGAGGAAGATGTATCAGACAACTGAAGAAATACAAGAATCATTTGGAGGACAAAAACTAGAAACAATGCTTAACACCACATCATAGCAAGACACCTCATCTTTACGGCTCCCCAAAATTCACAAAACAGGAATACTCTCAGGCCAATTACTAGTTTCCAGGAATTCACCAACAAGTAATCTCGCGAATTTCTGTTGAAAATCATCCAGCCTTACAAGGGAAAACAACATCATTGTCAAGAACTCCGAGCCACTTCGTGGAAATGAATCAAGGACGTCAAACTGACCCAACGAACAGCGCTCATCAGTTTTGATCGTAGATAATATGTACCCAAACATCCCACGGCAGGAATCCCTGGATATCATCAAGTCAAAATTACAGGAGGATGATACTCTGACAGACAGAAATACTATACCCATTGAAGGAGTAATTGATCTGTTGGGATGTTGCGATTTAATAATTCTTATTTCCAGAAAAAAGAAGAATTCTACTTCCCAGACGATGCGATTAACCAATGGGATCACCACTCTCACCAGTAATAGCCAACATTTACATGGATGGTTCGAAGGCCAAGTGATAGAATCATCTCCCGTGAAACCAAAGATGTGGCTAAGATATGTGGACGATACTTTCAAATCATTGGAAAGGGACCGCTTGCCGAGTTGGACGAGTTATTGAACCATATAAACATCTTTCGCCCCACATCAAATTCACGATGGAGAAAGAAAAGGATTCCAGCCTACCCTTTCTAGATGTTCTGGTTAAACATAACAATAATCACATCAGTAACGTCAGTCTACAGAAAACCCACACACACAGGCCAATACCTCAACTCCGCTTCGAATCACTCAATGAGCACGAAGAAAGGAATAAGCAGGACACTGTTCAGGAGAGCGACAACAATTTGGCCAGCGATCCCCGACTCATGGAACAGGAAATATCTAAACATCGAAAGGGACCTGATACAAAGCGGTTACAACAATGAAGATTCAATAACAAGGACTATCGCGAATGTCAACAGAAACAGAACCACACGAGAGGAGAACCCGAAGATTGCCAGATGATAACCATACCTTATGTGAAGGGAATATCCGAGAAGATAAGGCGAATCGCTCAGCAGTACAACATCAAAACAGCGTTCAAGTCGTGACAACACCTTAAAGTAAGCAGGCTGACCAAAACTAAACCAGATGGGACCCCCGGACAATAAGAATTGCGTATACCTTGTGCCCTGTGAATGTGGAGATTCCATAAATCGGTGAAACGAAGAGACTCTTAATGTTAGGATCGGAGAACATTCAAATAGAGCACACACGAAGAGCAAACATCGAAATCGGGAATTGCTGATCACGCGCATGGACAAAAACATCACAACATTAAGTGGAACGATGCTAGGATTATCCAACCGGGAACAGAACTGGCGAAAACGAAAATTCAAGGAAGCTGCTTTCATCCAACAGAACCATGAAGTTTTCAGTAAACCCAGTGTTGAAGTGGCAAACGCTTGGCGACGAATCCTGGCGCGTATCAGTGGTCTCAAGCTCCTCCCCTCGCCCAATGGGAGAGACGCCCAACACGGCACGACTGATCAAGGGAGTATATAAAGATCAATCCAAACTCTGATAATCAGTTTACACTTGAGAACGGTTAGAGATACCCAACTAACCGAAACGTCGTGTATATTGTATAATTTTATTTTTTCGCCATTTTCCAACTTATTATTTACTAATCTTATTTCATTTCTTTTTTCAGATACTACTAATTCATTGAATTTAATTTTTTCAGCTATTTTCTTTTCTTGCCATTCACTAATCAAGTTTTCTTTTCTTTTATTTTTGTTTCAGATATATTTTTATAGACAATGGAAGTCCAGAATTCCACATATTTTAGTTTTAAGTTTTAAGTTTTTAAAATAAGCTAGCTTTAAGCCATAGCTTGTGCTGCGTACAGATGTTATACATCTCTGCAGATACAAAAATGTTATTTTTTGTATTGTTACCTTGCAATAACTTGTAATGCAGGTAACACAAGCAAGCAAATGAATAAATAAAATAAATAAAAATTATGATGAAGGCGTAAACGAGAAGGAGAATTTCTTCATTTAACAGAATACTTGAAAAGTATTAATAGTGGAAATGAAGGAACTAATATTCTATTGTAAATATATCATATTTAGAAAAAAAAATTGAATCACATTAAGATTTTTTTTAAGCATGTGGTAATTGATTAAGAAGTATATAAAATGCTTCGAGAGTCTTGAACCAGTTTGTTGCTGATATCCATATAGTGTGATATTATCAAAAACACAGATTTGAAAGAAGTGATTAACGACTTTTCTCATTTCATATCTAGAAAGATGTCTTTTATTAAAGAGTTGATTACAACATAGATTTATGAGCACTAACCTGTGTATGTTAGAAGAGTTAATTTTGTGGATTATAATGATAATAATGATAATATATCTTTATTTTCCGAAATTGTTTCACTACATAGATAGCAACAATACAATAAAGAAAACAAGTAAAAATCAATAATTGAATTCGTTTACAGAAAGCTGTAAATTCGCCAACATCATACGGCTCCATATCCAAAATAAATTCATAAATATTCTGTCTAAATTTGTTATACCTTAGATCAAAAGTCGCAAATCTCCTAGGAAACAAGTTAAATAGTCTCATACAATTATAAAGTGCTCCTGTTTCAGTGAAGGAAAGGCTATGCACAGGATACAGAAAGTGTTCAATTCTTCGTGTTCTATTTTTATTCAGGTATTCTTCAGAATAATGCATAATCCTAAACATGAAAAGTAATGATTTGAAAATATGAATACCACAGACAATTAACAACCCATTCTTCCTAAAAACACCCCGACAAGAATCTGTGTAACCCATGCCCAGCATAAACCTCACTGCACGCTTCTGGGAAACAAAAACCTGAGGAAGCATCGGACTCGCCCCCCAGAAAATGATGCCATAACTAAGAAGCGAGTGGAAGTTAGCAAAATATATAATCTTTAATGTTTCTGTATCTATTTGTTTTTTCAACATATTCATGGAGAATATTACCGAATTTAGTCTTCCCTTCAGAAAATCAATATGCGCATAAAACTTTAAACTACTATCAATATGTATACCAAGAAATTTAACAGACTGACTAACATTGATCTTAACATTACTGTACAATAGTTCTTCAAGATACACCCTATTATTCCTATCGGTTACAAAAAAATACATTCAGTTTTATCCTCATTGAGGATCAAACCATTTTGATCACACCATTTATTCATATCATAGACTTGCTAAAGATTTCCTCAGAAGAGTTTAAGTCTTTAGCAGTTATTAATATGTTTAAGTCATCCGCATACATCAATGGTTGTCGTGTAGAATTAGTAAAGATTGTCGGTAGATCATTTACAAATATAACAAATAAAAAAGTTCCAAGAATGTTACCTTGAGGAACTCCTAGCTGTAAGGTCCTTTCAGGAGATAAGAAATCAGCATTTTGGGTATTAATAAGAACCTTTTGTTTTCTATTAGTTAAATAGCTTTCAATAAGTTTGAGCTGATTATCTCTGATACCATATATGTCTAATTTATGAAGTAAAAGCTTATGATCGACATAATCAGAAGCTTTAGAGAGGTCTAACAGTACAGTTAAGGGAATTTAACCTTTCTCAAGAGTTTTTAGTATAGCGCTAACAAGCTCGAAAATTGCCGACTCAGTACTTTTATCCTTCATGAAACCGTGCTGATGTTTAGTGAATACTTTAAATTGAAAGAAAAACTTCTTGAGCCTGTTTACTAGAATCTTTTCAAAAACTTTCGAAAAAGAAGATAATATATAATATTATATAATATTTTCTTTTCTTTTAATGTGGGCTATAAGGAAATTAACATAAATCTATAACTTCTTTATCTGCTTTCTTTTTTTATTCTAACAAAATAGCTATCTGTCGAAGCTATAGGTTTTCTATTATCGTAATGTGCCCGGGGCCTCCAATAGGTTAAAGACGCCCCTGTTGATACCCCTTCTATATGAAATTTACTTAAACAGTTAATGCAAAAACGGTTTGAGAATATTGACTCGATAATTTTGGTATTAATGAAAATTGCAAATAATTTTTAGTTATCAGGAATCAGAATATCTACAATAATTTCTGAATTAAGTAGGTACTTCATTTTACCGAAAAAAACATTTCAATGTTAAAATTTTCACAACTAAATTCCACATTTATCGTTTGCGTATTTTTGTCGAAAAAAACTTCAGCAGTGTAGTAAAAGAATTTAGGCAAACGTTTATTTTAGTGCCTTCATTGATTAATTTTGGTTGCTTTTGAAGTGATTTTAATTTCACTCTGAACAATGGTTTATTCCAATCAAGAACGAGTTGAAATTGTTGAAATTTATTTTCAAAATAATAGTTATGCTAGACTTACTGCTCACTTGTTTAACGACAGTTATCCGGATAAAAATGTGAATGATTCGTATGTTGCCAAGTTAGTTAGAAAGTTTATCGATACCGGATCTGTTTGAAATTTGAAACACCAGCCACAGAACCCCATCAGAAATGAAGCTGTTTAGCGGCATGTTAAAATGGATCTTACTCAAAGTACCCGGCAACTAGCTGAAGCTTCAGGGGTCTCCCGTTCGTACATAATTCGGATTTTAATTAAGAGCGCCCAAATTTCATCTTTACAAAATTAAATTAGTACAGGAACTAACTGCGTATGATCCTGATAGAAGGCTGTAATTTTGTGAACAATTAGCCAGCGTTATTGAAGATCCGCACTTATTGTTTAACATTTGTTTTTCCGATGAGTGTACATTTTATTGGAATAGGCATGATTGCCGTTACTGGGATGACAGTAACCCACATGTATTCCCTGAGGTACATACCAAGTACCTATCCTCAAAAAATAAATGTTTGGTGGCATATTAGGAAGTCATATTATAGGTCCACTTGTAATTCATAGAAAATTAACTGCTGAAGTCTACCTAAATATGCTTGAAGATTTCATAACACAAATAATAGGAGATGACCAAAATAAAAATTCTGATCGGCTTCATTTCCAGCAAGATGGAGCACCTGCGCACTATGCTGCTCCTGCAATAGAATTTGTAGACAACCGATTCCCCGAACGGTGTATTAGAAGGAAAGGGAGGCCCAATAGAATGGCCTGCCAGGTCACCTGATTTATCGCCTTTGGAAGTAACGTTTGAATAAATGAATTTAAACGCTTGTTTACTTCCTTTACGAAGCAATAAACAATGAAACGTACTACTAATTGTAAATGTTGTGATTCCTACTAATCAAAAGTTATTTGTATTTTTCATTAATACCAAAATTATCGGGATGATGTACTTAAAGCCGTTTTTGCATTGAATTTTTGAGTAAATTTCAACAAATAGGGTAAAATTAGAGAAATAATTTGGCACAGATTAAAAAATATATCTAAAATGTGTCCCTCCCAAAACCAAAGTCTACGTGTCCGAGCATTATTTTCATTGGATCACTCTGTATATATATATATATATATATATATATATATATATATATATATATATATATACATATATTATATATACATATATATATATATATATATATATATATTTATATATATATATATATTCATTTGGATTGGTTTTGTATCTGTATATTATAGATTGTTGGGATTTTTCGTGGTATAACAGATATTAAATGACTAATCAAGTTAGATTTAATTTACTCGACGTTTCGGCTCTATTTTTGGAGCCGGCTCCAAAAATAGAGCCGAAACGTCGAGTAAATTAAATCTAACTTGATTAGTCATTTAATATCTGTTATACCACGAAAAATCCCAAAAATCCAACAATATATATATATATATATATATATATATATATATATATATATATATATATATATATATATATATAGGTATATATATATATTTGTTTTCCTGGCACATATAGGTGCCAAGCGAAGCTGTGCAACACATAGGTTTTATTTTACGCGTTGATTGTTTTCCAACATTTATAGCTAAATACATGGGATACCTGTTTGGGGTAAAGCATATTCCGTTGGAGTATATAACTCCGCTGGTCTACAGAATCGTATATCTCTAGAAAGAAAAAATGATAACTTTTGATTACACCCTTTCATCATCTTCGTGGCTTTTTCACCACCGATTCAAATACCATCTGAATTTTTAAAAAGCTCAGAGACGTGTTAGCAATGATGAAATGCTCAAGAGCGTATTCTTCTATTGTTACAGTGGCGTGCATCTAATAATTAATAATTCATTATATTAAATAAATTATGACGCTCTATATTTACTTATTCATGTATTTATTCATATATACAACATTTTATATATATATATATATATATATATATATATATATATATTCTTATAATATATTATTCTAGTTTATTATATTAATGAAAAATACTGGCCGTGATGTATATTAGCCTGGCAGAGGGCTTTTTCTCAGGATGAGTTCAATGACAGAATTATTCAAACATATTTATATTTTTAAATAACAATTTTTTAATCTGATTAATTATATTGAATAAATAAATTTATTTAAGGACAATCAAACAATATAATTTCTCAATCACTAATTCTGTGAAATGAACAATTAACCTATATTAATACTTTTTAAATTTAAAGAATACTTTGTGAATCATGAACAAAATATATATGAGAACAATAGAAGTTGCATAAATTTGCCCAAATTTTGATACTTGTGCTTTAACAAAATCCCAGGCACCAACTTTCAGCGCACTTTACTCGATAGGAGCCGCTGGAGATGCCAATATAAATGTATATATAATAGTTATTTATGTACCAAGTGCGTTATATAGATCCTTATGCCCTGAGGGAAACATTCGGCCCGAGGGCCTCTGGCCCGAGGGATGAATGTTGCCCGATGGGCATAAGGATCTAGTAACGCACGCGGTGCATACAAGATTTTATTTTTCACGAAAAAGTTATTATATTATGATGAAAAAGCGATTTTAAAATCGTTTCATTGCTCCTATCCAATTTCCTTCTCATAGTAGGCATGTCATTTGTTGATATTTTGACGTTTGTGAATATTTTTGTCATCATATTCAGTGAATGTCATGCTGCTTTCTTTATGTAGTCTTATAGAAATAATGAAAATGAAAATGAATTTACCCAAGAATATCATAGAAAATGCAGCCAAAGCTGAGAATAATTAATTGCCGGAGAAGTCGGATACGATAAGGATTATGAAGTATTTAATCAATGAAGTTCGCTTCATTTCTCCTAGTACAATAAGCGGGCGTTTTAAATCCATTATGCCCACAAATGCGGGCGTAATGGCCTAGGGCATAATGAGTGTGTTTATAGCAACCGTATCCAAGGTGAAATGAACATATAATATACAAGTGAAAAATAGATATATATATATATATATATATATATATATATATATATATATATATATATATATATATATATATAATATAATATATATATATATAATATATATATATATATATATATATATATATATATATATATATATATATATATATATATATATATATATATTTTATATATATATATATATATATATATATATATATATATATATATATATATATATTTATTCGAATTGTTGTTGCCTGTGATCTATTTTTAATCTTTTGATAATTATTAGCAATAACAGGCTGCTTGAATCTTAAAAAACTCGATTTTATCAAAAAGTTGACGCCTCACCATGACATTCGCAATTGAAATTTCTTTGACATTTATTGATTTGAAAAAATTGAATAAAACAGGGCTGCTTTGTATATGCTATTCAGTCTAATATTAATATTCAAAATTCTTATAATTAGATCGTAAGGGAAACCAAAGAAACCTTTACCTACGTAATGTTTGAAAATAATAATAATAGGGTACTATTTATCTAACAACAAAGAAATTAGTTATGGGAAAACATTAAAGAAGTGGAGTAGAATTATCGGAATAGTACGCTTATATGGAAGCAGCCAAATTTTCAATCCAATACTTAGCTACGCCGTTCTGATGAGGACCAAAGAGTCCGAAACACGTGTCAACGGCTGCTTCCATATAAGCGTACTATTCCGATAATTCTACTCCACTTCTTTAATGTTTTCCCATAACTAATTTCTTTGTTGTTAGATAAATAGTACCCTATTATTATTATTTTCAAACATTACGTAGGTAAAGGTTTCTTTGGTTTCCCTTACGATCTAATGATAAGAATTTTGAATATTAATATTAGACTGAATAGCATATACAAAGCAGCCCTGTTTTATTCAATTTTTTCAAATCAATAAATGTCAAAGAAATTTCAATTGCGAATGTCATGGTGAAGCGTCAACTTTTTGATAAAATCGAGTTTTTTAAGATTCAATCAGCCTGTTATTGCTAATATTTATCAAAAGATTATATATATATATAAATATATATATATATATATATATATATATATATAATATATATATATATATATATATATATATATATATATATATATATATATATATATATATATATATATATATATATATATATATATATATACATATATATCAGACACCAAACAAATTTCGAAAATCGTGGTCTAGGAGGTCTAAACTGGAAAAAAAAAGCTACCCCCGCACCTGACTGATTTACTTCGCTACACTGCAATGATATGTATTTTATGGTAATATACGACTAATAATAACGTTCGAAAATAATTAAATGATTAAGAGAGGTTATGACTCATACAGCTTACCGAATACGTACGAATAGGTACAGCTGACGCGCACGCCTAGCAATACTGTCGTGACGTGTTTGGCCTATCTTTCTTTCTCTAAGTGTCTGCAGTCTAACGATGCCTCTTGCATCTCAAATGACTTTAGAACCACAATAACGAAAAATATTCTTTGACAAGTTACCAAACAACCAATGTACATCAAGCGCCAAGTTTTCCAAACCCGGAACTCCCTACGTCGGTGCAGCCACTGTCGTCCACAGACCGCTTTCAGACAGATTCATATTTCAGTTATTTCAGCGGGGGCGCTGTGCACTTTCAGCTTAATTTTCAGCGGGCCGCCGGACGTTTCTCCAGTGTGAAGTCGATTCTTCAGGAGCGAACACGCGCGAAGGACGCCTCCGCAGGTTTCGCGCACAGAAAAACACGATATACCATTGTTTTTTACGAGAGTTCGTTGTACCTAGAACGCACCCCCGGGGGGGTGACTCATGTGAAGAGGGAGATAACGAGTGAAAAGTGCTTATTGCGAAAACACACGCAGATTGCGCGACACTAGAATCGATGGGAATTTTCACTTTGTCTTTGTGTGATATACGGGGCGATCGAAAAGGAAGAAACGTTACCTTGAAAGATGAGTGAGTTTAAAATTTGATATTTTACGAATATAAAAACGCGAAGCTATTGTGAAAAATTTAAAATTTTTCAAGAATTCCCTCCAATAACTTTATAATTGGTGTTTGTTTATCAATGGTTGATAGGTTATTATGGAGATTTTCCTAGACACACGAAATTCAATAAAATTTCTTTTGTTTGTTCAATTTCGACACAAAATTATAAATAAAAACTCAACTTTGTGGCTCAATAACTGTATTTAAAAAAAAATTAAGCTCACCTATCCTGAACCAACTTTACGCTCTTAACCTACGAACTCAAGAGAATAGCAAATTTCTTACTCATAAAGGTAAATATGATTCTGCTAAAATTGTCATTCTTATCAAAATCACATTTATTTATTTAATAAATTAGCTACTTTAATTGAAAATGAATGATAAGAAACAACTTGTCTAAAAACCACGAAATGAAAATAACTTTTATTTGACTAGTTTCGCCTTTTACAGCATTATCAAGACTGAATACATAATTGCAAAGACATCGCTTGAAAATATACGTATTTCGGTTCGGTACCTGGGGGTGGTAAAATTTGCTACTTCCTTAAATGTGGACGTTATTTTAGCTAATTGAAAAAAAAACATATGAACTGTCCTATTAAAATTCAATCAATTTGCAACAAATATCGTCGTCTGAAATGAAATTATTTTAAATTCAGCCATATTTTATGCTATAATTATGTTAATTATTGTTGAAAGTTTTGAGGAAGATCATTCCATTATCTGTCTAACTGAAAGGGTAAATAATCGAATACCATAAAGGTACTGTCCCAAATTTCTCAACATGTTATACTGTCCATAACACATTATCTAAATAAATACTAGTGGTCTCCCAGTAGTCGAAATTCATTAATTTTGTTTTCATTGTTATAGAGGTCCTTTTGTGAAAGAGTATACCTCTATAATCATTTGCATATATAATTGAATTCGGACTTTCATTCCTAAGAAATCGAGGCCTCCACGGCCACGAAAATTAACCTCCACGGTAGCTTTTCATGGTAATTTCGCCAGTACGCGCCTTGGAGACGACTATTTTTCGACAGCTTCGGCAAAACGTCGAACTGGTGAACCGTTTGGGCTCTCGGAACGGGATCCACCGATGCTATAAAGCCCGCTTTCGTCAAAAACAACCCAAAGGGTCTCAATCGTCCTTTTTCCTCATTTTGGCTTCTGCAATAATATAAAAGAGGCCGCCCGCTGTCCCAAAGATCCGAAATCTCGAAGTTCTATGTGGTCAGCTAAGAGCGTTTGTTTGACATTGGCATTATAAACGTAAAGAATAATAATAACAGTATATTATTCAACGAGTACAAAATGATTGCCATTTTTCACGAGGGTGAAGTTTGCGACACGAGCCGCAGGTGAGTGTCGCAATTCACCCGAGTGAAAAATTGTAATTTTGTGCGAGTAGAATACTATACTTTGTCCATGACTTCCTCGAAAAAATTAGTAATAATCTGCAGCATTTTCAACAATAAAAATAGTTATCAAAAGCGTTGACATTACATTTTCTGTGTTCACTGAAAACTGCATACTCACGTAAACGTCAACTATTGACATTGACATTGATTCCATTCCTTTCTTTCACTCTGATGAAGATGAAATAGATAATTTTGCATTTATTTATTTATATTAATATTAACAGAACAATTATTGAAAATGAACGAATGAATTTATAGTTATCCTAGTTACATAAAACCTAAAAATCTAATAACAATACTATCCTAACAATGTGAATGATAGTCTCAAGTTTGGACATACGTTTTGAGTGTGACGTCATGCAGTGTATAATAAACCATTATTCACTAGTGATTAATAGTTATAATTGTACTTCAGGAAGCACACGTATAATGAATGATTTATAGTACAGTCGTGGACAAAATATATATTTGCAACACATATTATAAACAAATTTTTGCTTTCTGCAGCTGAACATTCAGTTGCGTTCAACGCCTGCGCCATAATTAATTTTTTCAACTTTCAGTTGCCAGCATACAGTAACGCAGTGAACCACTCTCAAACACGATATAACTATATAATATAACACGCAGCATGGACCCGAATAAGCACAAATGGCACGAAAGGCTCCTGGGAAAACAGCTGTTGAAATGTTCGAACTCCGATTCTATGGAACTTCCGCTCTGTGCAACCTCCGAGGTCATAGAAAACTCGAACGTGATCGGTTTATACTTCTGCTTCGCCAATATCAATTTGAAAAGTGACGATTTAACCAGTAAACTCCGAAATCTGTACGAAAAACTGAACAATGACTGTGACAACGGAAGGAGGAGGGTAGAAATTGTTCAAGTGGTTTTGTGGGTGAATAACGATGTTTACAGTGACTTTCAATCTGGTCATAGAGAGTGTTTATTGGGACTACCGTGGCTAGCGTTGCCATTCGATGAGATCGAACTCAAAGTGAGTAGTACTCGCAGTCCTAATTTGGTCTGCCTAAAATTTGGTTTCGATTTTTGACGTAATTCTCGTGATAGTTATGACAATTCAAAATATAAATGAATAAACAATCAAACAAAAACCAAAAATACCAAGACAATACTTTGAAAATTTGAAATTTATCAAATGATTCCCCGACTGTTTGAGTTACAACACCGTGACATTTGCATTCCTCCAGTGAATATTGGGAACTACTGAAATAATAGAGAGCTATTTCGGCCTTGTTTGAACCTCATCAGTATTGTTTATTGACCGATTGTGATAACCGAAGAAGAATCTCTTATTACTCCTGACAATCTTTCAGACGGAACTCCATAGTATGTTAAAACAGACCACAACGTCATCGGCCAGAATGCCTAGTTTGACTGTAAACTGAGAAGCCCTTGACGTGTGAGTTGTCGATACCTGTATGTTTCCACTTTGACTGAGGGTGTATCAATTAGAGAAGTATGGCGGATGGCGTTGTGGTATTTTACTATAACCTATGAAGTTTCAACTAGAAGATTGGCAGGTATAATATATTCCCTTTAGGTTATCGTAATTAGTTGATAAACATTTCTGACGAAGTCTTAATAATACCAGAACAGCGGAATATTGTTTCAATCATTTCTTGATGATTAATTAGAATCTAGATGCTTTTGGTCTCGAGATGAATGTGATTATTAAAATGTCGCAACTCAAACATCAGGCTTCACTTCCTCAATATTCATTCGGAAAATTTTGATTGGTTTTGTAAATAATTCATGAGATATAGGTACTTAATTTTGCTTCCATGATATATAAATAATAAATGAATATATATATATATATATATATATATATATATATATATATATATATATATATATATATATATATATATATATATATATATATATATATATATATATATATATATATATATATATATATATATATATATATATAAATAAACAACTTCTTTATTACCTATCTTTATCCAGTATATCAAATTATGAATTTATTGGCTGTTATAGGTGTGTATTGAAATTGAAATAAAAAACAAAATAGTTTGGACGTTTCGGAGGTCTTTCCTCCTTCTTCAGCATTAAAAGAGTATATATATTGTCTGTAACAAAAATAAAACAAGTAGTACAAAATTTCTTCACAAATAACTGTTTATAAATACCTATTAAAATGATAAAATGATTTTCATTCAAGACAAACTGCAGTTTTTACGTCTTTTGACTTTTCTCGGTCGTGTGTCAATGTTAGTGTTGTCTTTGTTACTGTCGTGTCACTGAATATGTTCTTTTTCTTCCTATGTATTTGGTCTCGCTAGTATTGGTAGATATGTGTGACTTAGTTGTTTTACGTCCTGTCTGTCATTTACTGTGTTATCTAAGTTCCATTGTATATATAGCATTTCCCAGAATTCTCTTTGTTTTTGTTTGGGTTCTATTCTCAAAATTTTAGCCTCTTCGTAGTTAAAAGTGTGTTTCGTTGCTGTCTGATGTTTGTTAAGTGCCGTTGTCGCGTTTATGGTATATCTATGTGCGTTTAATCTGTCCTGTAGTCGTTGTGATGTCTGTCCTATGTATTCTTTGTGGCAGTCTTTACATGGTATGCTGTATACAACATTAGATTTTTTCGATTTCGGGGTTGCTATTTTCAGTTTATTGTAAGTTCCTTTCTCTTGATTTATCGGTTTATGAGTGACCTGCATGTTATATGGAGCTATTATATTTCCTATTTGATGTGATACTTTATTTGTAAATGGTATGGAAATCCGTCGTTTATGTTCTTGTGTTTCTTGTTGTCTTGTTCTTATGTTATATATTTTATCAACTCGTTGTTTTACTAAGCCTTCTACCATTGTTCTGGGGAAATTGTTTTTATGTAGTATAGTTTTTAATTTAGTTATTATATGTGGCCTAAGTGGTGGTGATGTTAACTTCAGTGCCCGATCTATGTATCCAATTGCAGTGCCCTTTTTTTGGGTGATATGATGGTTTGAGTGGTAATCTAATATGCGGTCAGTGATCTGTTCCTTCTTATACCATTGTGTGTGTATTTCATTTTGTTGTTTAATTATTGTCATATCCAGGAAATTCAATTTATTATTTTCTTGTTTATTTGTGAAGAAATTTTGTACTACTTGTTTTATTTTTGTTACAGACAATATATATACTCTTTTAATGCTGAAGAAGGAGGAAAGACCTCCGAAACGTCCAAACTATTTTGTTTTTTATTTCAATTTCAATACACACCTATAACAGCCAATAAATACAGGATTATTCCAGATATATAGCATGGAATATTGTGGCCAGAATACGTGACTTTCAAAATGTTTCACTTCTGGTCTACTTTTCAAAATTATTTTCCTATTATACAGAGTGTTGCAAATGCCCAAAAAGTATCAGAGTTGTGTTTTTTTTAAATAAAAGTTCCTGTATGTTATTGCATTTTACGATAAAAGTAACTGTATTTTTCAATGTGATTGTTAATAAGCATCTATGTTATGTTTGCGAAATGTACATTAAAGTGTAAAAATAGATAATTTTTTATACTCCTATTATGATAAACTGCACATCTTATACAGGGTTTCCAAACATTGAAATCTTTCAATTTAAAAATATAAGGGGCTATTGTTTTTGTACTCACCAGGAAATGTACTTTTCAATTACCTATCGAATGGTATCAGAATGTTCTATAGCTGAGTCTTCTCGTTTTTAGACAATACGCCATCTGAATTTTCATAATTTCAGAAATATCACTATATCAAGAACAGAGTTTGCAAACTTATCTGGCAATCTAAACTATTATCTGACATTTCTACAGGCAATAGGCTTATCAAATTCATTAGAACTTAAAAACATTTGCTAACTTGCGTTTTGGCATATTGTGCAAAAACGATTAGACTCAGAAATTGAATATTCTCATACTATTTGACAGGTGATTGAAAAAAAAATTTCCTGGTTAGTTCAAAACTATGGCGTTCTATTTGAATTTTCCAAAGTTATAACCCCCTACAGTTCTCAATGGCCAGGTTTTAATTTTTGGACGTCCTGTATAAGATGTGAAGTTTATAATAGATATTATATTGTTACAATTCACTGTACATTTCCACAGATACATAGCTTATATACTTCTTAAGTATTTCAAACAAGAAAATTATGTTATATTTTGACTAAATTCAAATTATTCAAAAAACCTCGAGGTTTATGCATTATCTCGGCATTATAAATATTTTTGGTGTACACACTTATTTTGATCGAATAATACAAAATTGCGATTATTAAAGAATCATAATTTCGAAAATTTTTGGTCATTTGCGATACCCAGTAAAATATCAAAATAATTTTAAACAGTAGGTAATCATAATAGATCCCAATATGTCCCAAAAATGAAACTTTTTGAAACTCAGATATTTTGGCCACAATATTACGAGCTGTACATCGTGCATCACCCTGTATACCTACCTATACACATATAAAAAGCACTTCTAAATAATGTTTTCAATGGGCTTGACTGAAAACCAACAATATATCTACACACCACAATAACTATTAGACAGAAATATATGGAAAAAATTTTTTTTAGACAAACCGAACCTATTTAAAAAAGCGTTGAAATGCCGTCAATCAAAAAATTAGGAAAGAAAGTTATATTTACAATATCGAATTAGCGCAATTCATGAAATTGTGCCAAAAGCTAATTTAATTTTAACAAAATTGTATCCTTCTACAGATATATTTCTAATTGAATACATTTGTAAAAATTTGATTTTAATTTGAATAGTTGAATTGCTTTTTTGGTTTTTCTTCAATGAAGTTTATACTTAATATCTTTTCGCAGACGATTTCTGGACGTCTTTTAAATATGTTACCTCATTTCTTTTTGAATTTAGAGCATTTTCATAAGAAAAAATTGCTTGTTCTAATTACATAAGTTTGAGCTAGAGATTGTTCAATTGATAGAATTCGTTACTGAATAAGTAAATATTCATATTATTTCGGATCAGAATTTAAGAAGAAGTTATTTGCTCATTTCTAATCAAAAAAGAAATTGATGTCAAATAATAAAGAAGAAAGTTGTTTGAAAACACATGTAATGAAATAATGAAAAATAAGAAAAATATTCTAATATACAAAGCTCTTCTCAAATTCTGCCCAAAAAAATTATCTGTGAATATTTTCAACTGTTTCTTTAATCAAATTCCATCATTTGACACATTGAACAATATCATGTTCAGAGATCTGTATTATCATGTCTCTATTGATGTCCGCAAAATTCCAGAAACGACAACACTAAAGTAAAGTTAATAGTATATTATTCAACGAGCGGTAATGTAGGTCATAACTCACGCAGATGAAGTTTGCAGCACGAGCTGCAAGCGAGTGCTGTAACACTTTATCTACGACTATAACAATAAATACTAAGATACAAATACAAATTCACAATAATTAGGTAGTATTAACTTAATTTGAAAACGTCAGAATTATTCAAGTGACATTAGCAGATGAGTGACAGTCGATCTTACTTGGGATCTTAGTAGACTATATAGTGAGTTTTAGCAGTGAGTTATTATTACTCACGCTGTTTGGTAATAGATACTATTAATTGCTAGAACGCAGCTGAATAATGAATATATTATTCAATAGGAGTAGATAATAGTATATTACACACCGAGGTGGGAAGTGATTCATTCCTGTCGTGAGATTAGTTAGTTAACCGAGACGCAAAGCGTCGAGGTTAACTATAATCTCGAGACAGGAATGAAACTTCCTACCGAGGTTTGTATACTATTTTATTTACAACCATCATATTTCGATCAAAATTAATAAATTTCTGTTTCGTTCTGAACATACCTAAAATATTACATTTAACGACAAATTACCAAGAACGCGGAATAATTAAGTAGATATATTGTTACCGTGACTACTGTGTATACAATTGTCACCAATATAAATAATCCACCAGAAGTACGACAGGCTGCTCATGCAGCAGTCCAGGGCTTGGTGCCAGAGAAAAGTGAGCATCGGTATCTAAAAGCCATTGCATTATATAGGAAGTGGTGCGAAGAAAAAAAGGTTAAAAATATTGGTTCCGAAAGTGTACTCCTGGCATATTTTGGAGAACATAATAGACTAAAGAAGCCGTCTACTTTGTGGACAATGTACAGTATGATACGAACGATGCTAGAAATTGAAGAAAAAAACTGATATTTTCAAACATGGGAAACTGCTAGCCTTCCTAAAACGACAAAATGTGGGCTTTAGGCCCAAAATGAGGGCGGGAAGTGAGGGTGGGAAGTGAGGGCGGGAAGTGAGGGCGGGAAGTAGAGGTGTGTAATGTGACACTTCCCAACCTTCAATGACGTTTGTAATGACAGCATTACATATATGGTTGTAAATAAAAGAATATTTCATTTCGTCATAAATTTACGTTATGTTCAAGTGAAAAAATTCCCAATTTCAAATCATATCGAACAGAAATATTATTTTCCACGGCTTCTGCAATTATATATCATCATAAAGTTTTGTCCAAATAGGATATACCGTTTTTGTTGAAATTGGTTAGGAGTTAGGTAAATTCTTTGTAAAAAATCACTGAAGGCCATCTTATCACACATTCCTATAATTTATCTTCGAGCATTTGAATGTAAACAAATAAGAGCATTCCGTTAATGGAATACTGATCACTATTGAACAACAAATTCATTTCTACCAAACATCCAGCCACATTTCAAATTTAATATTCCTCGTGTATTATTTCAGTTACGAACAGAAGTACCCGTTACACCTCACGTCAAAAATGTTACTGCAACGTAAATATAATAAATCACCCTGAAAAAACTCAAGTATAAAAGTACTAAATCAACAACTTTCAAGTTCGACAAACTAACAAGAAGGCCCGTTATCAAACTATTAAAAATTCCAGGTTTGTTTGGAATACAAGACACGATCATTTGTTTACATCTGAAACGAACAGCAGGCAGATAAATTTACAGAACAGATGATGCAAGTTCACTTTTATCTCAAATGATCCGAACCGTGTTTACCGACTGCCGTATCAAAATATTATCTCGAGAAAACAAGTAACTTATTTAATTTTGGTAGAATTTTAATACTCACATCACATGCCATATGTAGAACACCTCACTTCCAGTAGATCCACTTTGCGAATGGTACCTACACCTACATATCAACCGAAAAACAATGAACAATAAGTTGGAAATCGCAACAGAACGAGCACGGAATAAAGTTTGTAGAAACTTAATGACCTGGAACTTCCAAACTAACATAGGGTAAACCATAACAAAAGCTGCGTAATTGAAAATATTGAAATACATTAAAGACTTGCAATACAACATTTTGAAATATAATCATGTTATGTAATATAAGTTATCCCTATCGACGTAGGTAATCTACGATGTTAATGTATTTTAGGGATATTCATTTATAGACTGAGAGATACTGGAAGGATTTGTGAAGTCATTTCTTACAGTATGGCGCTTTTATGGGGGTTCAAATACGTAATAAATTGAAGGATGATGTTCTTACCGGTGGTGTGCGGGACGCAATTGCTGAATAATTAATTGAAATTGCTCGAAAATCCGGGTGTCAACAATTTCTTTCACAAAATTTCTTCAATTTATCATTATTTTAAGAACAAAAAATCCGTCGCTCGCTATATGCTATACTTCTCCGGTGGGTGTTTAGGACTGCCATACTTTATTGAAAATGTTTTTTTTCAATTTTTTTTAAATTTATTTCTTACAGGCTGATTTTTTTTTAACAATTCTTTTTTATTAATCTTGTACAAAAATAACCACGCCATACTATTCCGACGGTCCAAAATACCCACCATATCCCCTCAAACATGTACTTTTTTAAAATTCGAAAAACTATTTCTTTCAGTATGGCAGCTAAACCGTGATCAGTTTATGATACAGGGAGACAAAATTATATTCGCCATACTTCTAGTGCAGTACCAAAGTGGTGCCATACTTGAAAAGTGGTACTTTTTAATGGTTTTTCGAACACGCCTATAGAAGCCAAAAAATTGTTTTTTACAGTATGGCATAAATGAAATCAGATTGTTCCAATACGATTATAAGAAGAAAAAATACGCCATACTGTGACCTTGGCACGAAAGACCGTGATACGAACGCTGCGATGTAAAAGAATAAATAAATAAAACGATTTTTTACAGTATACGGCATTTAAATTTTCGGAAAGTTCATAAAAAGTGTGATTCAGGAAAATTTATTCCATACTTGGTGAAGTCCAAAAGTGGTGCCATACTGTAAGAAATTCTTCAAATGTTGCATAAAATTTTACAATTATTTAATTACATTGTACGTATATCACCCACTCTACAGGTATGGCATTATAACAATTATATTTCTAATCATAAAAACAACTACTATACCAAATTTCAAGTTGAAAGAAATAGTTTTTCAAATTTCAAAAAATTACATGTTTGAGGGGGTATGGCGGGTATTTTGGACTGTCGGAATGGTATGGCGTGGTGATTTTTGTACAAGATTAATGAAAAACAATTGTTCAAAAAAAAAACAGCCTGTAAGAAATAAATTTAAAAAAATATTTTCAAAGAAGTATGGCGTGCTTAAGCACCCACCGGAGAAGTATGGCATATAGCGAGCGTCGAATTTTTACCCCAAGGCGAAGCTAAGGGGTTATAGTATCACGACAAAAAGTTAGTAGCTTAGTTAGTCTGATTTTAAAAATTCCAACGGATATCGATAAAACACATATGATTTCATATGAAAAGTGTTTTCAAAAATTTTCCCCTACGAAGAATTAAAAAATTATAGCGTTTTTTACATTTTTTGTCCATAGGCATGTGGTTTATTTATTTATTTAATCGTGTCAGAAGCATCATATATAAAGTAAGCCTAACAAATACAAAGACAGCTATAAGCAGGTACAAAAAAAGAAAGGGTATAAAAAACATATAGATGTACAGGTATATATCATATTCAAAACAATTTTCACTTTATGATGTCTTGGACCAGAACTTGGCCACGTCCAACGCTTCCGGGGTGGCATTCATCAAATCCTTCATGGTGCAGGTGCTTGGGCACAGCGCGCACTGCGTGAGGTGGGAGGTGGTTTGAGTGTGTCCACAGTCGCACAGAGCCGGTTCGTTTGACAGGCCCCATCTGCGCATATTCTCTTTTGATCGTGCGACGCCAGAGCGCAGCCTATTAAGAGACTTCCATGTCGACCATCCTTCCATATTCCCGGGAGGCAGTTCTTCGTTTGGGACCATCCATTCCCTAAGGTGCGCGTTTTCCTCCCGCCACATTGCCAGCCTCGCTTGATGCTGTGTCCCGACGATGTCCTCTGCAGTGTGCAGGAAGCTTTTTCTAGACTTTAGTCGCCGGCGGGCTGGCTGGTGTTCGTACAGCGGGTGGGCTGGTGAGGTCGACGCCTTTGTCTTTTCTTTCCAGGCCGCCGCTTTCCTTCTGATGTCTGGTGGGGCCACGCCTGCAAGGCAGTACAGTTTATCAGTCGGGGTTGGTCTCAGACAGCCTGTGATGATGCGGCAGGACTCATTGAGCGGTATGTCCACCTGCTTGGCGTGACCAGAGTTGTACCACACTGGGCACGCGTACTCCGCCGTTGAGTAGCACAGAGCAAGAGCTGTGGTTCTCACTATTCCGGGCTGTGCCCCCCATGTGGTGCCCGTTAGTTTGCGCACAATGTTGTTTCTCGCGGCTACTTTGTGTTTGGTGTTCATGCAATGCTTTCTATAGGTAAGTGCTCTATCCAGGGTGACGCCTAGGTACTTTGGTGTTTCGCAGTGTTCCAGAGGCACTCCTTCCCAGTTAAGTTGTAGTCTTCTTGCAGCTTGTCTATTCTTTAGGTGGAAAGCGCAGGATTGGGTTTTGCTTGGGTTGGGTTTGAGATGGTTCTCCTTATAGTAGGTGGCAAGCTGTTCGAGTGCTTCTGACAGGTTCTGTTCGACAGTTTCAAAGCTGTCTGCTTGAGCGGTGATGGCGCAATCATCCGCATATATGAAGCTTTCTGTGCCTTGGGGGAGGGGCTGGTCATTAGTGTAGATGTTGAAGAGTGTTGGGGCTAGTACACTTCCTTGGGGGAGGCCATTTTTTTGTGCCCTCCACCGGCTTCTCTGTCCCTGAAAATCCACGAAGAATCTTCGGTTCTGGAGGAGGTTTCCAATCAGTAAGGTTAGTCTGTAGTCCCTACTCAGTGCATATATTTTCCCCAGGAGCAGTCGGTGGTTGACTGTATCGTAAGCTGCTGTTAGGTCTAGGAAGACGGCCCCGGTAATCTTTCTGTTCTCGAACCCGTCCTCTATGTGTTGCGTTAATTTTAGCACCTGAGATGTACAGCATCTGCCCTGTCTGAAACCTGCTTGCATGTGGTGCTATCTATAAATCTTAAACCTAAACCGAGTTTTACAATAATGAAATAAAATGATAGCATTCAATGTGTAGTTTTTTAATTTATATAATACATTCAAAAAATATTGACGTGGCGCCACCTAGAAATAAAAAAATTACTAAAAATTATGAATTTCACTCAAATTTTTGATTATATCTCAAATACTATACATTTCCCGATATAGTCACCATGAGGAAAAATGATCTGCGATAGACTTATCAGGCATTACGACATGCACATGCGCCGAGGGGTTTTATCATTCCTAGTGTTACGCAGTAGGGTGTCCGGCTTTTTCGTTGTTAAAATATCGATAAATTGAAGAAATTATGTGAAAGGAATTGTTTGACACCTCCGGATCTTCGAGCAATTTCAATTAATTATTCTGCAATTGTGTCCCACGAACCACTGGTAAGAACATCATTTTCCTTCAATTTATTACGTATAAGAACCCCCCTAAAAGCGCCATAATGTAAGAAATGACTTCACAAATCCTTCCAGTATCTCTCGGTCTATTAACATCGAATCCATTCGATGTTTACGTTACGATACATCGTATCGATTCGACGCTTTGACAGATAATTCATCTATTCGATGCATCGAGTATTTTCATAAAAACATCGAATAGTTTTTCTTACTAATTGTTCCACAAAGTTAAGCCAAACCCAAAAAATAATCATTGCAAACATTTCTGCAAAGTCTGACCAAACATCATTTATTTATATACATTAAGTTGTATTTAACATATGTTTTTATGTAAAAGGGAATTTTTCAAAAATGAATATTATTATTCATTGTAATTGAACACTTTCATTAATTTGTAATTTTTTTACACACAAAGCTATATCTTACTGATACAATACTATTAAACCGACTCACAATAACTTAAAATTTGAAGAAAAACAAAAAAGGAGTCTATGTTTTTAAGCGAAGCAACAACAATGTACCATTGTCGTTGAACATTGACATGTTTGCATCTTTCTCCATGTGCAAATGGTTTTGGTTTTCCGGTGGGCAAGTTTTGAAGTGACACTTCTTTAGCACTGTTGTGATTTGAAAATTCGATGAAAAGAAAAAGCGACACCAAAAAGAGACTAAATAGGATTTAGTCTCTGAGATAGAATACAAGTATACAATGTTTCCTATAATCTTCGTCTCTTTTTTGTTCGGGCTTTCGTAGTCGCCCCACAATATGTGTGGTGTGTGGGCTTTCTTACTACCGAACCGAGCGAAATGGCGACCTTTATGCCTAATACTTGCTTCGTCACAAGCCAAGTAGGCTACTTTTCTGAAGTTTTATTTCTGCCGTGTGTGTATTGCACACAAACACACTTCTTTTTTTTTAGCATGACAATAATTATGTGTCGCATCTAACTTCTATATCTTGGTTAAAACATTAGCGTGAGGTATTGATGAATATTCTTTTTTCACCAGTAAAGCTCTCTTCAAGAAAAAAAAGTGTGAGTAGTACAGCACCGTCACTAAAGTCGTGTTTTTCGCGAAGTGCATCGCGTTGATTTATCAAAATATTATTAAGTCTGTATACATCTCGACGCGATGCATTGCGCTCGGAAAATACGACCTTAGCAAATAAGCTCTGCTGCTCACAAAAGGTTGTGAATAAAAATGTCATATTTTTAGAAATAACAGCAGTTAAATATTCAAGCATTTTTCGCGTCGGTAACCTTCAGCACAAAGACAAGTCTGCCACTTATCAGAGTACCAATGGATGTAGACTGGCTGAAAATGAAGATCATCAATAAGACATAACCAGGATGTTCGTTTGAGCCAACTGAGACCAATACTGAAAAATTTTCAATCGAGTAAGGTGTTCATGTAAAATAATTACGGGGGATTTGATGAATACGGTTTATACTAGATTTGTAGTTTAGTTCACGCGTAATTTTAAAATCATATTCGTTTCTTCTTCAGGCTAGATTATCAAGGAGGTATAGAATCAAATCAGGAGTGCCGACTTTGGTCCTATTGGACGAAGATGGCGCCACTATCAGTATTTCCGCCCAAGATAAATTAATGGAAGATCCACAAGGTTTGAATTTTCCATGGAGACCGAG
The DNA here is from genome assembly GCA_030704885.1 of Cynegetis impunctata. Classification (NCBI taxonomy): domain Eukaryota; kingdom Metazoa; phylum Arthropoda; class Insecta; order Coleoptera; family Coccinellidae; genus Cynegetis; species Cynegetis impunctata. The sequence continues at coordinate 424,098 of JARQZK010000030.1, forward strand.
ACCAGTAGATCAGGTAAATTTTCAAGTATCATTTAAAGAAAAACAGAATTAAATTGAATTATTCGTTTATTAATAACTGCGACTGTGTCTATTCAATAAGTCTGTGTAGTATTAGTTGGAAAATGAGAACCTATAGCTATACCTATTATGTTTCTACTTTCTACGATTTCTCAGCTTTGGAAAGCTTCATCTAGCAACATATGTTTCAGTGATTTTGTTAGTACTCAATGTAAAGGGCGGGCAAATTTCGTTGTTTGTATAGGGTAACTCGATAACTACTCGGAGGTACAACAAAATGTAGGTGGCATTCCCGACCCCTTTTCTCGAGACAAATTAACTGGTGGGAACGAAATTTTGCTGTAGTCTTTTCTTTTCGAGTTATGAAAAAATATTCCATGTTTTACCTCATAAAAGTTTTTTTTTTCTGAATAATCCAGTGGCTTCGGGAAATTTTGAGCCAAGAGGTACAATTTCGAGTTACGGCCTAAAATTAAATTTTTTCAGTTGGGAATCATAGTTGGTTATGGTGTAGTTGGAACGGTGTTTTAAGCAGGTTTTCAGTTTGAAAACCTGCTTATTAAAATGAGTGCGACTAGCAAATTTGGAGCTAGGACCAAGATAGTTTTTCGTTTCATGACTTTTTATGATGCTTTGCACCAAAAACTCAATTTCATATATATATATATATATATATATATATATATATATATATATATATATATATATATATATATATATATATATATATATATTTATATATATATATATATATATTATATATATATATATATATATATATATTTATATATATATATATATATATATATATATATATATATATATATATATATATATGTTCGTATGTATGTGCATATGTATTCACGATAAAGGGCGCAATTAAGAAGCAATAGAGTCGAAAGTTTGTAAATAGGTAGTTTCGTATGATATATTGGATGGGATTGATTTTGGTTCGAATTGGTTGGGGGTTGACTTCCCTGGGGGCAAAATGAATCTTGTTTACACGATAACGGTCGCAATTTTCAAGCAATAGGGTTGAAAGTTTGTAAATAGGTAGTTTCGTATGATATCTTGGATGAAATTGTTTTTGGTTCGAATTGGTTGGGGGGTTGATCCCCTGGGGGCAAAATGAATCTTGTTTACACGATAACGGGCGCAAATTTGAAGCAATAGGGTTGAAAGTTTGTAAATAAGTAGTTTCGTATAATATCTTGGATAGAATTGTTTTGGTTCGAATTGGTTGGGGATTTGACCCCCCTGGGGGGAAAATAAATCTTATTTACACGACAAAGGTCGCAATTTTGTAGCAATAGGGTTGAAAGTTTGTATCTAGGTAGTTTTGTATGATAACTTGAATGGGATTGGTTTTAGTTCGAATTAGTTGGAGGCCTGACCCCCTGGGGGAAGAAATAAATCTTGTTTACATGGTAAAGGCCAAACTTTGGAGCAATAGGATTGAAAGTTTGTGAGTAGATAGTTTCGTGTGATATATTGAATGGATTAGGTTTTAATGCGAATTGGTTGTTACTCCCAGGGAAATAAATCTTGTTTACACGATAGGAGGCGCAATTTTGGTACCATAGGGTTGAAACTTTGTGGGTAGGTAGTTTCGTACGATATCTTGGATGGTATTTATTTCTATATTGATTGGTTGGAGGGTTGACCCCCGGAGAAGGAAATAAATCTTGTTTACACGATAAAGGGCGTAATTTTATAGAAACAGAGTTGAAAGTTTGTAAGTACGTAGTTTCGTATTATACCTTGGATGTGATTGGTTTTGGTACGAATAGGTTGGGGGTTGATTCCCGGGGAGAAAATAAATATTGTTTACACATTAGAGGGCGCATTTTTTTTGAATTTGGGAAAAAAGTCATAATTTAATGAATATATTTTTTAAACTGGACACGTTATGAAAACCTTCTAATGCAGCTCGCTGCGATAGAGTTTTTTTCTCCTAGTAACCATGTATCATATTATGTCTTTAATAACGAAAATAATATTTCACTAGAGAACTATTCCGTTTATAGTAGTATATTATCCCATAAAATACATGCTATTGCTGTATATCGAAGGAAAGCAGTCAGGTCGGGAGTATTTTTCCAATCCGTTTCAGAACTCCTAGACCACGATTCTCGAGAATTTTTTCATGTCTGGTATATACATATATATATATATATATATATATATATATATATATATATATATATATATATATTTATATATATATATTTATATACCTATATATATATATATATATATATATATATATATATATATATATATATATATATATATATATATATAATGTATAAGTTTAATAAAGTTTAATGGGAACTCAGCAAGGGCATCAAAAGTCGAATCTAGTAAACATCTAGTAAACTTAGCCCAATAGTCGCAAATATAATTATGACAACTCTTATAAAAAAAAGCATTGAGTAAGGACAATGTTAAGGTAGCATTTATGTACCAATATGTAGATGACTTGCTAACATCGGTACATGAAGAAGCGGTTGACAACCTCCTACTAACATTTAACGAGGTCTTCCCTAATGTTATATCTTTCACCATAGAAACGGAAACAGACAATAAAGTTCCATTTTTAGATACTTTAGTTGAAAGAACAACTGACAATAAAGTAATCACAGATTGGTATATAAAACCAACTAGTTCAGAGAAATATTTAAATTTCCATTCATACCATCCTCTGCATATGAAGACTAATTTTGTTATGGGGATGGTTAGGAGAGTCAAACGTATTACTCACACAGAAAAAAGGCCTGAAACACTGAGAAGATTGTATAACATCCTGTTGACGAATAGTTACCCAAAACAGTTCCTAAATAGATTGTTTAACAATATCCCTATAAGAGATAATACAACTAGCATCAATCCTAATATAGTAGATAGCACGAGTGTACCATGGTTGACACTACCTTATATAGAGGGACTTACCAACAAGATTAACAATATTGTAAATGACAATGGAAAGGTAAAAATTGCGTATGGCATCGCTAAATCTAACCGACTCCTTTTCAAAAAACCAAAATACAAGGTTCCATTTGATAAACAATCTTGCTTAATCTATAAAATCAATTGCACAAGTTGTGATATGATATATATAGGACAAACGGAACAACAACTCAAAAAAAGAGTTACACAGCATAAGAGTGATGCAAGATTACACCCAGAGAAATGTGCCTTAGCCAAACACATTAGAACATTGGGACACAATGTAGATTTTGATAACATCCAAATTCTAGATAAAGAAAAGAAACGAAAGAATAGGAAGTTTGTGGAGATGTGTTATATCAGTAAATATGGTTCGGGTGCCATTAATGAACAAGGAGATATCAGACAACTAAGTAATATATATTGTAACATACTCGAATGTGACAATAAAAAGAAGTGGTCGTGAGTGATAATGTTATGTTCTGTGACTAGTCCATGCGCTGTGTAAGACCATAGAAGTGTTCAGTTACTCTGACATAAGTTTTTAACCTGTACTTTTGTTCTCTTAATTCTCGTGACATATATATATTTTTTCCAAGTTTTGTTGTAGTCGTTGCCAGTGGCGTAGATAGGGGGGGGGGGATCAAGGGGATCAATCCTCCCCCATGAGCCTACGAAAATTATAATAGAATTGAATAAAAGTCTTCGTATCTACGTATTTAAGTATACATGAAATTTATTAAGCACTAGCACCTCTTTTGGTATTATGTTTGTGCGATTATATGAAAATCATGTAGATATGTTTTCGAGACGATTGTGCAATTGTGTGTGCAATATCTACTTATAATTTCAACATTATAATTAATCAAGAAATTGAATCGTTTTTCTAATTTTGGGTGAAGTAACTATTAGTTTTGAGCATATTCTATTCAATGTTCAATTAGTAAGTTTAATCGGTCACTTTGAGCAAAAAACTTGTTTAAAAAAGTTCAAATGGGTCTAATTTAATTACTCCATAACATTTTGAAGTGAATAAAAATTTTCTGTGATAGCGTTCAATCCATTTCTGGACTTGGAGAAGGATTTACTAATCATGAGAATATAGTCTAGTCAACAAGTGCTTTTTTTGTTCAATTTTGTTCATGAGTCTCGGAAAAATATGAACAAGGTGTCATTCGATTCGAAATAGCATGAAGATATTTTTTGAAAAAATTTAAGTTCCGTTCTTGAAAATTGTAAAACATATAATCAATTCACTGCAAAAAAAATTATCTCAAAAACTAGTTGATATCTAAATACATATACAAAAAGAGGAAATTTTTCAAAAGAAAGTCTCCCGGAACTGTAGGATTAATATTCATAGTTTTCTCAGAGTAAAAATACGGCCGACAGCGGGTAGTATGGCTTGCGAAAGTAGCGCCCATTTGGGACACTTTAACAATAAAGATTGTTCAACTTTATTAAATATTAAATTAAGAAATGAAAAATTTCAGGTTCTTACTGGATAGGTACCTAAATGAACAATAATCCAGTGACAAGACATTTTTATCGCGATTTTTCAATTGGTTATGCAATAGTTTTTTGCTGCTTGAACAAGAACATTGCAAGTGTAATAACTGTTAAACTATAGATCTTATACTTTTTTCCTTCCTTGAAGCTAGTTTCAAAAAAATGCAGAATAGATTCCTGTTAAAAAAATTTAATTTTTCAGTTTTTTATTAATAATTTACGCACTTTGATTAATCAGTACTTTCTTTTCTTGATTCTCTTATAAACAACGCATTTTTTTATAACAATTTTTTAAACAATAGGAGATGAATATTGAAAAAACCATTTCCATGTTGCTTCCGATAATAAAAAACGGATCATTAAAATTATAAAAAAAATTCATTTTGATTTTGCAAAACTATACCTACGTAAATTGTCAGTAAACAACTGAAAAATTTCAAATTTACTCTGAAGCCTTATAATAATAGCTCCAAGAATGAAAAATAATTTCAGACCCATAGTGAACACTTACAATTTTCATGTTCAAGTACCAAAAAATTGTTAATTAACTATTGCATAACTAATTCAAAAATCGCTATTATCGCTGGATTATTGCTCATTCACCGATTTAGTAACTGTCTGAATTTTTCATTCCTTAATATTCATATTTAATATGGAAAAATAATTGTTGAAGTGCCCTAAGTGGGCGTGACTTGCCCAAACCAAATTACCCGTTTTCAGTCATATTTTTACCTATCTGAGAAAATTATGAATATTGATCCTACAGTTCCAGTAGTTGGGTTTTTTTTTTAGAAAATTTCCCCTTCTTTTCGAATCTTTCTTCATATTTCAAATATCTCAATTAATTTTTGACATATTGGCAAAGAACCAACCCCCCTCTTTTTCAGTATATTGTTTACTTTCACAATTTTTGCGAGCGAATTTTTATCTCAAAAAGTTCTATATGCTATTACGAATCGAATGACACCTTGCTCATATTTTTCCGAGACTGCTGAAAAAAGTTGAACAAAAAAGCACTTTTTGACTAGACTAAATATATTAGAAAGATTTTCGATGTTTTTCAAGCATGATTTATACGAAATTGACAAAGCAGTTGATAAATTCATCAAAAGTGATGAGTTTTATCAAAAATTTCTTACTGCCACACCTGCTGTTCTCGTAACTTGAAAGTGTGGAAGAAATATTTAATTCGTAAAGGCGATGTTAAGCCTAAAAATTCAATAATAGAGCTTGATGATTGCCTAGAAATTTTTTTTTCGAATATCAATATGTTGTTCATAATATTAGCTATGCTGTCGGTATCGACGTTTGAAGCGAATAGAAACGATTCAAAGGAGCACGATAAAATAAGTGGATTTGTAATGACCCTTCTGAATATATAAAATTCATTGCAAATTAAAAACTCATGTTTGTCTAATTTTTTGTTTTTGAAATGTTTGGCTGCTCTGGCAATTCATCGTGAATTGGAATCACAGTTGACGAAGTCAGGAATGTCGAAAAACGCCGAAAACTAGATATACTTCTTATTTTCCCAAGAATATGTTCAATGATTTATATATCCAATTAAATATAATTCAATTTTTCACTAATTTTTGATTTCCATTTCAAATAATTTGAATTTTTTGCAATTTAATTCAATTTTTCTGCTTATTTTGTACTACCTACATGAAAGATTATTTTTATCAACAAGAATAGAACTTTAGAAGAAAAACTTATGAAATTTTGCACTAAGTCATATCCCCCCCCATCGCAAAAAGCTATCTACGCCACTGGTCGTTGCAGCCTTAAGCTAAATAATTTATACTCTTAATGTTTTTTATGCTTAGTTTACTTACTGATCAATAGCTGTAAGTGGTTTGAAATCTAAAGTGTGCTTTGTTACATAATTTTTGTATTTTGTTTTAAGACCCTGAGGAAGACAGCAATGTACTGTCGAAATATATTGGTATAGCTAAAAAGATTCGACTTTTGAAGCCCTTGCTGAGTTCCCATTAAACTTTATTAAACTTATTTAAATTATTCGGCAATTAATAATTCAATTATTATATATATATATATATATATATATATATATATATATATATATATATATATATATATATATATATATATATATTTCCCGGTACATATTGACATCTCCAACGGCTCCCATCGAGTCGAATGAGCTGAAATTTGGTACCTGGGATTGTTTCCATTGCAGAACAAAAGTATCAAAATTTGGGTAAATTTCTGCGACCGCCGCCATTTTTACGTAGATATTTCTAATTTTCATATAAATATCCGTTCCGCTACATATTGACATCTCCAGCAGTTTGTATCACACAAAATGAGCTGAATTATTTTTATCTAGGATTGTTATCGTTGTAGATCGAAACTATCAAAATTTGTTTAAATTTTACCGACTTCATATCCCCCCCCATCGCAAAAAGCTATCTACGCCACTGGTCGTTGCAGCCTTAAGCTAAATAATTTATACTCTTAATGTTTTTTATGCTTAGTTTACTTACTGATCAATAGCTGTAAGTGGTTTGAAATCTAAAGTGTGCTTTGTTACATAATTTTTGTATTTTGTTTTAAGACCCTGAGGAAGACAGCAATGTACTGTCGAAATATATTGGTATAGCTAAAAAGATTCGACTTTTGAAGCCCTTGCTGAGTTCCCATTAAACTTTATTAAACTTATTTAAATTATTCGGCAATTAATAATTCAATTATTATATATATATATATATATATATATATATATATATATATATATATATATTTCCCGGTACATATTGACATCTCCAGCGGCTGCCATCGAGTCGAATGAGCTGAAATTTGGTACCTGTGATTGTTTCCATTGCAGAACAAAAGTATCAAAATTTGGGTAAATTTCTGCGACCGCCGCCATTTTTACGTATATATATCTAATTTTCATATAAATATCCGTTCCGCTACATATTGACATCTCCAGCAGTTTGTATCACACAAAATGAGCTGAATTATTTTTATCTAGGATTGTTATCGTTGTAGATCGAAACTATCAAAATTTGTTTAAATTTTACCGACCGCCTTCATTTTTACGTAGATATTTCTTGTTTTTTTCATGGTTTTTGAAAAACTGCCGAACTCCACAGCTTCTGCAGATTGAGTTAGAGGGTTGAAGTTTGGTACGTACATTGAGTTTATGTTGACTTAAGATCCTTTTTTGGATTCAACTCTTTTTCTCAACCTTTCGTGGTGACTATTCCGTACAATTTGCATCTGGATCAGTACGAGATGCACTTCGCGAATTTTTTTTTACAATAGAGGTTTGAAATTTGGTATATGGATTGAATTGATGTTAAGGTGCATTTCTTCGTTGGTTTCAACTTTTTTCCTCAACCACGATGTACTTCGCGAAATTTTTTTTTTAGTAAAACAAATTATTTGCTTTTTGAGCGTGATTTTTCAATATATAAAACTATTCGTTAGAATCGCATCTCGACCCGATGCATTTCGCGCGAAAAATACGACTCTTTTTATATTTATTGCAAGTAGGCGGGTTTCATCTATGACAGAGTTGTTCTATTCGTTTCCGTCATAATATCTATTGAATCATTTTATTTTTCACTTGTATATAATATGTTTATTTCACCTTGGATACGGTTGCTATAAACACACTCATCATGCCCTAGGCCATTATGCCCGCATTTGCGGGCATAATGGATTCAAAACGCCCGCTTATTGTACTAGGAGAAATGAAGCAAATTTCATTGATTAAATACCTCATAATCTTTGTCGTATACGACTCTGGATTTCTCCGGCAATGAATTATTCGCAGCTTTGGCTGCATTTTCTATGATATTCTTGGGTAAATTCATTTTCATTTCCATTATTTCTATAAGACTACACAAAGAAAGCAGCATGACATTCACTGAATATGATGACAAAAATATTCACAAACGTCAAACTATCAACAAATGACATGCCTACTATGAGAAGGAAATTGGATAGGAGCAATGAAACGATTTTAAAATCGCTTTTTCATCATAATATAATAATTTTTTCGTGAAAAATAAAATCTTGTATGCACCGCGTGCGTTACTAGATCCTTATGCCCATCGGGCAACATTCATCCCTCGGGCCAGAGGCCCTCGGGCCGAATGTTTCCCTCAGGGCATAAGGATCTATATAACGCACTTGGTACATAAATAACTATAATGTCGTTAAAAAATTACAAGAAATACAATATGTTAGAAAGCTTTATTCAATGTAATAACAATAATTGTGATATTGCATCTGAGATAAATTTCAATCCCTATCCAGAAAGGAGACCACCTAATAAAGATATTTTCAAGAGGTTAAAAATTATTTATTAAACATCTTTGATCTAGTAATTTTTTAGTCTTCGCTTGTTAAATTATTCGATTCGTAATTGATAAGCTCTCCTTTTAACCTCTTGAATATTGCTTTGTTAGGTTGTCTTCTTTCTGGATAGCGATTGAAATATATCTCAGATGCAATATCAAAATTGTTATTACTTTGAATAAAGCTTTCTAATAAATCATATTTCTCGTAATTTTTGTACGAAATCTCACTTTCACAATTAAATGAGTTAATTGATATTATGACGGAGACAAATGGAAAAACCCTGTCATACGTGAAACCCGCTTTCTTCGACTAAATATAAAAAACGCAAAAAGTAATGTGGTAAAATATTATTTTCGCTATTAGAGATTTACAAATCAGAAGCGACCCGACATATAATATATTGTTAGAAATGGGAAAAAATCCGTTCGAACCAAACCATATCCACCTATGATTTCCATTTGAAAAAATATAACTTAAGGACATAACTCGAAATTGTGTATTTTTTCAAATTTGTTCGGCGCCACTGAATTATATAGAAAAAAGTGCATTGAGAATGTAAAAGTTATGATCTCGTATAACTTCACAAACAACCAAGATATCCAAATGTGTCTAAAAGTCAAACTATAGTTTATAACTGGAAAACAAGAGACGATAGCAAATTTTTGTTTGCGGTAAAGAGTAAGATTTCTGGTGAAAGGGCAACCAAAGGATAATTTGAAGCATTAGTACATTATGTTGTACCCAGGATGTACCAAAGGTTGTGGATAAGCCACCAAATGAATATCATAAATCAAACTAATAGTCTTATTGTGCATTTTGGGCAGCAAATAAAATATACTGCAATGTATCGTACATGAAAGTAATATTTTTAGTATGAAAACGTCTCGTTCACTTTTCTACCGGCAATTCTTTCATGTTATCGCCTTGACATAACCCTCTACATCATGTACACTACACTCTCAGCTAGAATTTTCTCTAAATCAACCAACGCATAATGATTCATGAGATTTACAATTCTGTTCTTCAGTTTTATACCTATGTCTGCAGGTACTCAAAGATGTCGCTCTGCTTCCCGGAGGAAGATATTTCAAGGAGCACCCAAATACCATGCAGGATATCCACTACAAGGACATCCCCGGAGGAGTCAGAGGATTCTATTTTTCCGCAAATTGGGTAAGTTTAATAAAATCACTAATTGTATTTATTCTTGAAGCCTGTAATATAACCAAGGAAAGGATAAATGGCATTGAGCTTCAACTCATAATAAGTTTGATTATCAATGTTTGATACCTGATGATATTTAATAGTATAATTATACTCAGATGAAGTGTAATAAGTTCGAAACAGCGACTCGTTTGTTTTGTCACGTGTTCGTTATTCACTCTCTGTTATCTGTTATTGACTCAAGTCAGTGAATAACTCTATTTCATATGCTATTATTTAACTTCAATTATGGCCATTACAACAAGATTGAAATTTTCAATTTAAAAAAAAATTTTTTGTTGATAAATTGTTTCATTACTGTTTCAGTGTCCACCCTGTAGAGCATTTACGCCGCAGCTTTCCGACATGTACAAGTTAGTGCGAAAAAGAGAACCCAATTTCGAGATAATTTTCGTTAGCAGTGACAGGTAATTTTTCAAACTAATTTATTGGATTTTTATGCGATTTATAATAGTCGAGGACATTACGAGGCGACAGCGGAGTCACCCGCTATGTCGGAGACAGTGTTATATCGCTAATAATCGAGTTACATTCAAAGCTTTATCGTATCATTGACAACTGCGATGCGATAATGAAAGTAACAAGGTTTTATGACTTTTCATTTTGTCATTTGAAAAAGTTATCATTAAAATCATTTTTTTTTTCAATTTGATTTTGATATTCCTGACGATAAATTATCTGCAGTCAACACTATAATGTTGAACTCGACGAATCTAAAATCCATTATGAAAAAGAATATCGGAAGTTTTGTAAGTGGTGGAACAAAGTACATGTTCAAGGTGCAGAAGAAACGGTATTGCTGGCATATTTCGCAAAACTCTCTAAGGAATATTCTGCTTCATCCTTATGGCCGAAATATTCCATGTTACGAGCGACTTTAGAACTAAAGGAAAGAGTGGAAATCGACAAATACGGCGCCTTGATACGTTTCATCAAGAAGAAAAACGTTGGATACCTATGGAGCAAAAAAATCAAAAGTATTTACAAGAGGACAAGTCAACAAATTTGTGTGTTCTGTCCCAGACGTGGAGTTTTTAATGATGAAAGTGGCTTTTTTAATTAGAATTGCAGGAGCCTTTCGAACCAATTAATTAGCGAAGATGACCACGGAAGATAATGACGTTTTAGAGGACAAGCTGATTGCTACTATTCCCGACTCAAAAACCCACAAGAAACAGATTTTCGCTGTGGTATCTGACGGCGAAGTCAATCCTGTGCTTTTATTTGAAAAGTACGCAATATTAAGGCCAGTCCATGTTACTCACCGAAGATTGTTTGTATCATATAGAAAAGGGAAATATAGGGTACAGCCCTGCGGCATTCATTTCTTCTCTAAAATATCACAAAAAATAGCTAATAGTCTAAGCCAGTGTTCCGCAGACTTACGGTATAGTAGCAAAGTCCTTATTAATGCTAGGTATACTATTTTACCTACAGTAGGTGAAGTGGGGATTCACTATTCCCATCAAGGATTCCTTTGGGCGTGTCCAGAAGTCGAAATACATCAAAATTGACTCTGAAAACGTGATCGCAGTATGTTTGCCGTTTTGATATCTTAAAATATATAATTTTTTTCATGTAAAAACTTAATGGCAGACACTTCTTCCGGTTCCTGCTATAATTTATAGAATTTCAAAGCTGCGAAAATTTTGACAACTTTGCGTTATTCCAGCAAAGCTAAAAATGATGTATGTCATTTATATTATCATTACAAACACATATTCAAAAAAACCAGACAGATAAGTCGTTTCTGACATCCAGGCAGACACATAATACTTTCTCAGTCGTGCTAATAGTAGGAACCGATGAAGTGTCTGTCATTACATTTTTACATAAAAAAAATTATATATTTTAAGACATTAAAACGGCAGACATTCTGCGATCACGTTTTCAGAGTCAATTTTGATGTTTTTCGGCTTCTGGTCACGTCCAAAGGAACCCTTGAATAGTGAATCCCCACTTCACCTACGCCAATCGGTTAATTCGTTCGTCCACGTGAGAGACACATTTCTGTTTCCAACAAATGTTCCCAACTGAAAGCGTGCCCACACAGCGAAAAAATATCTGCAACAATCGTATTCTTTTGATGTTTACCACCAAAAACGGAAACACGGTTTCCAACATTTGTTTAAAATTTTTGTTGCTAACAAAGGGGAATTACAAAAACTTTTATCACGAACACGTGTTAACAACACTAAAGTTCTTACAAAAGTACTTCCATACTGGTTACCTGCGAGATGAAAAGTGAGGGAGTCAAAATCGTGCGCTTTCATTAGCACGACAGATATAGTTATTTGTGTACCAAGTGCGTTATATAGTTCCTTCGGCCCGAGGGCCTTTGGCTCGAAGGATGAATGTTGCATACAAGCTTTTATTTTTCACGAAAATATCATTATATTATAATGAAAAAGCGATTTTAAAATCGTTTCATTGCTCCTACCCATTTTCCTTCTCATAGTAGGCATGTCATTAAATTTGTTGATATTTCAACGTTTGTGAATATTTTTGTCATCATATTTAGTGAATGTCATTGCTGCTCTCTTTGTGTAGTCTTATAGAAATAATGAAAATGAAAATTAATTTACCAGAGTCGTATACGACAAGGATTATGAAGTATTTAATCAATGAATGCTTCATTTCTCCTAGTACAATTAGCGGGCGTTATGATCCATTATGCCCGCAAATGCGGGCGTAATGGCCTGGGGCATAATGAGTGTGTTTATAGCAACCGTATCCAAGGTGAAATAAACATATAACATACAAGTGAAAATTAAAAATAGTTCTAATATTATTTGATATCTAACTTATTATGCTTCCGTAACTAACGTATTGAATTATGAACTAATGTATTATGAGTAGATATGAGGTACGTTTATGATGTTAATAAATATTAACAAAGATTTTGTTTCTCGAATGAACAATTAACAAACTTCAAATGAGGAAGAATCTTATTTCCCTATTAAAAATTCACGGCAGCAACAGAGGCGTAGAAAGGTTAGTCTCTTAGGGGAGTTCGGGGTACTGCACCGCAGAGAAAATCGCCTGGTCGACAATTTCTGGAGGTTTAATAAAATGACGCAGGAGAAATTTTTTGGGGTACTAGTTTCGTACCTATAATTTTGTCAAAAAATGATTTTTTCAATCTCTTTAGAGCTTTCTTTCGTTAGTAACTAACCCAAATTAATTCAAGTAACTGGTAAACTTAAAAAATAAACGCAAGAATAATATACTTTTGATCTAATTCATATTTAATTCATATCAATAAAAACATTTCACAGTACAAAATATATATGAACGAAATAAAAAAAAAACATTACCCACCTATCAGATAATAATCTAATTAAACAAAATAACAAATTTCATCTACAAAAACATAACACAAACACGTTTTTTCTATAGAATATTATAGGTGAAATAAATTCAAAAATAATCCGTTTATCAGCCAATTTAACTAGTACACTAGATAATGTACATAGTTATGCAACAAACCTATTTTGTACATTGCTTGGAAAATCTATCAATAACAGCATTAATATTTATTTCAATATCTTTGTGTATATTTGATAAAGTGAAACCAACTAATCTTTCCTGGCATATTGTAGACCTTAACCACGATTTATCCCCATTGGGTGTGGAAAATGACCGTCCAGCACTTGCAACACTTACCAGCATAACAGAAATTATCTGAAGCAGTATATATATGTTATAAAATATTCCGTCATTGCAGAGCAAGTATCTAATGTCGTTTCTGGTAAAACATTCGTTTTATTTTTACGTTATCTCCATTTATTTATCCAAAGATCTATTTCCTTTCGCAACAAATCTGACAAAATTCTACCGAATTATTTTTAAAATGCAGCCGCTTATTTTTAAATAAGCGGCTTAAATTATAATTTCATATTTCTGAATATATTTTTGGGCTTTTGAAAATTATTTTATTGATGCATATTTTTGTTTCTACGGGTTCAAATATTTTGTAGTTTTTTAATCGTCAAGGGGGGTAATTTCCCCCTGTGCCCTCCCCTGGTGGGCAGCAATACTGGAGTTAGTGAAGGACTTAGCGCCACTATTTGTACTGGTTACGACAAAAGCATGTAAAATATATTTTGCTGAAAACGATGATATGCCTGCGGTCGAACGAAATTTCTTAGAATAAGTAATAAAATTTCTATTTTACAATTCCTTTGCATTCACGAAATTAGTCAGATGAAATACCGCATGCCGAGAGTTACGATATCACAGGTTAAAGAGAAATTCAACATTTTCCTTCTTTAATTACGACAACCATTCAACACTAGAGAATCATTAACCAGATCCTGATTTTGATATTTCACTTACTACAATAAATTAAAGCCTAGGATCCAAGAAGCTTCAGAATTTTCAACGAATTAATTAGTGCCAGTCATTCACCCCTCTCTTAAATCAATTTTCCACTGAAGCTTTCCACGTTTTTATCTTATCAATGATCGCTCTCTAAAATTTTCTCCTTCTGGTTAAAATAATATTTCAATCTATCTTTACCTTTGTTTATAACATTTTGGTTCGTCGATGAGGTTCTGTGTACATAAAGGATTGATATAAATTTCATGAAATTACAGGAAAATTGATTATATTATTAATTATAATTCCATGTTATTCTTAATTTAATGTAGATTCTAATATCAGTTATAACAAAATAAGCTGAATAAGTAGGACTCAATTTATAATATTGTCTTATTACAAAAACGAATATAACATTACTTACTTATTCCTTCTAAACCGAGGTTATAGCAATGAGAAAGTAGGTCCTCAGTCTTTAGTTTCTACCAATCAAACAAAATATATATTTTAGAAGTGGGGGTAGCTTATTTTTCGATTAGTTGACCTTGAAAATAGGACAGACCTTAAGAGCATTAACCTTGAATATATCAGGAGTGGGCTCAAGTTTGATTTCGATTGGTCAATAGTGGCCTTGACATTTTTATCCCTAATCTCTCATTTATACAGTATATATTCCGTAATACGAGAAAGTGATACCATACCATACAATATTTCGAGCAGTAGGTATCTAATTTACAGATTGTAGAATGGGTAAGTTTCTATATAATTATGTATATTACATAAATTCACATTATATAATTGAATTTCAGCCAATATCTGCTACACTCTCCTTCGTTTGGTAGAAAAAGATGGCGAGGAAGGACCATTATTGAGCCCGTTGTGCGTCAAGGAAATCAACGAAACATTTTCCATGGAGCATATCTATCGGCCGTGGATTCAACCAGATGAGATGCTATGTAACTTGTGTGGCAGCCAATTGGCACATCCGTTCGGGCACCAGGAGGATTTTGCCTACTTATGTAGCATGTCATCTGATATTCGTTGATTGGGATGATGCACTGCGGCCAATGATGGTCGGAGTTTTTGTAGTGTTCGACGCTGATTCCGAATCCGATAGTTCGGATTCAGGAATCATTGATGTAGAGTAGTATATAATTTGTAAATTTAGTATATAGTTTGTAAATAAATAAATATTATTCAGTATTCTTATTCCTTTTACACTGGGTGTAACTCGAAACTGAGAACATATAAAGTCAATAATAAAATGACAAGTATCAGAAAATCACGGCACTCCGTGAAGAAAGGTGGTTCCTTTATAAATAAGTTGATTGATAAATTACCGTTTGAGTTACATTTACCAACATATCAATATTGTGGTCCAGGAACGAATCTAGAGAAGAGAATCGGGAAGATATCGGAATAAATTTATTAGATCAAGCGTGCAGAGAACACGATATAGTATATGATCAATCATCAGAATTTGATAAGAGGAGAGAAGCTGATAATATTTTATTTCAAAAGGCAAGAGAACGATTGAGATCAAAAGATGCAAGTAAAAAAGAAAAAGCGGTTGAATTTATTCTACTCATGCTCATGAAAGCAAAAAAAAATAGGTATGGGGCCTAAACGAATATCTGAAAAGAAATCACGTAAAGGTAGAATTTTGGTAGCGCCTAAACGTGGAGGTTTCTTGCCATTTTTATTACCACTTCTTGTGGCTCTAGGAGCTTTAGGAGGAGGTGCGGCTTCTATTGCATCAGCAGTTAATAGAGCGAAAATAAATGTTGGAAGAAACTATGAGACATAATAAGGAAATGGAACTTAAGGGAAAAGGTTCAGTACGAAGAAAGAAACGTAAGGGAAAAGGTTTATACATCATAGGTCCATATCAATGGTATCAAAAAAATTACCAATAAAGTTACCAAGACATGCACTTACAAATGTAGAACTTGAAAATTTAGTAAAGAAGTTGAAGATCCCGAATTTTAGAGGAGTTTTCATGAGAAATCAGCTACCCCAAAAAATACGGAATAATGAAACTGGTATTATTAGTTTAGATGAGAGTAGTGGAAAAGGCGCACATTGGACGGCATATATAAAAATCGGTAGGAATATATATATATATATATATATATATATATATATATATATATATATATATATATATATATATATATATATATATATATATATATATACAGGGTGTCCAGGGTGAGGCAAAAATTATTTGTGATGCATTTCTCAGTGATAAAATTTCAATGAGTATTTGTTGTGAAGATTTAGCACGTTTAAGTGAAGAGCTGAAAAAATGGATCTTCAATAATATAGCAAAAAACTATGTTTAACTTATTTCCAAAGTCGAAGCTTGTTGTGTTGGAGCATGCATATATTGGGAAAAATATTGAAGACTTTAGTGAAGAAGATTTGAAAATTTTTCCTGTTAACTATTTGGTGAAAAAATTGAATAGTTATTAGCTTCTTAACATTTATCATAAGCTTTCTGGGCCATTGATTGAAACATTCAAATTACAGACCCATTTACCCTGCTTCATAATCGACCTGATGAAAACACGCATATAGATGAGCCACCTGAAAGTCAAGCAAATTGCTTTCGATCTAATCAAGTATTGACGAACCCCCACCTACTTATGTTTTCAAGGTGAGGAAAAATATATGATTAGAATTTGAATCGTTGCTCAATTCATGCTGAATATATTTATTTATGTCCTGAAGTTGATAACCCTGTCGGAATTTCTATTTCTTTTGAACCAATTTTTAGTGTATTACGCCCTTAATCAATATTTGGGATGGAATTGTAAATTTCGAAAGATGTTAGGCCTAACACGTACTATCTTCCGTCTTTAACTTCAATTGGAGGGTTGAATTCCGAAATTAAAATTAATGATTTACCAGTAAGCACGAAGAACATTTTTCTTCTGAAGATTTCCTCTAACTAAAATTCAGAACTAATTGTCCACAATTATATGTATTGAAAGATTGATATCTTTATTGTACATTATTCTGTTTCTCATATTATCGCTTCTGAAATATGTCCTTGCTGCTATAGGAGGACCCAAAAAAAAACACTCAAAGTTATATATATATATATATATATAGGGTGTCCCACCGGGAAAGAACGCGATCTGTATATGGAAAACTACACATAGAAAACTTTTGAAAATTTGACAGTATACTAATGTTGATAGGGGCAACTCGACTAAAATATTTTCAAGATGGTGGCACTTCCAGTTATACCGGAAGTAGATACCAACTTGCTTGTTTTAAATTGGATACCCTATATATTAATACATTTTTAAATTCTACGCAAGATTCTAGGCAGATTTTATCTATTATGTCCTTTACCTAAGTCTAAGCGTTTTTGACATATTTAGGTTTTTATGTCAAAAATGACGATTGCAAGCCCTAATATAATTATCAATTGTTCCTATAAGGATTCCCGTATTACTTACTTTGGGGTGGATTCCTTATTGAAAAAGACTTGCTTTAATAAATTTTGTATAGTATTTGGATAACTAATCATACAGGGTTCGAAAAAAAAAGATCTAAAATGAGATTGAGAAAACTGACAAGAATCAATTTTTCAAATGGAAACATCCCATTTTTCTTATTTTGTAGTATTTAGCATTTAAAAAGAAGGTAACTTTGTATGAAGTTATCTATACCTAAAATTTGAAGTTTTCGAAATATTGCCAATTTAATATTTTTATATGGCGATTTTGCATTTAATCGTTAAACAATTAGATCTAGGAAAGCCACGATCGTATTTGACATTTCAAATCATCGTAATGGCATCCCGGTTAAATTATACAAACGAAGATTATTTAAACTTATTTATATTATTTATGGACAATGTGATAAATTATTTCAAGAACATGTGATACATGTGCGACCCGATATCTTCATAAACAAAAACCATCACCAAATACTGTTGAACGAATTATAGAAAACTTCAAGAATTTTGGATCCGTAAAGGCATAAGTGTACAAAAAGAAACCAGTTGTTAACAATGAAAATATTGAAATAGCAATTTTGGGATATTTTGAAACATATCCAACAAAATTTTCAAGGCAGATAGCATTAGAATCAGGCTTATCTAAATCGTCAGTTCTAAGAATTTTACGGAAACACAAATATCATCCCTATGCTATCCATATTTTCATTAGTGCAGCATTTAAATGAAAATGATTTAGATAAGCCTTAAAAGTTTGAATAATTTTCGTTTGTATAATTTAACCGGGGTGCCATTACGATGATTTGAAATGTCAAATACGATCGTGGCTATACTAGATCTAATTGTTTAACGATTAAATGCAAAATCGACATATAAAAATATTAAATTGGCAATATTTCGAAAACTTCGAATATTAGGTATAGATAGCTTTATACAAAGTTACCTCCTTTTTGAATGCTAAATACTACAAAATAAGAAAAATGGGGGTTTCCATTTGAAAAAATTGATTTTTGTCAGTTTTCTCAATCTCATTTTAGATCTTTTTTTTCGAACACCCTGTATGATTAGTTATCCAAACACTATACAACATCTATTAAAGCAAGTCTTTCACAATAAGGAATCCACCCCAAAGTAAGTAATACGGGAATCCTTATAGGAACAATTGATAATTATATTAGGGCTTGCAATCGTCATTTTTGACATAAAAACCTAAATATGTCAAAAACGCTTAGACTTAGGTAAAGGACATAATAGATAAAATCTGCCTAGAATCTTGCGTAGAATCTAAAAATGTATTAATATATAGGGTATCCAATTTAAAACAAGCAAGTTGGTATCTACTTCCGGTATAACTGGAAGTGCCACCATCTTGAAAATATTTTAGTCGAGTTGCCCCTATCAACATTAGTATACTGTCAAATTTTCAAAAGTTTTCTATGTGTAGTTTTCCATATACAGATCGCGTTCTTTCCCGGTGGGACACCCTATATATATATATATATATATATATATATATATATATATATATATATATATATATATATATATATATATATATATATATATATATAACTTTGAGTGTTTTTTTTTGGTCCTCCTATAGCAGCAAGGACATATTTCAGAAGCGATAATATGAGAAACAGAATAATGTACAATAAAGATATCAATCTTTCAATACATATAATTGTGGACAATTAGTTCTGAATTTTAGTTAGAGGAAATCTTCAGAAGAAAAATGTTCTTCGTGCTTACTGGTAAATCATTAATTTTAATTTCGGAATTCAACCCTCCAATTGAAGTTAAAGACGGAAGATAGTACGTGTTAGGCCTAACATCTTTCGAAATTTACAATTCCATCCCAAATATTGATTAAGGGCGTAATACACTAAAAATTGGTTCAAAAGAAATAGAAATTATGACAGGGTTATCAACTTCAGGACATAAATAAATATATTCAGCATGAATTGAGCAACGATTCAAATTCTAATCATATATTTTGCCTCGCCTTGAAAACATAAGTAGGTGGGGGTTCGTCAATACTTGATTAGATCGAAAGCAATTTGCTTGACTTTCAGGTGGCTCATCTATATGCGTGTTTTCATCAGGTCGATTATGAAGCAGGGTAAATGGGTCTGTAATTTGAATGTTTCAATCAATGGCCCAGAAAGCTTATGATAAATGTTAAGAAGCTCATAACTATTCAATTTTTTCACCAAATAGTTAACAGGAAAAATTTTCAAATCTTCTTCACTAAAGTCTTCAATATTTTTCCCAATATATGCATGCTCCAACACAACAAGCTTCGACTTTGGAAATAAGTTAAACATAGTTTTTTGCTATATTATTGAAGATCCATTTTTTCAGCTCTTCACTTAAACGTGCTAAATCTTCACAACAAATACTCATTGAAATTTTATCACTGAGAAATGCATCACAAATAATTTTTGCCTCATTTAATATATTCCTACCAGTTAATTTCAAATCCGTACTACAATAATGATTTTCATTTTTTCCATCCATCTTTTGGATAAGATATTCCAACTGGTATTTCAGTGAATTTATTTTCCAGACAATCTCAGTATGCTCCATCATTACACAGTTTTCATACTATAGCCAGTGCAGTTTCTTGGATCTATTTCTGTTACACGCATAAATGGTTTTTCACAGATTGCACACTCTTGTCCATAAAGCTTGATATAATGGACTAGAGTTTCTTTGTCAACTATAGTGTCGATATTATGCGAGCTCACAATTATTGTTTCTTCATCGATAATACATTTAGCTTTCTTTGCTTCAAAACATGGCGTACACAAAACTTTATGTGAAACGAATCTGATGAACTCATCAGAACCAATATTATAATGGCCTAACTGATTCTGGTACGTTATTTCGGAAAAAATTATACCACCGGCACTTTGAAATCTGAAATACATCGCACCAACTACCTTTGAATTCATCGAAAGAAAAATATATACTGAGAAAGAATGGGTAGGGATAAAATTCTCTATTTAATAGTCAAGGTCACTATTTACTAATCGAAATCAAACTTGAGCCCACTCCTGGTATATTCAAGGTTAATGCTCTCAAGATCTGTTCTATTTTCAAGATCAACCAATCGAAAAATAAGCTACCCCACCCCTTATAAATATTCAAGGTCATTGTGTATGGTGCACGCCCCTTAACTAAGTTACCTCCACTCCTAAATATCGACTCAAGGTTAACCACCTTTTCAAGGTCATTATGTTCGGTGTTCACCCATTCTTTACCTACTGCCATGCCCGAAAATACTATTATATTGATATGGATGAATTTTTTTTTTATTCTCTATAGCTGGAAAAGAATTTGGTCTGCAGAACTGGAGTCGTGGATTTATCGTTTATGGACAATACACAACTGTAACTCAAAAGAAAAATTACACTCTGGATAATTTTACTACGCATAAAAAATAAAAATACTTATTTATCTAAGAATCTAAGGTATCACGGGTACGGTGCCAATTAAACCTATCTAACTTTTATACGGATTAAAGCTTCTCTCATGGATCAGCTAATTATAGAATTAAAATTTTATTATCATGGAGAACAATATTGTTCAATTTTTTGGAGTTGATACATCCACACTTTCTCGCTCTATTTGGAAAATATAAAACTCAAAAGTTCTTCGATGTAGCTCCTTTTTCTTTTATTATCATCTTCCATTTTATTCGTAAAAAATACACATTCATCACAAGCCACAGAAAAAACACCTTCCTTACTTTTTAAACTTGGTTGGAAAACTATATCAACAAATTCTGTTTCTTCTTTTTACTTCATATACTTCAGGCCTGATCAATGTAGTTTCCAAAATACCACAAAAACGTAAATTAGCAATGTTGGTTGAAATTCCTTGGTGCAACGGCCGGAAAAAAATTAGTTTAAAAATTAAACTAAGTTTTTCTAAATGACGTTTTATTATAAAACTGTGCAAATTCATACCTTCATATATATATATATATATATATATAATTATTTATTCGAATTGTTGTTGCCTGTGATCTATTTTTAATCTCTTGATAATTATTAGCAATAACAGGCTGGTTGAATCTTAAAAAACTCGATTTTATTAAAAAGTTGACGTTTCACTACGATATTCGTAATTGAAATTTCTTTGACATTTATTGATTTGAAAAAATTGAATAGACAGGGTTGCTTTGTATATGCTATTCAGTCTAATATTAATATTCAAAATTGTTATCATTAGATGGTAAGGGAAACCAAAGAAACCCTTACCTACGTAATGTTTGAAAATAATAATAATAGGGTACTATTTATCTAACAACAAAGAAATTAGTCATGGGAAAACATTAAAGAAGTGGAGTAGAATTATCGGTATAGCACGCTTATATGGAAGCAGCCGTTGACACGTGTTTCGGACTCTTTGGTCCTCATCAGAACGGCGTAGCCAAGCATTGGATTGAAAATTTGAAGATGAAAATAGTACAACAAACAAAAACCTCTGATACGGAAGATAATCACACAATTGTGGTTTATTGTTTGAACTCTCCGGTATGGGAGATTTGGTCAAACTTTGCCACGGAGGCGATTAATGCTATCCGCGAGATCTAAGAACGAGTAAATAAACAATAACAAAGAAATTAGTTGCGGGAAAATATTAAATAGGTAGAGCAAAATTATCGGTATAGTTCGTTTATATGGAAGTAGAAATTTCAATTACGAATATCGTAGTGAAACGTCAACTTTTTAATAAAATCGAGTTTTTTAAGATTCAACCAGCCTGTTATTGCTAATAATTATCAAGAGATTATATATATATATATATATATATATATATATATATATATATATATATATATATATATATATATATATATATATATATATATATATATATATATATATATATATATATATATATATATATATATATATATATATATATATATATATATATATATATATATATATATCTTGAATATCACCAATTTTATTGCCGTTTCAACAACAAAAAGTCATACACATCATCATATCAGAATTAATTAAACATTTCAGATAGAATTACTGCCTAATCTTTTCGAATGATTTCCATATTTATATTAAAACCAATTTTCATTTCAAAATCTTCCCCCTTAATACCTTAACGCCCTCTCATTTCTCAACGGGGATGAATTTTCTAGATTGGCGCGCTCCCTTATCAGAAATATCCGGAGGGTTGAATACACCGTCCCCTACTTCCCTCCAGCGATGATAGCATCACGGCTAAGTGACTTAGGGGTGGTGGACTATTTAATTTTAAAATATTAAGGGTTCACCGGATTTTACTAGAAAGTCCCTTTGCAATGAATGAAACGAATTTTGGGGAGCCATTCAAGTCCTGAAAGTAAAGTAGATATATACACTCGTATTTGATTGTATTTCTCTCGGTATATCTAAAAAAGAAGAAGAATCGCGACGTTAAAGCATTTTTGAAAGGGATTTGATCCTGAAGGGAGTCACTTTACTAGAATGGCCGCTCGAGTGGAAAGGAAAGAAGGAAACACACGTGTTTCACTCCTCCCTGAAGTATGTGTCAGGAAGGCGGACAGTTTAAGTTTGGGATTAACTCCTTCAGCCAGATCAGAGGATTCACTTGTATGTACAAGTGCATTAAGAAGTGTGGGTAGGGTTCAGAGGATTAATACTGGCCTTATAAGTTTTCAAGCAGTGGCTTACATTACCATGAGGAATCCTCTGAAAAAAATCTCATGGCAGACCAGTCGGCCCCGGGGTTTGACCTCCCAAATACTAGGCAGCGTACCTAAATACTCGACTAACTAGCTTTGGTCCGCTCGATTGACCTGCAGGAGTTATATATAGCTTTGAAGCAATTTTTAGCCTTCTAGATCTACCTAAGAAACAGACAGACAGACCGACGGACAGACAAATGCGCTATATAAGACTTTTTAGCAGAGAGGTGAAGTCGAATATAAATTGAAATTATGGGCCGTCATTCTTGTACGAAAGAATCATGGATCTCTCCAGAATATATATATATATATATATATATATATATATATATATATATATATATATATATATATATATATATATATATATATATTTATATAATCGTATGTATGTGCTTATGAATTTTATATTTGTTTACACGATAAAGGGCACAATTTAAAAGCCATAGGATTGAAAGTTTGTAAGTAGGTACTTTCGTATGTCTTGAAATCTTGAATAGGATTACTTTTGGTACGAATTTGTCGGGGGTGAACCCCCCCGGGGGAGTTAGAATCTTGTTCACACGATAAAGGGCGCAATGTTGAAGGAATAGGGTTGAAAAATTTTAGGTAGGTAGTTTCGTATAATATCCTTGATGGGATTGGTTTTGGTACGAATTGGTTGAGTGATTGACCCCCCGGAGAAGGAGATAAATCTTGTTTACATAATAAAGGGCGCAATTTTGGAGCAATAGGGTTGAAAGTTTGCATGTAGGTAGTTTCAAATGCTATCTTGGCTTGGATGTGATTGCTTTTGGCTTTTGGTACGAATCGGTGGGGGTTGACCCCCCGGGGGAGGAAATGATGCGCAATTTTTGAGCAATAGAATTGAAAATTTGTAAATGGGTAGTTTCCCATGATATTTTGAATGAAATAGCTTTTGGTGCGAATTTGTTGGAGGGTTGATTTCCCGGGGGTGGAAATAAATCTTTTTTACAAGATAAAGGGCGCAATTTTGGTGAAATAGGAATTAAATTTGCAAATAGGTAGTTTTGTATGATATATTGAGTGGAATTGGTTTTGGTATGAGTTGGTTGGGGGGGGTTGACCCCCGGGGAAGGAAATAAATCTTGTTTATACGATAAAGGGCGCAATTTTGGAGCAATAGGGTTGAAAGTTTTTGAGAAGGTAGTTTCGTATGATATTTCAGATTGGATTGGTTTTTGTACGAATTGATTACGGGGTTGACCCCTCGAGGGAGGAAATAAATTTTGTTTACCTAATAATTTTGGTGAGAATTGGTTAGGGGATTAAGCTACAGGGGAGGAAATAAATCTTGTTTACACGATAGAATGCGTAATGTTAAAGCAATAGACGGTATGGAAACCTGCTTTTTCGACGCAGCTTTCTGCGATATTTTTTTTTTTCATTTCAAGTATGAACTGTAAACACAAAACAACAGTCTGCTTTATATGTCCACATATATCTAAGTACGCGACATAACTGTTTGAAGTGAAAAAATCATTGTTGCAACTATCTACAAATTCAATTAATTTTGTGTTTTTTGAAACTCTTCGCGACGAAATTTACCAGAAATACAGCCCTACTTTCGCCCCTCAATCTAAGATCTCATCACGAGTATCTAGAATTTCAAGTGGGAAACAAGAGAAACATAATTAAACTGATCTCATTTCATTCCCCTAATCTAGGAGGCGTAGGTAACTTACACCCCTCTCTTAATCAAGTGTCCGTTTTGTGAAAACAGCAATTTATAAGGGGGACAAAAGTGGTGGTAAATCCGCGTAAACATACAGCTGGCTATTTTATAACGTTGCCTTGACAACGGAACCCCCAAAATATTGGAACGCGGCCAGTGGTCCGTAAAATGTTTGGATGTTTTTCGTTTTTTGCCCTTCTATGATTTCGAGTTACAAGAAACCATTGAAAAATAATTGGTTTAAGTCTATTAACGGGATCTAATGATATAAAAACAAAGATTTCTTGAATACTTCACTACAACATTAAAAGCTTCATTTGTAGTTTCAATGTTTCAATGAACAATGGAGATAATCCGGTCGGACTAACGAATTCTGCTAGTAAGATAGAATAGAGAAATACTGTAAATAAAATTTCACAGTTTTTGATTTTCACGATATTTTGTTAACATGACAATTGTTTCACCAAACACAGTGAGTGTTGGGTCACCTATAGGTGACCCAAAAAAATTTCAACCTTTTTGTCAAATCGAAATTTAAAAATAGCATTCAAAACTCACAATACCATTGGAAAACATATTAAAAATTCAAAAGATAAAACAACACAACAAAATAAATCAGGGATTTATAAGCTAACTTGTGGTTCATGTCCTAAAGTATATGTTCGCCAAACTGGCAGGAACTTTGGAGTTCGAATATCAGAACATAAAAGAAGTTACGACAAGGAAAAATTAGATTCTACTTATGCGTCACATCTCCTAGAACAAAATCATATTTTTAAAAGTGAATTTGAAATATTACATATAGAAAAGAAAGGCTATAAACTTAATTTATTAGAAGCTCTTGAAATTAATAGAATGAAACAATCCAATAATTTGTCAAATGACCAATTAGATATGAATAGTTTACCGTTGTTAAATCTTTTCTAGGTGTAATATTGATTATATAACTCATGTATGAATAAGCCAATAGAATCCGTGAATTTTGCATAACGACGTAGTATAGATAAGTGAATATACCCTTGACGACGTGATATAATCGTTTTGGTGTTTCGCCTGGTGTCAAAATGTATATATATTTTCATATTCACGGTGTTTTGACCAATAGAATCCGTGAATTTTGCATAACTACTGCGTATTGATAAGTGAATATACCCTTGACGACGTGATATAATCGTTTTGGTGTTTCGCCTCGTGTCAAAATCTGAATGTTTTCATATTGACGATGTTTTGACGTTTGTCAAAAGAAATTAATATTTTTTGTTCGTTATATAATCGTAACGAATACCACTCGAGCAATCGAAAATAATCGATTATACTGACCTCGTCACTCGATGTATTTTCTTAAAACACCACTCGAGCTGCGCTTTCGTGGTGTTTCGTAAAATACGTCTCGTGACTCGGAAGTATAATCGATTATTTTCCATGCTCTTGTGATATTATAACTGAATATTTGTGCCTATTGTGTTTTCCCAAGTCATTACCAATTCGTAATTTCTACCTGCTAAGTGATTAGGTTTGGGTTTTTCCCATTCTTATTGTATATTCCCTTCCTTCATCTTTTAATATTCTCGTTGTAAAAGTTAGTAAGTATTAAACATCTGAAGAAGCCACTGTGTTTGGCGAAACAATTGTCATGTTATCAAAATATTTTCTATTTTATCCAATTTTTCTAAGGTTTTTGAAATTGAGATCATGTACAAGATCATGTACAAGCAATTTAGTAATATTTTCTCAATATGTATTCGAGGTACTCGACTGCGCTGGTCAGGTCGATTTACACAGACTTTCAGAAGGCCTTTGACAAGATTGATCATGAGCTCCTTTTATTGAAATTGCGCAACAAATTTGGTTTTTCCGATGGCCTTGTTAAACTGTTTCATTCTTACCTGATTGACCGTCGTCAGTTTGTGCGGTTGGGGGGTATAAGGTCGTCTGAGTTTATACCCACCTCTAGGATACCTCAGGGATTGAATCTTGGGCCACTGTTATTTATTCTGTTTGTGAATGATTTAATGGATAATGAATCACCACATTTGATGTTTGCGGACGATTTGAAGTTATACTATCAGATTCGTGCACCTGACGACTGTGCTCGACTTCAGCTCGCATTAGATTATGTTGTCGGTTGATGTGAAGATAATTTTTTGAGTTTGAATGTGTCAAAGTGTAATGTTGTGACTTTCACTAGGAAAGTGGATATATTGAGATCTGATTATTCCGTCGGTGGTCGGGTACTTTCTCGTCTCGATAGGGTGAGGGATCTTGGTGTGGTGTTTGATCAGAAATTCTCCTTTATTCCACACGTCTCCCAGCTTGTTTCATCTGCCTCGAGAATGTATGGTTTCATTATTCGCAATGGCAAGTATTTCAAGAACTCTTCAACTTTTATAAGTCTTTTTCATTCTCTTATACGTAGCAAGTTGGAATATGGTAGCATGATTTGGCATCCTATTTATTTTTGTCATCAATACCATCTTGAGGCTGTTCAGAGAAGGTTCTTGAAGTTCTTGGTTTGGTTGGTGGTACAAAGTTTATCCACCGAGAGGAGTTAGTCATGAAGCATTGTTGAGTCGATTCAATGTAGTTTCATTGCAGGGTAGGAGAGAAATATTATGTCTCAAATTTTTATATAAATTACTGCACAACAGTATTGACTGCCCTTCACTCTTGTCTGCTCTGAGATTTCGTGTTCCGAGGCAAGCTTCTCGTAATATGGAACTATTCCACCTAGAGACTCCAAGGATGAACTTGTTAATGCAATCTCCCATTTGGTACATGGGGCATACATTCAATTCAGTTGCGAGTGAATGTGACGTTCAATTTGATTCACTTGCAGCTATTGTTAGGAGTTATGTACTTAAGTTGAAGTTGGATCTAATTGAATTGAATTGAATTAAGTTAAGCTAAGTAGTGTTTCCGTTACATCTTAAATTATTTAATTATTATATTTTTTACTATGTAATTTTATTTTCTCTTGTTATTGTTCTTGCTACTGATTTAAATAATAAATAAGCTTATTTTTTGTATTAGGTTTAGTTTCAGCTTTCGGGATACTGGTTGATATTACTTTTGCATTAATTTTGTTTTGTTTCATTTTGTTCATATTAGTTTTTTCTTTTTGTCTCTGGCGCTGTGGTTTGATTTCTTTTCTATTCATCTATACTTTAATTATTTTCTGTAATTGGGTTTTATACCTGTTGGAAATAAAGAACTTATTATTATTATTATTATATATTATTAAAATATAGTGAAAATCAAAAACTGTGAAGTTTTATTCACAATATTATAATAGATTTTCATCAAGTATCGGGCCCATCAATTAGTTGAATAGAGAAATTATGGGATAATAATGTCGTAATGCAGACATTACGTCCTGATTCTGCTAATAGCTTCATTTCAAAACATGTGTGAACTGTGTATTCTAACAATAAACGAATTTGACAAGAATACATCCCTAGGCTTGTATTCCGTTTGTTTGGGACGCACTCTCGAGACGTGAAGTTAAAGCTCAGTTTGTATTTGTCGGTTGATTTATACGTTCCCCATTACCTTATCCTCTCGACGTCAACCTGTTTCATGTAGTCTCGAACACATTTGGAGATTCATATAGGGCGGAAAGTCGGTAAGGTAGGTAAGTCATTAACCCTCGAAGTTTCAATCCAGCGAGTTTTTTATTCCCTTCCAATCGATTATTTTCTTCATCTTCCAAAAAATTTAAATGTGAATGTATCTTATTTAGACGTAAACGTTATCAACTCTATGCGAAAACATTTGTTATTAAATATGAATAAAAGTTCTGTATCCCAGTTGGAGCTTCGCAAAACTCAACGTGAATTAGTTATTTATGTACCAAGTGCGTTATATAGATCCTAACGCCTGGAGAGTAACATTCGGCTCGAGGGCCTCTGGCCCGAGAGATGAATGCTGCCCGATGGGCGTCAGGATCTAGTAACGCACGTGGTGCATACAAGATTTTATATTTCACGAAAAAATTATTCTATTTTAAGTAATGAAAAATCGATTTTAAAATCGGTTCATTGCTCCTATACTTTCCATTTTCCTTCTCATAGTAGGCATGTCATTTATTGATATTTTGACGTTTGTGAATATTTTTGTCATCATATTCAGTGAATGTCATAGCTGCTTTCTTTGTGTAGTATTGTAGAAATAATGGAAATGAAAATGAATTTACCCAAGAATATCATAGAAAATGCAGCCAGAGTCGTATACGACAAGGATTATGAAGTGTTTAATCAATGGCAGTTGCTTCATTACTCCTCGTACAGTAAGCGGCCGTTATGATCCATTATGCCCGCTCATTACGCCCTAGGGCATAATGAGTGTATTTATAGCAACCGTATCTAAGGTAAAATCACAAATCAGAAAAATAAAATATAATATGTACCTAATTTCTACGTCAATGATGTCGACAATTGATATTTCCGACTATGGTATTACCTGTTTTCCAATATTTCCATATACAAGTTGTTCATCATGAAACCTCGCATCGAAGGACATTTTATATTCTTAAAAACATTCTACCAGGCGATATAATATCCAGTTAACATGTTCATGAAGCATTACTGATATACACAAAACACAACAATCAATTCATGCAAAATATTTAAGTTGGCCATAGTCAATTTTATATATTACATAAAAAGAAGTAGGAAAATTCTTTAATAATTTAAAAATTATCAAAGAATGTTCGAACGGATCTGGTTATATGTATTCCGCGACGCGAAATCTACATTCACAATGTAACAGTGAATTATGAAAAATAAGTCTCCCCGACTCAAGACATTCATACAGCTATTTCGATCTTATTAGTTCTCTTCAGTGCAACTTACTTGACTAGAAGTAAATTAACATAGTTCTAATTGTTCCCCTATACTGCCTATACAAATCGCGGCTGTACTACTATATGGATAACAACCCATAGCGCTCTCTGCCAAAAATATTGGAAACCAACAGAGAACAAATACTTCCTGACATGAAGATGTCTATATATATATATATATATATATATATATATATATATATATATATATATAAATATATATATATATATATATATACAGTGCTTTCATGATGAAAGGAACAAATTCATTAAAAAATTAGGTTTCTAATTCATGTTAAAATCCTCGGACAGGTCGATTAGTATTTTTATTTGGGCAATTTTCGCAATAAAAATTTTGTATACAGGGTGTCTCATTCAAGAGCTATGGCTTTGTCATTAGTTTTTTTAAAGGTAATACCCTGTATATTATTTCACTTTACAATTCTACGATAAATTCTTATCACTTTTTGTGAACATACCATATGCCTCAACTTGATGGATTCCCAGATTATAACGGAGATAGTGGAGCACCTGGAGATTTAAAATGTGGATTAAAAGTACAAAAAAAAATTTAGGTAAACATTGTCATTAAATCTGAAGGAATGAAATTTCACATGTACCATTCTGAATTCATTCACTGGTGCTGTATAGTCCGCAGTTTTCACGTTTTTAACGCTCCAGGCACTACACTACTTCATTGTTTAAGAAAATGCAATTACTTGAGAGAGAACGTATTGAAGTACTTATGATGATTGGTTTTGGAGATAGGGTGCGTTCACAAGAAGAAGTCTGCAATCTACTCAATGAAAATCATCCTGATCGTCCGCCAATTACTAGATCGACAGTCAGCAAAATTGAATCAAAATTCAGGAGATACGGCCACGTTAGAGATTTACCTAAAGGAAGACCACCGAGAGTATCTGAAGAAACAGTGCTGAACGTTCTACTAGAAACCCAAGATAACCCTCATACATCCATTACTACAATTTCCAATAATTTCAATTTATCAGTAGGGTCCGTGCATAAAATACTTAAGGTAAATAAGTATCATCCCTATAAAATTAAGCTGGTACATGAATTATTAGAAGACGATTTTGACCGCAGAGTACAGTTTTGTGAGCAGATTCTTGAAATTCATAATCAACATCTAAATTTCATTACAAACATAATTTTTTCTGATGAAGCCACCTTTACTTTAAATGGCCACGTCAACAGACAAAACTGTAGGTATTGGGCGACCGAGAATCCTCATTGGATGCAAGAATGCCACACACAGCGGCCTCAAAAAATTAATACATGGGCAGCGATTGTTCGAAATCGTATAGTTGGTCCCTATTTTTTGAAGGACTACTTGAACTTTCTCCAGTTCGAACTCATTCCGGCTTTAGCTGTTTTGTTTCCTAACCCACAAGATCCTGACATACCTAATAACGAGATATGGTTTCAACAAGATGGGGCACCTCCTCACTATTCAATCGCTGTTCGACAATTTCTTGATGCAACTTTTCCCAACAGATGGATAGGACGGAGAGGTCCGATTGAGTGGCCGCCAAGATCACCGGACATAACCCCATTGGATTTTTTCTTATGGGGTTATTTGAAGTCTAAAGTTTATTTGAATAGACCAAATAATATTGATGATCTAAAAGAGAGAATCAGGCAGGAAATAAGACTTATCAGTCCAGAAGTAATTGAAAATGTGCAACGGGAAACATTGAATCGACTTCAAAAATGTCTCGAAGTAAACGAACAACAGATTGAACATATGTAAAAATTAAATTAGTAATTACATTTGTGTGTTTTCATATCGTACCTCTCATTACCCACTATCTCCGTTTCTGGCAATCCATCGAGTTGAGGCATATGGTATGTTCACAAAAAGTTATAAGAATTTATCGTAGAATTGTAAAGTGAAATAATATACAGGGTATTACCTTTAAAAAAACTAATGACAAAGCCATAGCTCTTGAATGAGACACCATGTATACAAAATTTTTATTGCGAAAAATGCCCAAATAAAAATACTAATCGACCTGTCCGAGGATTTTAACATGAAATAGAAACCTAATTTTTTAATGAATTTGTTCCTTTCATCATGAAAGCACTGTATATATATATATATATATATATATATATATGTATATATATATATGTATATATATATATATATTTATATATATATATATATATATATATATATATATATATATATATATATATATATATATATATATATATATATATATATATATATATATATATATATATATATATATATATATATATATATATATATATATATATATATATATATATATATATATTTTATATAAATATTATATATATATATATATTATATATATATATATATATATATATATATATATATATATATAATATGTATATATATATATATATATATATATATATATATATATATTTATATAAATATTTATAAATATAATTATATATATATATATATATATATATATATGGTTCAAATGAAAAGCATAATAAACTACAGCCTTCAGGAATTAATTAAACGAGGCTTCGTTAGATCAGCGATTCTTAATCTCTGATAGGCAAGAAAACATGTTGGTCTGAGCTAACGTATTTTCAGTAATGGAAGAAAACCGCAAATAACATTAAAACTCAATGACAACGTTATTGGTGTGATAATCATTGATACCGATAGGTGAAGAGTGCAATTCAAATAAATTGTAAATGTACCATGTTAAGTATTTACAACTGTCAACTTAAATAACAAGGTATTTTTTAAATGAATTGGAGAATTTCAGACATAAAAGTCATGTTGTTCCTAGCCAACATGTGTACGCTAGCGACTGCCGTTTTAATTTGGGTGACATAAAGTGCCGTTTTGCATCTGCAACCTACCTGAATGCAGACATGTCTTGGACAAACACCTATGTTTCGAACATAACACGGGAGCATGTGAGCAAAGACCAACATATTTTCAGATATGTCTGGAACATGTTAATCTTTCAATTTATTTTACACGAAAGGAGTTATTCAGTAATATTCTCAATAAAAAAATAAAGTTTGATTGTACAGTTGTAATTAAAATGTGAATCTCGGATCGAAGGAAGGCTTACGATACGAATCATGACTGCTCTTCTTGGTAATCATCCAGTATACTTGTTGAAATTCATCAACGACTGCGAGGAAATGAAGGTTGAATATATAGTCCGTCGATTCCTTTCACACGGGATAAGGCTTCATAAGTGAGACCAAGTACGATCTCACTTTTTCCAACGTCTGCAACTGCTTTGTCCAGTGTTATTCCTTGCGACCCATGAATAGAGATAGCAAACGCAACGCGTAGTGGGAACTGTTTACGACTACACGAGACTCCAGACTTTCTGAAGAACACTTTTTGAGGAAGAACACATAATACGCCACCGTATGTGGTTGGACCATTGTAGTTATCAAACTTTGAGCATGATGCAATCCGGTGTGTCTTTGAGGTGGTCACCCACATCCCTTTGTTTCTACAGTACGAAATGTGCCATTGCATAGTCCTTCAGACGTCCGCAAATTTTGCGTCAGCATTACGCTACGATATCCCTTTGACAGCCATAGCAGCGATTCTGAACCTTGAGCATCATCAACTGAATATCGCGATGCAATTATGGTATTGTGGGACGCGTGAATTAGCGCGATAGGGTTGCCAATATTTCGCAACATCAGATCGTTGTAACTGGCGAATTCATCTTATTTTGCTTTAGCCGTACATCGAAAAATCAGGAATTTTGAGTAATAATCTTTTGCTCAACAAGTTGTAATCTTCTTCTATATTATATACATATATATATATATATATATATATATATATATATATATATATATATATATATATATATATATATATATATATATACAGGGCTATTCAAATTCGAGTATATGCATGGGGATTTCGATAACGGTAA
The DNA here is from genome assembly GCA_030704885.1 of Cynegetis impunctata. Classification (NCBI taxonomy): domain Eukaryota; kingdom Metazoa; phylum Arthropoda; class Insecta; order Coleoptera; family Coccinellidae; genus Cynegetis; species Cynegetis impunctata. The sequence goes on from JARQZK010000030.1 coordinate 458,130, forward strand.
GAGATAGAGCGATGGTTAAATGGGGGCAAAGTAGCATATTTCAGAGGTCAGTTATATGGATTAAAAAAAACTGATCTAGCTCCTTTAGTTCTGGAGTTATATAGGAAAAATCGAAAATTTCGAAATCCTTTTTTTGCCTATATCTTTTTATTTAATGAGTTGTTCTCAAAACAATTGTCACTTTGCCATTGCCACTTTTTGTAGGCTATCTAAATATTTGAATAGAAATTATATACAGGGTGTCGTATAAATTGGGCCACCCTCAACTTTCAATTTTCAAATACGGACCTGTATTTTTTATTGCATTTTTTTTGAATGCCAAGAGTCATGTTTCATATTGACGTAGTATTTTCATCTAAATTACAGAGTGTTCTGGAAATATTGAACTATTACCAGTAAAATTTCAACATTTTTTTTAAAATTTCAGCTCTAATTAAAAAAATATCATAGAATAAGGTATAAAATGCCTAGGATTTGGAAGATAATCAACATTATTCGACGAAAAATGTCTTCTTCAAGAATTCAACCACATTTCAGTTCACGCAACCCATGATCAATGTACGAAAATGTGAAATTCTTCTCAGTACGTACATGTATGTGCATATAATCAATGCCCAAACAAAATAATCTTCCAATAGAAATCTTCATACTCCAGACACCAATTTGGAAATATCTTATTGTTACTCACTTTTCGAACTACCTATATATGTTTCATATTGGCGTTTTATTTTTATATAAATCAGTGTTTTGGGAATATTGAACTGATACTAGTGATATCTCATCATTTTTTAATTCCATAACAACAATTGAATAATATCAGAGAATGAGAGGTGAATCAGACAAATTGATTCCTTAAGAAAAATCAATTTCAGAATTTCCAGATTATCTAGTCTCACTACTTGTTCGGAATAACCATAGAATAAAATCAACATTCCCGAGAGACATTTTATTTCTTTACCATAATGTAGCATTGGTAGAATAATTATTGATCCCAATGTCGATTCACCCCAGTAAGTATGAGGAAGATCTGTTGTATGTATTCTGCTGAGAACTCACAAACATAATCTGTCACAAACATTATTGATCACATTGATACATATTATGGATCATATAGGTTTTTATATTTTATAACTTATCGCACAAGAACATGTTTAGCTATTATCTAGAATTGAAATAAGTCATTATAAGTAATCGTAATCGAAATAAATGTTTGAATTGACGATCTTCTCGTTTCAGACATTTACGGAGTCGTTTTTTCTAGTTATTATTCGCTCTGAAAATATCTCTTCGGCGTAGTGATGCGAAAGCGTTCATGATATTAATTCTTATATCTTCTATATTTTCAATTACGTTTTGATATTTTCATTTTTTTAGTGTACCCCATAAGAAAATGTCAAGCGGAAAGACGAATGCTCCTATTATTTCTGTAGAAAACGTTAATCATATCTCTTTTCTGCTCTATGGGGAAACCCATTTTCAGTACTATCAGATTTTTCATTAAATACCAACGATAATTTCCAAGAAACTGTCAAAATAATGACAAGTGAGGTGAACTAAATATTTATTTTCCAAAGCATACTATGAGAATTCAAATAGTTTAATCATAATTGTTGTATATAGCAACAGAATGCCCATAAATTTGCTGAAAAATGTAGGTAGTTCGGAAAGTGAGTATCAATGAAATATTTCCAAATTGGTGTCTGTAATATAAAGATTGCCAGTCGAACGTTTTTTTGTTTGGGCAATGATTATATGCACATACACGTACTAGGAAGAATTTCGCATTTTCGTACATTGATCATGGGTTGCGTGAACTGAAATGTGGTTGAATTCTTGAAGAAGACATTCTTCGTCGAATAATGTTGATTATCTTCCAAATCCTAGGCATTTTATACCTTATCCTATGATAATTAGAGCTGAATTTTTAAAAAAATGTTGAAATTTTACTGGTAATAGTTCAATATTTCCAGAACACTCTGTAATTCAGATGAAAATACTACGTGAATATAAAACATGACTCTTGGCATTCAAAAAAATGCAATAAAAATACAGGTCCGTATTTGAAAATTGAAAGTTGAGGGTGGCCCTATTTATGCGACACCCTGTATATAATTTTTATTCAGATATTTAGATAGCCTACAAAAAGTGGCAATGGCAAAGTGAGAATTGTTTTGAAAACAATTTATTAAATAAAAAGATATAGGCAAGAAAAGGATTTCGAAATTTTCGATTTTTCCTATATAACTCCAGAACTAAAGGAGCTAGATTAGATTTTTTTTATCCATATAACTGACCTCTGAAATATGCTACTTTGCCCCCATTTAACCATCGCTCTATCTCTAACCGTTATCGAAATCCCCATGCATATACTCGAATTTGAATAGCCCTGTATATATATATATATATATATATATATATATATATATATATATATATATATATATATATATATATATATATATAGATATATATATATATATATATATATATATATATATATATATATATATATATATTTGTCATTATATTCACTTCATTGAAATATCTCAAAGTTAAGACCTGTTCATTGAATATCAGTGATTGTATTAAATTTATTGAAATATGTGTAATATTTTGTGCATGTTAGGGAATATTAAAATACTATTTGAGAAGGTTGGCTTCTTAGCCAAATTACGCATGGACTTTTCAATAAAATCCAAATATTTGTCGACTCTGGTAAAGAAATCGATTCCTTTGGGAATCCCACAACCCTGTGACAAAGAAGAGATACCAAACTGGACACCCGCGATAAACAAAAGACCACCTCCACCTCCAATACAGTTGTATTTACCACCGCTTTCACTATTTATACAAATCATATTCCTGGTGGCACCCTTCGCAATCTTATGACATTCTTCATAAGGTATGGCTGTCAAATTAACACATCTCAATACTGGAGTATCGAGCGAAAAAGGTGGAAATTCTGGTACAAGTGTTTGTATCGGACCCCAACCTGCATTTGTGAATTGTTTATTTGTAGTCACGGATCCCGTATCTTCTGATGGTAGCTTGATCACTTGAATCCTTCCAATGATTAAATTCACATCTCTTGTTAATGAAACTAAGCCAATATCATTTTCACCTTCATATGGTTTGTTGTAAAGCTCATGTGTGATGATTTTTTCTGCCAGGACGTTTTCTTCATAGAACTCCTCAAGAGTATTGATATTACCCCAACTGATCTCCTTGTTAGTTTTGATATTGTCTCCTTATTTACAAATATCCCCATTGAAGAAACATTTTCCATCCTAGACAAGAAACATCAAATATCCCCAGACCACCTATCCCTGACCAAACAATGCATGGCCAACACTTACTTCATCTTTCAAGGAAATTTCTTCAGACAAATTAAGGGAGCCCCAATGGGATCCCCTCTCTCCCCCGTCATAGCCAACATTTTCATGGAACATTTCGAAACCCAAGCTCTCTCGTCATTCGACCTTAAACCATCATGCTGGCTACGTTATGTAGATGATGTCTTTGCGATCTGGCCCCATGGCGGAGACTCGTTGCTCCACTTCTTGAATCATTTGAATGGCATACATCCAAGTATCCAATTCACAATGGAAGTGGAAAACGATTGGTCTCTGCCATTCCTCGATGTCATGGTCAAAAAACTTCCATCCCAAGGCTTCTCCTATTCAGTTTATCGTAAACCCACCCATACAAACCGTTATCTGAACCCCTAGTCTCACCACCATCCTTCTCAACTTAACTCTGTAGTTAATACCCTAATTTACCGCTCCATTCGACTATCTGACGACGAACACCGTGAATCAGAACTCAATACTCTGAAACATATATTATTACAGAACGGTTACAACACATATCAAATCAACAAGAACATACGCAAACACACAAACATCACCCCACCTCTACCTACTTCCAATCCCACTGAACAATAATCTACACCTAAATTATTTCTTCCTTACATCAAAGGAGTAACAGATAAGATCGCAAGATCTCTCAAAAACACAAACATCAAAACAATATTCACCACTCAACAAAAACTCTCCCATCTGGTCAGATCCGTCAAGGATAAAATTCCTAACGAAAATCACGGTGTTTATGAGATTCCCTGTTCCAATTGTACTCGTTCTTATATAGGACAAACGAACCGACGAATTCAGGTCCGTGCCAAAGAACATTCACTAATACAGATACTCAGATATCACCAACGCCCTTTCCCAACATCACACCCAAACAGGCCACATTATCGATTTCCCCAATACAAGAACTATTGCTCCCGTCCGATCTTTCAAATCCCGAATTTTCCGTGAAGCTGTAGAAATAGAAAAACGTCCAAATTGTTTGAACACCAGAGATGACAGTCACAGACTCCCATCAGCATGGAAACCACTTCTCAGTGGTCGCCATGTCACACCCAATCAGAGTGCATCCCGCACTGATGAGCATGAGTACCCGCCCCCCTACCCTATAAATACGGCCACGCGACGATCGGCCCGTCAGTTGACTCTGAAGAGTAGGCAGGTTGAGACTTCAGAGTTGACAGGAAGCAGTACGGTTAGTGGAGTAGGCAGGTTGAGACCACGCAATCGTATTGTTTCCGATTCCTCCTAATTCGAATCGTGGAGTAGGCAGATTGGGGCCACGATTCTGAATTATTCCCCTTCTAATTCTCCTGAAGATGGCTTCGCAAAAGGAGCCGAAACGTCGAGATTTTTCAAATCTTTTAAGCGGTTCATTCCGTGAACCAAGTTTTTCAAATACTTCCGACCGCGGAAATCTTTCTGAACATTATATATATATATATATATATATATATATATATATATATATATATATATATATATATATATATATATATATATATATATATATATATATTACAGTGGTGTATGGGATTCCAGAACTATGCTCAACTAGTATATTTTCCATGAATTGATTGTTGAATATTTCGAACGTCGCAACAAGTATTTACGGACGCGCTCTCGTGCGTATGTCCAAAGTATTTGAAACACTATGTTGTGGCTCATACGCCACTGTTGCAGTAGACATCTTCTTGTCAGAAAGTATTTGTTCTGAATTTTCGGTCTGTGTTGCTGTCCAATATGTTTGGCGGAGGGCGCTATGGGTTGTTATTTATATAGTAGCGCATCCGTGATTTGTATTGGGGAACTATGAGAAAAATGTCAATTCATACGAGTAAAGTAAGCTGGACTGAAGAGATCTAGTAAGATCGAAATAGTTGTATGCAGATCTTGAGTCAAGGGGATATTTTTCGTTGAGGGATACATATAACCAGCTCCCTTGAAAGATTGTTTGATTATTTTTACTTCATGTGACACAAAATGTAAAAGCGCATTTCACAAAAATTGATAAACATTTCAAAAACGCCATTTTCAAGATTATTCATAAAATTCTCCCTTTCACAGCAAAACCAACTTAAGCAGCAAAGGTATAACGTCCTCTATGTAAGAAGGAAATAGAAAATATAAAACATATTGAAAGCTGCCATTTTGTGTTGGAACGGATGTAGGGAAGTACTATGTATGACGCTATCAGTGTGCGATGGTTTGCGAAAAATTGAAAAATTATGTTTGTTTGTCTACTTTTGTTATTTTCAAATCCAAATAGTTAATTGAGTTATCTTTTTCCATCTCTAAAGTGTATTTTATATTAGGGTGTAAAGTGTTAATGAATGTTTGAAAGCAGTCTAGTTGTCTAACAGTACCAGTGAAACAACAAATAATATCATCCACATATCGAAACCAATAAACGAATTGTCGACTAACAGGATGATTATGAATTAACTGTTCCAAATTATCCATGAATACTTCAACCAACAAAGGGCTCAGAGGGTTTCCCATAATTAATTCAATTTTTCGCAAACCATCGCGTCATACATACCTAGTACTTTCCTACATCCATTCCAACACAAAATGGCAGCTTTCAATAGTATGGTACACCGTTTAGTGAATATTCCACTTTTAAACGCCAATTTCAACATCGAGAAAAATATAATTAAACAAATTGCCGCAAATAATAATTATAATCCCATAATAATAGACAATATGATAGATAAAAAGTTGTTCGAAAATGAGATTAGCCAGGTGTACCCCCTTACTAAAAATAATATCAAATACAACAGCCTCACTTTCATCGGAAATTCAAGTAGAAAACTTAAATCTCTCTTATCTAAGCACAACATTAACATTGCTCATCGTACCGGTAATAATATGGGAAATCATAAAAAAAATAATAAATCCAAAGTTCATAAAGATAATAAATCAGGAGTTTATAAAATTAATTGTGGTGATTGTGATGAGTTTTACATTGGTAGAACTTTCAGAAGTTTTCAAACTAGAATTTCAGAACACAAACGTAGCTTTGTTAATCAGAAGTCGGATTCACATTATGCAAACCATTTAATCAAAGAAAATCACACATTCAATTTCGATTTTAAAATATTAAATACTGAAAGTAAGGGAATTAAACTTAATTTTTTAGAATCATTACAGATAAATAAAAACAAGCATTCCGGTCTCCTATTGAATAGCCAAATCGATCATACTTCAAGCCCCCTTATCAATCTTTTCAAAATTACCGAACTACCTGACTAGCAGTTCAGAATTGGTTTTTTCTATTCTGATAATTATTTGTAACCATCTTTCTATTTACCCCTTCACACATTTTGTCATCACTTTATTTCTTGTTTTCGATATAACAGAGAAACATAGTTAGTTTGCCATTAGCATCTGAAGAAGGTGAAGTTCCACCGAAACGTGCGTCATGCGTTATTTCTTTTAATAAATGTGTAAATTGTTATTGTTAACCATTGTTTTAATATATTTATTAATTTACACCAAGTATTAAAAATGAAAAGTCTTTAAGGAAATTAATTCCAGTTTACTAGGTCATGTCATATCGGAAGAAGTTTGCACCTTGTTCAAATTTGGACACCGGACGTGAAACCCTTTTTTTTTCAACGAGCAACTTTCAGGAACAGCGAAAGGTTATAACGCGTCTCCAGCACTACGAGATGATTTCAATCAATGGTGGCTCATGCTGAATTCGAACTGCCGCAAGTCGTAGCAAGCCGAAAACAACTCTGAGTGATAGTTTCATCAAACAAGTCGAACTACAAATTAGCCCTATGGTCATGCAGACCGCCCGTGATTAGATTACGATGCTCAGCGGCATCGAATTGGATTTTCGCGAATACGGGACGATCTGATGAGAGTCACGAGCCAGATATAGGGACACTAACGTGCTCTCATTTCGTACCGCATCGATTTGGGGAGTAGAGAGCGCCGTTTCCGGGCCGACTACTCCATCCCCGGCTACCCTTATTGAGAACGGTCCATTAAATACCTAATTTTAGAACTCGATGACCTAACGTCTAAATAAGTACTCGGCCAGAATATTTGCCGGCAGTTTTCGTTCATTAGAGCAATAAAAAAACGTATTCTTTGTTTAGTTGACGTTTTATTGCCTTATCTTATTACGAATAATTTTTCAACCAACTTTGGAATGAAACTGAATTGATTTATACTTCTAAATATCATGCTCTTTATATAGACTCTTTTATATAGAAATTGGCGAATGCGCCAGACCAACTAATAGCAAAGGGAAAGGAAACACACGTGTTTCATTTCTCCCTGAAGTATGTGTCAGAGAGGCGGCAGCTTGAGTTTGGGATCAACTCCTTCAGCCAGATCAGAGGATACACTTGTATGTACAAGTGCATTTTATAAGGATAGGTGAGACGGGATATTTATGGAACATAGGAAGTGTGGGTAGGGTTCAGAGGATTAATACTGGCCCAGCATTCGCCTTATAAGTTTGCAAGCAGTGACTTACATTACCATGAGGAAACCTCTGAGAAAAACTCATGGCAGACCAGTCGACCCCGGGCTTTGAACCCGAGACCTCCGAAATTCTAGCCAGCGTACGCTAAGTACTCGACTAACTAGCTTGGTCCAACTAGTAGTCCAAACGTTCTATAATATACTTTTAAATGAAAACTTTTTCCATAAAAAAACAATAAGATGTGCCAAATTTTTAAGCGTTCGCTCTCATATATGAGCTCGCTAAATACAAAACACTGGTTCTTCGTATTCACTTATGTATTACTCTTCTGAGTTTGTTTCTCTATTTTCTGTTACCGTAGTATTCCTGTCAATTATCTCGTAAAATTCCAATGCGGGTAAATTTCGCCACTCATTTCCATAATGTTTTTTCAGTACAATATCAATGGAAGACTTATCCCCTTTTAAAGAATTACCTATTTTCATTTGCTTGGGTTTCATGTCTGCTATTCTATAATTTTTTTTAGTTACAGTACGAGGGGCTCCTAGTTCTGATTTATATAGAACTTCACCCTGGATGGTAACATTATTGGTCTGAGATTTGGCAAAAATAAATCTTTTGGATTGATTGAACTTGAAATGCAATTGCCCCGGTTTTTTAAGCACTTCATTAGCTTCAGTTTTCCAGTCGTAAATTTTCCACTGAATACTACAATTTGTTAATCTCACAACGGTAGAATATTTCCCTATAATTAATTAATTCACGTATGGCGTTATTGCCGGGGATCATCCCACATTATGTGAGATGTTCCGGCGCCGATTGCCGCTTTAACCCTGTTTTAGGTAATTAGTACCGAGGCGTACTAACCCAGTACTAACCCAAATCGAAGAATCCATTAAAAAGTTATAGGGGTGGCCCATCACTCATTTACACCCGGTATATATATATATATATATATATATATATAAATATATATATATATATATATATATAAATATATATATATATATATATATATAAATATATATATATATATATATATATAATATATATATATAATATATATATATATATATATATATTATATATATATATATATATATATATATATATATATATATGTGATAATTTCAGATTTTTTCTTGGGAATATGGCTTAGCTAAACTGGAGATTCATTGTGTTAACTTTTTATCACTTATTCCAACGTTTCGGCCTTTTTCAAGGACTAGTTGATTACTATCTTCGGATACACTGATACTCATTTCATAAATCTTATACCACATACTTCGAATGAATTCACATTAAAAATTTATATTATCACATATATATTTCTGGCTTAAGAATGAAGAAAAAAAAATATATATATATATATATATATATATATATATATATATATATATTTATATTTATATATATATATATATATATATATATATATATATATATTATATATATTTGTAATTTTGAGTTCGGCGCCACATACCATGGAAATACTAGACAGTCTTTTTCGCTCTTCAAACAGTATGGTTCCGTCCATCGACCGAGTGGGCATCCACATTACAGTTTCAAAGAAAAACACTAATAACATGTGAACAAATCATAGCGCCATCCATCGGCAACCGATAGTTATCTCACTTTAAGCCAGAAAGAAACGGCAAACGTCGAGAACTCATGTCACTTCACAAGTATAAGTGGTCACCAATAGATACAAAATTCTGCATCGTGTTACATCGTTCGATGTTTCACCACGCATGCGATGAACGGTACACTACTGAGTGAGTACTAGAGTGAACAGACTGTCTGATGTTTGGATCGTGTGTGGCGCCGATGTCGACTTTTCTAAACTTCTCCCTTGAAGGATGAATGGGATATCCAATACTTTGGTAGCTGCTTATAGGCCTCAAAATAAGTAAAAAGTTTTATATAAACATGGGTCCGCAAATGAGCCGTTTATAATAATATAATTAATTAACTTTTTCTTAACAACAAAGTGAAAGAAAGTAAACAACTCGAATCGGATGCAAAATACTCAATAGAAGTACCTAACTGTCATATGGAAAGCAAATTTTTGATGCCAGCTGTGATTTTTTTTCATGAACCGACTGAAAAACTTTTTAATTAAAAGTTCAGTAAACAAGACATCTGAAAGATGAAAATAAATCGAATATCGTATTCGGTTGCGCTAGAAGTTAATTTGAAAACCGAAAATCGCTTATATTTCCAAAACGGCTCATCAAATTCATTCTTGATGTCCTGATATATTCGAATCTTCGATTATCAGTCATCGGCTGTTATCAGAGCAGTTTTCTTTTTTATGTTTCACGCAAAATATTATAATATATTCTCCCAAAATCATTGATGTCTCTTCTGGAATTAATAGCGTTAATTTCTTATTTTGGATGTTGATCATTTCTATAATATTTCTCTTGTAATATATATATATATATATATATATATATATATATATATATATATATATATATTTATATATATATATATATATATATATATATATATATATATATATATATATATATATATATATATATAAAAATATATATATATATATATATATATATATATATATATATATATATATATATATATATATATATATATATATTACGAAATAATCAAATCAAAATCAATAGATTGTTCCAATTTCTCAAAGAATAAATAAAATCTGAATAGTCAATGATTTTTAGTGTACCTATCTATCAGATAAGTACCCCACGGAAATAAAAGAATTTCAAAATCCTTTCATTTTTCACTGTAAACTTCGAAGTGATCGGTTAAAGAAATCGAGAATATATTTTTTAGTGTTACTCGCTCTTTATAACATTTTCGCACTACAATCAATATCACATCACCCGACTGTATGACATGATCTAAATAATATTTATTTTTCACTTGTATATTATATGTTTATTTCACCTTGGATACGGTTGCTATAAACACACTCATTATGCCCTAGGGCGTAATGGATCATAACGCCCGCTAATTGTACGAGGAGAAATGAAGCATTGATTAAATACTTCATAGATAATCCTTGTCGTATACGACTCCGGATTTCTCCGGCAATGAATTATTCTCAGCTTTGGCTGCGTTTTCTATGATATTCTTGAGTAAATTCATTTTCATTTCCATTATTTCTATAAGACTACACAAAGAAAGCAGCAATGACATTCACTAAATATGATGACAAAAATATTCACGAACGACAAAATATCAACAAATGACATGCCTACTATGAGGAAAATGGAAACTATGGGAGCAATGAACCCTTAATTTTTTGAGGAAAAAAAAGTGAGAAAGCGACAAAATGTTAGTTCATATTCGGCTCGGCTTTTTCAGCTCAAAATCAGTAAGTAACAAAAATTTTATCAATTTCGAGATACTTGTCATTTTTGGAGTTTATTGGAGTTTACTCCTTAAGAAACAATTTTCATATTTAGCCACGGTATGAAAATTTAATGAGGAGTAAAATCGAGCTTTAAATAAAAGTGAAATGTTATATTCCTATGCGCACCTTTCACTTCGAAACTATTAGTATACTGCCGCATATATTAGGGTATACCATACTGGCAACAGTTGATGCATGTATAAGTATTTAAATCAAGTGATACTTATATTTGTGAACAATAAACAAAATTATTAAGTGATTGAAGTTAATAAAATATTGAAGGATACAGAAAAAACTGATTTGAATGACAATGAATAACGAAGAAGAAGAATCTGTTTACATTAGGGTATACCATACTGGCAACAGTTGATGCATATATAAGTATTTAAATCAAGTGATACTTATATTTGTAAACAATAAACAAAATTATTAAGTGATTGAAGTTAATAAAATATTGAAGGATACAGAAAAAACTGATTTTAATGACAATGAATAACGAAGAAGAAGAATCTGTTTACATTAGGGTATACCATACTGGCAACAGTTGATGCATGTATAAGTATTTAAATCAAGTGATACTTATATTTGTGAACAATAAACTAAATTATTAAGTGATTGAAGTTAATAAAATATTGAAGGATACAGAAAAACCTGATTTGAATGACAATGAATAACGAAGAAGAAGAATCTGTTTACGTGGATGCGGTACTTTTTAATATTATTTTTTTTTATTACGTCCGTGTGAGAGGAAAAATCTTTTATAGACAACCCTAAGAGTATCCCGCACGCATTCTCAGGGATGTGTGAGACTCCCAGGCGCGGATCCAGAGGGGGGAACTAGGGGAACGTCCCCCCCCAAATGGCCTGGGCCCCACCTAATTGTTTTGATAGGGAGCTACTCGATTTACCATTGCCCAAAATACCAGTACCTTTTGGCTTTTGAATATTTAAAAGTCCCCCCCCCCAAAGTCGGGCCTGGATCCGCGCCTGGAGACTCCAGATGTTGCTAATTACTCACTAAAAAACCTCTCACACATTCCTTGGAGTAGTTCTTCATCCTGCGTTTACAGCGTCCCTTAACAAAAGAGATGAGCTGCAAGCGGCCTCTATAGTTCATGGGACCTGATTACTCGAAGTGACCCGAGCAACACTGCTTTCTGCATTCTGCGCGTCAATATATTGGCCAGAGATCTGCATGCCGGAATAATCTTCAATTCTTTCACATAGTTAGCTCTCATTCCGCCTAGACAACCTATGATTAGTACGACCATCCTAACTTTATGCCCTGGGTAAAGTGTCCTCAGCTCAAAAATAAAATCTCTGTATTTTTCCCATTTCTGTTCTTCTTTCATCACCACATTATTTTCGGCAGGGGACGAAAATTCGACAACAAACAATTCTCTGAGCTCTTTGTCCAGTAGGACTATATCTGGCTTTATTGCGTGGATCTGCCGAGTTGTTGGAAAGCATAGTTCCAGTATATGCGAGCTCTATCGTTCTCAACAACCGCTTCAATTTCTAGTGGAACATATGGTAGCACTGGTTCTTTATCTATACCATAAACTTCTCTCAGATGGAAGTAAAGAATTCGGAGCGCCCCATTATGTCTTTCTATATACCCTGATGGAGCATGAACTCTGCAAGCGGACAGGATTTGTATAAGAGTTTCCTGCTGACTATGGCAGGCCCTGCAAGTTGTTGGGGTGTCCACTCTCATTATGTTCTTTTTATACCATCTTGTATTTATCACTCCATCTTGACAAGCCATAACAAATCCCTCCGTTTCCGACTTTTTATTATTATTATTATTAATTGAATTAACGAACAGGTGCCTGTTAACACAATATTTTTTTTTAAATAATCACGATATAGTTTGATGGGATTTTTATCTGGTAACAGTTAATTCAAGAGATACACATATACACGTAACTGTATTCAGTATTGGTGGTATCGACATAATAACACAATAGAACTCGGATAAATATGTTGAATCGGGAGAAAACAAAAACATCTCGATGGGGTCCGCTTCCTTTGTTCGAGGAAGAATCGAACCTGTCGAATTGGCAAAAATACGACCAAAACGGAATCGGCGATAATTTATAACTTGAAAAGGCCATGCCCTCTGCGCCATTCTCAGCTCTTATTCATCAGCTTAATATTTTTATTTTTCTCCTATATGGGAAAAATCTTAGGGAAATTTTCAACCGAACGAATAGATATATTCACTTTGTCATATTTTTCCGGTACGTAATTTCAAGAGATTTATATTCGATATATTGGAAAATATATTGAAAATTTGCCTCGGGCAGTGGGTATCTCAGATTTTATGATGTAAGCTATATTTTCAGCGGAAAGCAATGAAATGAAATATGATCCATAAAATATACAGGTCATCGAAGAATTCGGAAATGATTGGAAGCTGTGGAACTTTTCCGATTCTTATATATATATATATATATATATATATATATATATATATATATATATATATATATATATATATATATATATATAGGCTTGCCATACGTTGGCAACACAACCCCCCCCCGGAATAATGCCTGTAAGTAGTTTCATTATAACAATAAGCCTATGAAAAGGTTGAGTGCTAACTAGAGAAAAGGTGTACACTATCATTTTATCGAGCAAAGAGACGTGAACGGTTTGTCTGAAAGCACAGTTAACATTGTTTTTGTTTTTGTAGTTAGACAAAAAGTTTTAGTTTCATAAAAAAATAAACTTAATGAGACTTATGTAATTGTTCAATTAAACAATTTTATGAAGTATTTTAAATTTTATTTTATTAACACTTTTGTCTGGATAGATCAGAAAAAAAAATCTTTGAAAAAGCCAAAATATGTAGTATATTTTTAAGAGGCAAAAATTGCCTTTTTATTTTTGAATGCTGTGTAGAACTAACAATCTAGTTCAAAATTATTCTTCTCGTCACTCGCGAGGATTAAAAAAGTCTTAAAACTTTTTTGCTACTGATTTTTTAAAAATTTTCCAGAGGAGGGCCCCGCTCTATTGGAGGATATGGAATCCCATATTAATGTGTCCCGGTTTCACTCACCAAAAATATGGCAAGCCCATATATATATATATATATATATATATAATATATATATATATATATATATATATATATATATATATATATATATTATATAATATATTATATATATATATATAGTATAATATATATAATTTATATATATAATCTCTTGATAATTATTAGCCATAACAGGCCTGATTGAATCTTAAAAAACTCGATTTTATTAAAAAGTTGACGTTTCACTATGATATTCGTAATTGAAATTTCTTTGACATTTATTGATTTGAAAAAAATTGAATAGAACAGGGCAGCTTTGTATATGCTATTCAGTCTAATAATAATATTCAAAATTGTTATCATTAGATGGTAAGGGAAACCAAAGAAACCTTTACCTACGTAATGTTTGAAAATAATAATAATAGGCTACTATTTATCTAACAACAAAGAAATTAGTATGGGAAAACATTAAAGAAGTGGAGTAGAATTATCGGTATAGCACGCTTATATGGAAGCAGCCGTTGACACGTGTTTCGGACTCTTTGGTCCTCATCAGAACGGCGTAGCCAAGTATTGGATTGAAAATTTGAAGATGAAAATAGTACAACAAACAAAATCCTCTGATACGGAAGATAATCACACAATTGTGGTTTATTGTTTGATTATCTTCCGTATCAGAGGATTTTGTTTGTTGTACTATTTTCATCTTCAAATTTTCAATCCAATACTTGGCTACGCCGTTCTGATGAGGACCAAAGAGTCCGAAACACGTGTCAACGGCTGCTTCCATATAAGCGTGCTATACCGATAATTCTACTCCACTTCTTTAATGTTTTCCCATACTAATTTCTTTGTTGTTAGATAAATAGTACCCTATTATTATTATTTTCAAACATTACGTAGGTAAAGGTTTCTTTGGTTTCCCTTACCATCTAATGATAACAATTTTGAATATTAATATTAGACTGAATAGCATATACAAAGCTGCCCTGTTCTATTCAATTTTTTCAAATCAATAAATGTCAAAGAAATTTCAATTACGAATATCATAGTGAAACGTCAACTTTTTAATAAAATCGAGTTTTTTAAGATTCAATCAGCCTGTTATTGCTAATAATTATCAAGAGATTATATATATATATATATATATATATATATATATATATATATATATATATATATATATATATATATATGGGCTTGCCATATTTTTGGTGAGTGAAACCGGGACACATTAATATGGGATTCCATATCCTCCAATAGAGCGGGGCCCTCCTCTGGAAAATTTTTAAAAAATCAGTAGCAAAAAAGTTTTAATACTTTTTTAATCCTCGCGAGTGACGAGAAGAATAATTTTGAACTAGATTGTTAGTTCTACACAGCATTCAAAAATAAAAAGGCAATTTTTGCCTCTTAAAAATATACTACATATTTTGGCTTTTTCAAAGATTTTTTTTTCTGATCTATCCAGACAAAAGTGTTAATAAAATAAAATTTAAAATACTTCATAAAATTCTTTAATTGAACAATTACATAAGTCTCATTAAGTTTATTTTTTTATGAAACTAAAACTTTTTGTCTAACTACAAAAACAAAAACAATGTTAACTGTGCTTTCAGACAAACCGTTCACGTCTCTTTGCTCGATAAAATGATAGTGTACACCTTTTCTCTAGTTAGCACTCAACCTTTTCATAGGCTTATTGTTATAATGAAACTACTTACAGGCATTATTCCGGGGGGGGTTGTGTTGCCAAACGTATGGCAAGCCTATAATAATATATATATATATATATATTTATATATATATATATATATATATATATATATATATATATATATATATATATATATATATATATATATATATATATATATAAGAATCGGAAAAGTTCCACAGCTTCCAATCATTTCCGAATTCTTCGATGACCTGTATCACCACAATTGTGTGATTATCTTCCGTATCAGAGGATTTTGTTTGTTGTACTATTTTCATCTTCAAATTTTCAATCCAATACTTGGCTACGCCGTTCTGATGAGGACCAAAGAGTCCGAAACACGTGTCAACGGCTGCTTCCATATAAGCGTGCTATACCGATAATTCTACTCCACTTCTTTAATGTTTTCCCATACTAATTTCTTTGTTGTTAGATAAATAGTACCCTATTATTATTATTTTCAAACATTACGTAGGTAAAGGTTTCTTTGGTTTCCCTTACCATCTAATGATAACAATTTTGAATATTAATATTAGACTGAATAGCATATACAAAGCTGCCCTGTTCTATTCAATTTTTTCAAATCAATAAATGTCAAAGAAATTTCAATTACGAATATCATAGTGAAACGTCAACTTTTTAATAAAATCGAGTTTTTTAAGATTCAATCAGCCTGTTATTGCTAATAATTATCAAGAGATTAAAAATAGATCACAGGCAACAACAATTCGAATAAAAAAAAAAAAAAATATATATATATATATATATATATATATATATATATATATATATATATATATATATATATATATATATATATATATACATGCCGAACAAAATTGAAATTATTGAAGAATCGGAAAAGTTCCACAGCTTCCAATCATTTCCGAATTCTCCGATGACCTGTATATTTTATGGATCATATTTCATTTCATTGCTTTCCGCTGAAAATATAGCTTACATCATAAAATCTGAGATACCCACTGCCCGAGGCAAATTTTCAATATATTTTCCAATATATCGAATATAAATCTCTTGAAATTACGTACCGGAAAAATATGACAAAGTGAATCCATCTATTCGTTCGGTTGAAAATTTCCCTAAGAATTTTCCCATATAGGAGAAAAATAAAAATATTAAGCTGATGGATAAGAGCTGAGAATGGCGCAGAGGGCATGGCCTTTTCAAGTTATAAATTATCGCCGATTCCGTTTTGGTCGTATTTTTGCCAATTCGACAGGTTCGATTTTTCCTCGAACAAAGGAAGCGGACCCCATCGAGATGTTTTTGTTTTCTCCCGATTCGACATATTTATCCGAGTTCTATTGTGTTATTATGTCGATACCACCAATACTGAATACAGTTACGTGTATATGTGTATCTCTTGAATTAACTGTTACCAGATAAAAATCCCATCAAACTATATCGTGATTATTTTTAAAAAAATTGTGTTAACAGGCACCTGTTCGTTAATTCAATTAATAATAATAATAATAATAAAAAGTCGGAAACGGAGGGATTTGTTATGGCTTGTCAAGATGGAGTGATAAATACAAGATGGTATAAAAAAAACATAATGAAAGTGGACACCCCAACAACTTGCAGGGCATGCCATAGTCAGCAGGAAACTCTTAATGCAAATCCTGTCCGCTTGCAGAGTTCATGCTCCATCAGGGTATATAGAAAGACATAATGGGGCGCTCCGAATTCTCTACTTCCATCTGAGAGAAGTTTATGGTATAGATAAAGAATCAGTGCTACCATATGTTCCACTAGAAATTGAAGGCTTATTGTTATAATGAAACTACTTACAGGCATTATTCCGGGGGGGGGGGGTGTTGCCAACGTATGGCAAGCCTATATATATATATATATATATATATATATATATATATATATATATATATATATATATATATATATATATATATATATATATATATATTGATTCGTAAATCAAGAACTCAAACTATATATAGGTATATATAGTTTAAGTTCTTGATTTTCGAAAAAAATACAATAATCACTAATCTGCCCCGTGTTGCTCCTAGGAGCTGCCAATCCTATTGGTATTAATACCGATGAATAGGTATGGGCTTGTCAAGGTCCTTTCCAAGTCACACTAGTTTGACTACTTCCAGGATCAGAAGAGCTCTTCAAAAGGACAATTTTTCTGTCTTATACGATTTTTTCCCTGTCTGTCAGATCAAACATGGCCTCTGGATGAACGGAAATTCGTATGCTTGAACAGCGCTTCTTTCGGTCCTTCTTCTTCTTCTAGTGCCGTACCCGGTTTCGGGCGTAGGCGATATAAAAATATATTTCCCTTCACCGTACATGTGGTAATAGAAGATAAAGATGAGTTGGTGAAAGATCTTTTCTAGTCAATTGGAACGACATAAGGTGATTTTAACGAAAATATAGGAAAAAAACAAGAATATATACAAGGTATACGGATAGTGAGAGAACATAGCCTTCATGTTGTATCTTAAGACAATGGAGGGCGACTTATAGACTTTGCAGTAGGAAAAAATATGATGGTCAGAAGCACCATCCTTCCACATAGGTGAATACACAAGCGAAACAAGGTAACTGCAGATGATGTAACGGTTAACCAAATTGACCATGTACTCATATCTACCATACATTATTCCAGCATAACAGATGTAAGGGCAATGAGAGGAGCAGATTCGGTTTCTGGTAAATCTCTAGTTAGAGCCAGTATAGGGAAAAATTATACAGTACGGGTATAGCAAAGGTCATAATAACACAAAGATTTAACGTGCATAAAATAAAAACTGAAGAACCACTGCTGAAATATCAACAGGCGCTTCGTACTGCTTCAGAAGAAAAAGCATATATGGGGGTGGACGAATGGCAAAGAGCTAAGGAATTGTGAGAAAACGAATGCAGAGGAGACCTAACCAAAAACTCAGGCCAGAAAAAAATCTATTACAAAAGACGTACACGACTACTGAAGGAAATATATAAAGAAGCGAGGAGGGTAGCAAAACGATAATTCCGGAAGAAGAAAACATTCAGGCAGAAGAAAGTAAAAGGCCATTCAAGATTCTGAAAAACACAGAAAATTAGTATCACCCGAGACTAACAATATGCAAAGATAAAGAAGGAATGTGCCTAGCGGAAGGAGCGGCTATTCTAAATAGATGGAAAGAGTATTTCAGCGAACTCCTCGGCCCATTCGAGATATCTGGAATAACACAAAGGCTAGAATACTATACGACAGAACACCACGTACCAGACCCAGCGATAGAATAAATACAAGAAAGCATCGCTGATATGAGTAACGATGGAGCCCCAAGAATAGGCAATATCCGAATTAATAAAATACGGAGGTGAAAGCGTAGCTCAAGAACTACTATCAGCTGACTAAAGAAGTTCGAAAACTGGAGAAGTGCCAACTGTACACGTCAATCACCTGCGCGATATATAAGGAAAGAGAACACCTTGAATGCAGTAACAACACAGGAATTTCCATGCTCCCAACCGTATACAAAATCTTCTATAATATCGTAAAGAAACGTATAACGAAATATCCAGATGAGATAATAAGAGAATATCAGGCAGGATTTAAGAAAAAACGCTCCACCACAGTTCGTTATGAAGCTAATCATGGAAAGAGGATGGGAATACAAAACTGTAAGCTTTTCGTTGATTTTAAACAGGTAACGATAGTATAGACATAAACAAGATGTACTCTGCGATGGAAGAACTCGGCATACCACACAAACTAATTAATCTCACTGGAATAACCATGATCAAATCTGTAAAATTGTATCGTAAGGATGCCGAACCAACTTACAGAAAATTTCAACACAAATATAGGCATTCGACAAGGAGACGGACTGGCACCGGTCTTATTCATTCTGGTTCCAGAGAAAGTGGTTGTAGATATGAAGATCCATACAACAGAAATAATCTCAAATGAATCACATCAGATTAGCAGATGACTTAAACATCCTCGCAAGATCAGTTTCAAAGATGAAAGATGTCTACCAGAAGCTTAAAACAGAAGTTAATGAAGAAATTTTTTTTCCATTAAAACAATTATGAGAAAAGGACAATATATAGACATGGAGGACAATAACTTCGATTAGTACGCAATTTTAAGTACATCGGGCAGGCACAATGAAAAATTACTGATCTATGCATATAGCAGGAATACCAGCGTCTGCCTAATACATCTATTTATCAATAAATTCTAGAAAAAACCCACAAACTACAATTATTTAAGAATTTACAACTTCATTTATGTTTCTATTTACGTGGTTGAATTTAAATTGTCTATTAGTGAAGCGAATGATATATAAAGAAATATCCGCTTCTTTTTAGTGCTCGTAAAAAGCTCAGGTGTATTTTAGAACCCCAAATTGATAAAGGCCATTAGTACCACGCAAGCCACAATCCCATTTGCCATGTAACATAAACTGGTGGTGATTACCATCACAGAGTAATGGGTAACACCGCCTTGTAGGGTTATAAAGATTCTAATGAAATTCTTATCTTATTTCCACCCCTATGTGAAGTGGGAGTTCCACAGAAAAATTTTCCATTATTTTCAAGAAGAATATAAATTTCTACCTGCTTTCATTTCTGTAAAAATAAAGTTGTATCGAGGCATATTCAAATTCTGTAATAATATGAGATAATTTATTTGATAATTTTACGCTGGTAGAAAACGAATCAATAAAAAATTAACAATTCTACCATTTTATTAAATTCGTACCTTTTGGTGGTTTTACTTCATTTTTCGCAGTTTCATCGATTTCGATACTCGGAATAAAACGGAAGAAAAATTTTTCTGTGAACAAGTTGCGGAATAATTGAACTGATTACGTACGGAGCTTTTGTCAAACCAAGGGCACAATAGTTGGATATTATGTGTAGATAGAAATTTTAAAACATCGTAAGATGTACGCTGCTTAAAATACTTCGACTTATTTCTTTTAGTAAAGAGAAATCCGTGCGGCTACCCCCAGTTGATTTTGTCAACTGTAAAAAAACTACAAATGCAGTCAATAATGCAATGGTGATAGATAAGCTGTAAGACGAGAACTATTAACGAACAATTCTCTTTTGTAAATAGATTTATTCGACAAAATCAGTTATAATATCAATAGAGCATCGAAAATAATCGATTATACTTCCGAATCACGAGATGTTTTTAAAAATACTTCGAGTGAAGTGGTCAGTATTACGATTATTTTCGTTTGCTTGAGTGGGTATTCGTTACGATTATATAAAAAACAAACAACACCGCCAGAACGACAACAAAAGCATTGCATATCGAAAAATTAAACGAAACTTCACTTCAATGTTAATTTTTTTTAAACACGTCAGATAATCGTTAATATGAAAACATTCACATTTTGACACGAGGCGAAACACCAAAACGATTATACAACGTCGTCAAGGGTAGGTATATCACCTATTATGGAGGGTAGAAGTAAGGAGGACCATCTCATATTGGAAAACAGTCGCAAAAGTGTCCAGTTGTAAACTGCAAATTGCAGTTCCAAAACCCTTTAGAGTGGCGCCAGAATAGCAAGAGAGCATGAAATAGGAAGGGATTCCATGCCGCGCTGTTGCCAACTTTTGTAATTGGGATTTTGAAGTTTGAAAGCTAGGTTATGTAGTTTATTTTTGAATGGGTGCTTTTATTATCTTATTTATTAGTTTATTGAATTAGTTTATTTTTGAGTCACTGTATTTTCTTTCCATGGAACTCAGTTCGTCTTCCAAAATTTTTTCAAGATACCTACTAGTCCAAAAATGCCGCTCTTCTGTTTAAAATGTGTAAAACTGTAATCGACTCATCGTGATATTCAAATCGCCATAAAAGATGCGCATAACATTGAACCTAAATCTACAGAGTACGATGAATCTGTTGGTAAGAATTTGTTAATGAGGTAAATAAAAGTAAAAACGACTTCAATATGACAACAGCGCGTCATTTGAAATGTACCCACTTGCTATTGTGGCGCCACCAATTTGACGATTTTTGACGGACACTTTTTCATACACAGAGATGGTCCTCCTTACTTCTACCCTCCATATCACCTATCAATACGCGGTAACTATGCAAAATGCACGGATTGTATTGGGTTATTCACACATGAGTTGATAATCAGTTATAATATCACAAGAGCATCGAAAATAATCGATTATACTTCCGAATTACGAGACGTATTTTGCGAAATATCCAAGAGACCGGAGCTAGAGTGATGTTTTAAAAAAATAGGTCAAGTGACGAGGTCAGTTAAACGATTATTTTCGATTGCTCGAGTGGTATTCGTTACGATTATATAACGAATAAAAAATATTAATTTTTTTTGACAAACGTCAAAACATCGTCAATATGAAAACATTCTCATTTTGACATGAGGCAAAACACCAAAACGAATATATCACGTCGTCAAGGGTGGTATATTCACTTATCAATACGCGGTAGTTATTCACTGATTCTATTGGGCTTTTCATACATGAGTTATATAATCTACATTATATTTAGTGTTGGAAAAAATCGATCAATTTTGATTTTGATTATCGAATACTCGGTACTCGAGCGATCACTCGAGTTAAATTTCACTTTTATTTTAATAAAAATCTATCAATTGCGAGGCTCGCAATATAATAGGCGGTGCATGCGCTAGGATGATAAATTCTGATAGATCAGAGATTCGATTTTTGAGTTGAGTTCAATCGTATTTTAATAAAAATTACCTATCACTTGCGAGGCTCGGTAGGGGAGCCCAAGCGGGAATTTTGGGATTTACTCGAGCGCGACAGAATAACAAATTGGGGGAAACCTTGCACCCTGTTAAGTATCCCCACCATACATGAACCCTTAATATGGGGGCGTTCGTCTAGGGCAGCTGATCAGATTAGTAAAAAAAAATCGATCGTTCGAAAAACTCGAGCGCGTCAGATTAAGGCAAGGTGAGTTAATGACATGCAGAAGAGTATGCTTTTCACTAATCTGACGATTTGCACGTGGCATAAGGAAATAGGGGACTAAAAAAGCTGCAAAAAGGAAACGTCACCTTGACATTATCGAGCACGGTTAAATTTTAATTTTAATTTTGAAGGAAATGTCAAGGATTTTTTTTGCATTTTTGAATATCGGCGATGAGTTTTGGTCTCGTACGGTCACCCCCACCATGCAAACCGGCAGATTAACTTACCTTCGTTATCAGAGACGATGTGGGGTGTATGAACTATTAATATCTGACACGCTCGACTATGTCTATATAACGATTTTTTTTACATTTTTGAAGATCTGCACATGTTTCCCCCCCCCCTAGTGAAATGGCATTCATCATATAACCTTTTTTTCGTTTTAGCATCTAATCTTCACAATCCAATAGGTCCCCACGACGCTCAAGTAACTCCCCATTTAGCATCTCGGGCTCCCCTACCTAGGTTGATAAATTCCGTTCGATCACAGATTCGATGTTGGTGTTGAGTACTCGATTTTCGATCTCGAGTACTCGAGTTAAAATTCAATCTTATTCGAATAACGATTATCTATCACTTGCGAGGCTCACAAGCAGAGATTCCATGTTGGTGTTTGCTTGATCCTGAGTAAACTTCTTTGCATGCATGAGGGTAAAATTCTTACGGATGAAACGGATGTGAAACGATTTTGTCTAATAAGAGGGAGAGAGCGAATGAGACCGATTGAGAGAGAGTGAGAAAGGGAGAACGTAGCATGAATTACAAAGCCATGGAGCGAGAGGAGGGAGAGAGAGAGCGAGAAAGGGAGATCGTGTTACTGTGCGCTTAAGAATGTGACCGCCGTCGTGTGTTTCTCGTTTTCTTCGTACCCAACGATCAGACGACGAAATTTTCATCTCGGACACGACGATCGTGTACGTATCGACGCTAGAACGGTGGTCGCGAATCCGCGACACCGGTTCAGCTTTCACAATTCAAGACGGCGAAGTTCGCCGCGATTAGGAGGCGAACGCGTCTGATGGCCGTCCAACAATCAATTTGTATTAATTTTCGACACTTTCATTATTTTAATCACAATTAAATTCATTAAATCCCTAACATATCTTCCTCTTTCCCTCCCTCGGAAGTCTCGAGGTAATCTAGAGCTTATTCTAAAGCTTTAGATCAGTATAAATATAAACGAGATTTAAAAATTAGTTTGCCAAAGAAGTTCCACTTCTGACATGTGTACCTACTTTGTACGCACGCACTTTTTTTTAGTTTAGTTTTAATTTAGGCGTTGCTAGAAAGAGATAATAATATATTCACGTCGTTGATAAATTCGTAGTCCAGGCCACGACACATCCTCTTGACCTTCGCCGAAAAAGGAAAAAAAATAATTAATCACTACATTTTTCATAGCTTGTACTCATAACTCAAATTGTTCGCCAATAATCGAGTGACGTCGGTTTTTTCAATAATTAAGTACTCGAGTACATTTTTGCTCGAATGATCCCATGACAAATTATACCAACTGTAATTTCGTACAAGGTCGATTCTTAAATTTCTTAATGTGAACAGAAACGGAATCTTTGAGTAGTTTTCTTCATTTGGTAGATCATAGGTGAAAATGTAGGTATATGTATATTCAATTCGAATTGAATCCGTTGGGCAAATCGCCACAAACTGTAATTGAATTAATTAAATCAATTTTTCCAGGAGCCCAGAATCTTTCAGCACAAACGTTGAAATAATGCCTTGGTTAGTGGTTCCATTTCAACAAAGCGCTGTGAGGGGTGAATTGGCACAACTGTATGGCATAAGAGGCATCCCCACCCTACTCCTATTGGACAATAATGGACACGTGATCACAATGGATGCAAGAACAGAGATGGCCGAGGATCCTTTGGCACAGGTACAAATATCTCGATCAGACTTATCGTTGTTTAATCAATGTTTCTATAACCGAGTATATGGTTGGAATCATCTTTTTATTATTTACAGACCGTTTGCTAATTCAATCTTCATTAAATCAATTCAAATTTCATCGTCACGTGGAGGTATTTTCATCCGTCATTCATATATAGGTCCATTAAATTACACCAACTCCAGATTTATTCCTAAAACGATATACCAAAGCGTTTCTTTTTGGCATTTTTGCATAAAATTTCAATATAAGTGTTAATTGCAAAAATCTAGTTCAAAATATATTGTAAAGTAAATCTTTCCAGAAAAAAGGAAACCTGCTGCGTTATTTGGTGACAAACTGAAACAACTTCTTAGTCGGTCAATCATATGACTAGAATTAGCTATTTGACATCATCTTGTGTTCACTGCCTGCGATTTGTTAACACTTTTTTATAATACTGCTGTATTATTTAACTAATTCAACTGATTAACAGCCGTGCTATAAAGAAACAAAATTAAACATACTAACTTTTACCACGTAGTTAAATATTATAAAGTAACTGAATTTATACTAACATATTTATGATAGTTATATTAGCGATATTTGTAGTAAGTAAAGTGCATTTGAATCTTACCTAAAAAAATTTGGGCTTAAATTTAAAATTTAAATAAATACTACTCAAACTTTTTGAACATTCTGGCGGCGTAAATCTGAAGTTTAAGAATCTTAAAATACCTTGATTTTTGAAAAGATATCAAATAATCAAAAGTGCTAAATCAATGACAGATATTCCTTCAAATCAATGACCTGAATCAATATACAAAATGATCATAATAATGAAATTCAAAGAAAAAATAGGTTAGCCTGAGTTCATCATCCATACAGGGTCTTTCTTTTAATGGGACAATTAGCCTTATATGGAAAAGTACAAATGATATGCTTGTAAAAATTTACATACAAAGGTCCTCAATCATGAGCTACTTTTTTAAGATAGTGGCAGTTTTCTACCACTTCCGTTTATACCGGAAGTAGCTACCAACTTCCTTATTTCAAATAACAACCCCCATTTTTTATTCCACATTTGGATTCCTTTTTGAAAATTAATGTCAGTTCATGAAACAATATCTATGGCCTCCTTTGAACGTTTTGGAGATCATGAGTAGCTCATGTTCGAGAACCTTCGTGTGTAAATTTTTATTAGAGTATCATATGTACTTTTCCATATAAGGCTAATTGTCCTTTAAAAGAAAGACCCTGTATATTAATTATTACGTGAAAAAAAAACTTTGTATCCCTTTTTATGTATATTGCACGCATGGAGTAGTGTGAGATTCGGCTTATTTAAAATTCATGTAAAGAAAGAGTGCAGAAAGCTAAATATACGTTACAAATAAATTAACGGCCCATTCGCCATTTTATATATATATATATATATATATATATATATATATATATATATATATATATATATATATATATATATATATATATATATATATATATATATATATATATATGTTGAGAATCCGCTAAAAAAATCAAGAAAATGTTCTATGTTTTTATCCATGTCAGGATATAGGTTAAGTTCTAGGTTAATGTTAATGTAATAAAAATGGATGTAGAAGCATGTTACTGACTTGTAAAAATATTGTGGATATAGAAGAATAAATTAAGTATATTATAGTTGTTAGATTATTAAATCAAACCCCAACAAACAACAGGTTATGGGCCCAGGATTGCGCAGAAATCGCCGGATTATAGGGTGCAATAAAAGGCTGGTATAGAAAAAGTCTTAAGAGATATATTAAAAAATAAATATGGCCCAAGTTAGGGGATATAGCATAGAACCATTAAATGGTAAGAATTTTTATAATTGGAAGTTCAGGATGGAGATGATCTTGGCTGAAAATGGGTGTATAAAGGAGGTGCAAGAGGAGACTGATATTAGTGCGTTGTCTGAAGAAGCGAAAACAAAATTTGAAAAAAACAATAATAAAGCTAAATCCCTATTAGTACAATGTGTCGCAGATTCGCAGCTTGAATGGTTGAGGGAGCACACTACAGCCTATGAAATGTGGCAGGCATTGGCAGAGAGATACGAGAAAAAAGGGCTACCAGGTCAGTTGTATTTAAGGAAAAAGTTATTATCTTTGAAATTAAAGGAAGAAGAATGTCTGGAAAAACATATTTTGGAGTTTGAAGAAATTGTAAGGCAGTTGAAGGCCACCGGTGCTGCTATGTCCGAGGAGGATCAAGTTTGTAACATGCTTTTAAGTCTTCCCAAGTCATATGATACTATTGCAACAATACTGGAGAATGAGAAGCCAACTTTTGTGGAGGTTAAGAATAAATTATTTGCTGAATACGAGAAGAGAAATTTGGGGCACAACTCGAGAAGTGACAGGAACCAGTCATTGCATCAAAGTGCATTCTTTGTTGAGAAAAGCTGCTATGTATGTGGTAAGAAGGGGCATATCCAGAGGAATTGCAGGTATTTTAGCCAAAAGTTCCCAAACAATAATATGAGGCAACCAGGGGGCTCAAATGGGGCTAATCAAGCCGGAAGCAGGGATGGTGTTAGAATCAATGGGAACTATAGAGGTGGTTTCCAGAGTAGCAGAACTGATCAGAGATCTGGTTATCGAGGCCACTATAATGGGGTTTTTGGACGAGGCTTCAACCGAGGCACTTATGGTCATCAAGGGCAAAGCCAACCGAGCTCTAGTACCCAAGGGAGCAGTCGAGGTAGCAATTATGTTGACAGTGGGCATAGTGAAGGACAAAGGCGAGGTAACATTAGTGATAAGGAAGGGCCAGAGTATCAAGATCAAGAGAGAAATGTTTGTTTTATGGGGGGTCAATTTCAAGATAAATCTGAATATATAGATACTGAATTGAAATTTTTTATAGACTCGGGGTGTACAGACCACATGGTCAATGATAGGGAATATTTTTCTGATTTATTAATATTAAATGAACCAAGGCAAATTGCAGTTGCCGAGGATAATACTTACCTTTTGGCTTTAGGTGTAGGAAATATAGAGGCATATTCTTATGTTAATGGGGAGAAGGTTAAATGTACTTTAAAAAATGTGTTTTATGTGCCAAATCTAAGAAAGAATTTACTGTCTGTTAAGAAGTTAGATTTATCAGACATAACTGTTATTTTTGAACAAAGCGAAGTAAAATTAATATCTAAAGAGTATGGGCTTATTATGCAGGGAAAAATGAAAAACTTGTATGAGGTAACATTTTCTTTATTAACGCCCAAATGTATGAATGTTGAATCAGCAGATATGAACTTTATGCTTTTGCATAGAAGGTTTGGACATATTGGGTTTTCGATTTTAGAAAATATTTTAAGAAATAATATTGTTGAGGGAATTAATAAGAATACTAAGATTCAGAAAGTTGAGTTTTGCGAACCTTGTGTTAATGGAAAAATGTCAAAGTTGCCATATGGGACTCGAACAAAAAGTTCAAGAATATTGGAAATCATACACTCAGATGTATGTGGTCCAATGACTCCAGAAACCCATGATGGTTACAAATATTTTGTAACATTTGTTGATGATTTTTCCAGTTTTAATGCGGTTTATTTGCTTAAAAATAAAGGTGAGGTATTCGGAAAATTACAGGAATATGTAAAAATGGTGAATTCAATGTTTAATGCAAAAATATTAAAGTTTAGATGTGATGGTGGAGGAGAATATATTTCAAAGGATCTAGTAGAGTTTTGTAAAAATAAGGGTATCATTTTAGACTATACTGTACCATATAATCCACAACAAAATGGAAAGGCAGAGAGGATGAATCGAAGTTTAGTTGAGAGGGCTAGAGCAATGATAGATGATTCAGGGGTACCTAAGACATTTTGGGGAGAGGCTATTTTGACAGCCAATTATTTGATGAATAGGGCACCAAGTGCAAGCATAGGGAATATTACTCCTGCAGAAATTTGGTATAATAAAAAACCAAATATAAGTAATCTCAGAATTTTTGGTAGTATGGCATACAGTCACATTCCAAAACAATTCAGGGCAAAGTTTGACTCAAAAACAAAAAGATGTATAATGTTGGGGTATGGCCAAACAGGCTACAGATTGTGGGATATTGAGGGAGATAAATTAATAATGTCGAGAGATGTAAAATTTGATGAGAGTAAATTTCATTTTAAGCCAAAGTTAATTCAAATAAATGAGGAGAATGAGATAGAAAAGAAAATTAATAAAAACAAAATTGATAAAGAGGGTTCTAGTTCGGAAAATGAAGAGGGTGAGAATGTAGAAGAATTATTAGAGGTCAAGAATCAAAGCTTAGGAAAAAGACAAGTGAAAGTTCCTCAGAAATTTAATGAATATGAGATGTATATGGCATTTAACGCTTTAAATTTTATAGGAAATGTTCCAAATTCTTTTGAGAGCCTAGAAAGTAGGGATGATAAACATTTATGGTTAAATGCAATGGACAGGGAATTAAATTCGATTAGGGATAATAAAACATGGAAAGAGGTGCAAAAGCCAAACAATATTAAAATATTAGATACAAAATGGGTTTTTTCTTATAAAGGGTTAGAAGAAAAAGAGGAAGATAAATACAAAGCGAGATTAGTTGTAAGGGGATTTGCTCAGGAGAAAAATAAAAGTTTTGAAGATATTTATTCACCAGTGGCTAAAATGGTCACAATTCGCGCTCTTTTGGTGATAGGAAATCAATTAAAATTTTATTTTGAACAACTTGACGTAAAATCTGCTTTCTTGAATGGGGTTTTAGATGATGAGGTATATATTTATCCACCAGAGGGTGTAAAATGTGAAAATATAAACGTTTTAAAATTGGAAAAGTCGTTGTATGGGTTAAAACAATCTTCAAAGTGCTGGAATGACGAAATTAATAAATTTTTATTGGGGCTTAACTTTGTAAGATCAGAAAACGATTTCTGTTTGTATATTCTTTCAAGTCAAAACATATACTTGCTAATCTACGTTGACGATATAATTTTATCAGGACCGGATTTTGACGAAATTTGTAAAATAAAGAATAAATTAATGACAAAGTTTAAAATGAAGGATAAGGGACAATTAAAGAATTTCTTAGGATTAGAGATAAATTACAATCAGGATTTGGGTATACTAAAGATTTGTCAACAGAAATATATACACTGTTTATTGAAGCGCTTTGAAATGAATAACTGTAAAATGTCAGATATTCCAATAGACCCAAAACTAAAATTAGATTTTGCAAATAATCAGGCCTGTACTAATAAACCTTTTAGAGAATTGATTGGTTGTTTAATGTACTTAATGTTAGGTTCAAGACCAGATATTTGTTATAGTCTTAATTACTTTAGTAGATTTCAGGATAGGGCAACAGATGAGACATGGGGTTATTTAAAAAGAATACTAAAATATTTAAACAAAACTGTAAATATGGGCTTAGAGTATCATAGAAATAAAGAAAATGACCTAATTTGTTATGTAGATGCTGATTGGGGCGGAGATTTGTATGACAGGAAATCAGTAACTGGGTTTTTATTTAAAATATTTGGAAATACTTTTATGTGGGCAACTCGAAAACAAAATTGCGTGTCACTTTCGACCACTGAGGCAGAATTAGTTGCTTTGTGTAGTGCAGTTCAGGAGGGGTTATGGTTGATAAAACTTTTTAATGATTTAGGTATAAGTGTAAAGTTTGTTACATATTTTGAAGACAATCAAGGTTGCATTTCTATTATAAAAAATCCCAGTAATAATAGGCGTGTTAAACATATTGATTTGAAATATAACTTTGTTTCTGAAAATTTAAGAAAGAGACTTATTTATCTTGTGTATATAGAAACAACAATGCAACAAGCTGATATTTTAACGAAAGGTTTACCTGTTGTAACTTTTAGTAGGTTAAGAATGTTATTAGGTTTGAAAGATTTTAGCGAGGGAGGGTGTTGAGAATCCGCTAAAAAAATCAAGAAAATGTTCTATGTTTTTATCCATGTCAGGATATAGGTTAAGTTCTAGGTTAATGTTAATGTAATAAAAATGGATGTAGAAGCATGTTACTGACTTGTAAAAATATTGTGGATATAGAAGAATAAATTAAGTATATTATAGTTGTTAGATTATTAAATCAAACCCCAACAAACAACAATATATACGGTCCCTGGCCATATTAATGTGACCAGTACACATTTTTCACATTTTCTATGTTTTAGTAGACATTTCGTTCACTTAGTAAATCAATATGATTCTAAATCGTTCTTTATATATTAATTAAATATCTTGTGAAAAGTTTTTATTAGAAATAGTATATTTTGAATAGAAATACATGATATTTTCAATATTTCGATGATCCTCCCTTCGCGTCGATTACCGCCTTCACACGGTGTGGCGTGTCATCAATGCATTTGGCGGCATTTTCTTTCAATTTGTCGTTGTGGTTCCAATTGAAAATAATTTTTTCGATTAGAGTTGTCCTGTTGGTTACTCTTTCTTTCGAAATTTCCCTTTTCAGGAGTTCCCAAGTGTTTTCAATTGGATTCAGGTCCGGTGAGTTACCAGGCCAATCCAGGAGGGGTATTCCGTTATTAGAAAGGTACTCCTTCACGGATTTGACAGTGTGACAAGTTGCTCCGTCCTGCATGAAGATGCAATTGCCATTAGGGAATGATTCTCTCAGCTGAGGTAAAAGCCTTTGCCTCATAATCGTTATATACTGGTCTTAGCGCATTATTCCCTTCACGAATTGGAGCCTCCCTAAACCTTTTCCAGAGATAACCGACCATATCATGACTTTTGTTGGATGTTTAACTGTTTGAATTATACAGTCTGTTAAAAATTTCTCATCTGCTCTTCGTTTCACATACTGAGTTTTGTTTGATAAGATCTCAAGGGAACTATCGTCACTGAAGCAAACCTAAACGAAAAGGAGGAACATCTTGAAATTTCCTTAAAACATTCAAGTTAACTTAAAACCAAATATAGCAAATAGCCTACCTTTCTCCAATCCTCCACAGTGAAGTTTCTATATTTTTTTGCCCATTCCAGACGTTTCTTTTTCATATTCTCTGTCAACAGCGGCTTTTTAGCAGGACGCCGACTGTTGAAATTGAGCTCCTTCAAGCGCCGCCTTACTGTTCTCGTCGATACGTCAACTCCAGCTTCACCCAACTTTGATTTGATGAT
The DNA here is from genome assembly GCA_030704885.1 of Cynegetis impunctata. Classification (NCBI taxonomy): domain Eukaryota; kingdom Metazoa; phylum Arthropoda; class Insecta; order Coleoptera; family Coccinellidae; genus Cynegetis; species Cynegetis impunctata. The sequence goes on from JARQZK010000030.1 coordinate 490,155, forward strand.
TGCATGTAATGCTGTTCTATCACCAATTACAATTTGAGTCAATTTACGTATGCCACGTGGGGCAAGGATGCGCTTTCGACCAGAATTTCCCGCTCGTTTTGGTGTTAGAGAATTGTCATTTTGCAGCTTCCCGGCAATGTTTGCAACTGACGTTTTAGAAACTCCAATTTTTTCAGCAATTTGACGTTGTGAGAGGGTTCCTAAACTTATAAGTGCTTTAATTTCTCCTTTTTTTTAGGAGACAGGTCCTTTAGACTTCCCATCACTAACAGTGAAGAAAAATTAAGGTTAGGTTAACTTTCAGAAGATGTTTTGAAAAATTAAACAATTTTAAAGCAAATTAGTCCAAACTACTAATGAAAAAGATAATAACAAGAAATTATAAATCAACTTACCGAAAAAAACTTGCAGTTTCAGCTGAAAAATACCGACTAATCACAAAAAACACTAGGGCGAAATTTTACACGCTGTCACTCAAAGAAGCAATATGGCCGCTCACTGCACGAGTGATGCGCAATCAATCAAAATTGATTAACTGATGATCATAATAGCCTTGCCACTACTTTCTTTACAACATCTATTTATAAGAATTTTCTTCTTGAAAATGGCGAGAATATAGGAAAATATGAAATTTTTCTGCTGGTCACATTAATATGGCCAGGGACTGTATATATATATATATATATATATATATATATATATATATATATATATATATATATATATATATATATATATATATATATATATATAAATATATATATATATATATATATTTTTTTTTTTCTTTACTGTCATATTGCTAATTTTATATTATTAATTAATAAGTCAAATTTTGACCTCTTGGCGACCACTAGTTTTAATAATAATAAGACATTGAAATTTTTCGATGAAGTTTACTTAAGAAATATATCAAATGCAGTTTTTAAAATAATCAAATTACAACCTTATACAAAAACAAATGACTTTCCCCATACTCTACATCGACTTGGCAATACATATTTATGTAACACATTAACATAGCAGTTAAATGACATTCCTCTGAATGAACTTTCTGAAAGCTAATTCAGAATATGTTTTTCAGAATTTTCCATGGAAACCTAGAGCTGTAAATATTCTGACCGAAAGATACGCTGCCAAGTTACAAGATTTTCCTGCCATTGTACTTTTTGTTGGTATGTAAATCTAAACCAAACAAAATTATAACTCAAAAAGAGTCAGCTGATTCATTTGAGAAGGAATTATTAATATTAAACTACAATCATATAAAACTTACAATAGGAAAAATATCTAAACAAAAGATAATATTGATAATTTTTCACTTTGTTGAATCAGCTATAATTGCATTTTAAGACAATATGATAAAAAGAAGATTAAGAAGTAAATATAAAACCCAATTGAAATTCAAACAGCAAAAATAAAACTTTTGTTTCGGGAGATGAAACAGGTAGGTAAAGTTGGAAACTGTCTGCAGATTCAGATATATTACAGAAAACTCAAAAAATTAAACTAGGATTGTGGTTCGTAGAAATGTTTATACATATGACAAGAAGTTTTTCCAATGTATCTGGGACATGTATAAACTGGCAAAGGTTTTAGTAACCCACTTCACTGCTTCAAAAACGTATAATACATTGCCATTTGTTTGTATTAATAGATACTGAAAATATGTTGAAATGCTGTGGATATATATAAAATCCCTAAGATTGAAGGATGAATTGTTATATTGTTTTCATTCACAGTATGATATGTAAATTTAAGTGAGCTATAATAAGTAGCTATTACTTCTTTCTTCTTTGATTATAATTGTGGTAGTAATTGTTCCCGATATCAGAGCTATGCACTGACTATGGATTACAATGATACACGTAAAACATAATTAACTTGAACTGAAATAAACATACTGAAAAAAGAAGTATAAAACATTTTCAAGAACTTCATTGAATCACTAAAAACAAATATAAACATAACAACAGAAGTTCAATAACAAAGCAGAATCAATTAATCATCAGTTCAAAACCTGAATGCTAAACATGATTATTCAATATTATATGTATAGTCTGTCCAGCGAGAATTGCCATTCACGTGATCGATTTAACTGAATGACGTCGATTGGGAACAGTGTTGCCAGACGTAATAGATAATCTTAAATCTAATTAGCTGACCCAATTTTCAACAAAAATGAGATTGGAAGGCTCTTGCACCGTTTTATTATAAAACGTCGTTTAACTAAACTTGGTTTATGCGGGGTTTAAGACGGCTTAAACGCCGTTTATATTCTGGTGCAATCGAAAATGTCAAATTAAACTCGGTTTATCATTAAACTTAGTTTAATAATATACGGTACAAGAGCCTATAAGAGGTTATTACGGCGACTGTCAAACGTGAAAGTAGGTCGAGAGGGTCCGAAATCATTGGAAATTTTGAAACAGAATGACAACTTATTTTCATATCATCTCGGAATCTTAATTTTTCTTGAGGAATACATACGATTTGATATGTTATGGACAAAATATTTGTCGAAATGGATGATTCTGTCACTATCACCATATCACTACTCTATCAGAAAATTACTTACGACAAATATGAATTTTGACAATTTCGAATTTTATTTATTTGGGTAGGCAGCATTGCGTCGTTATTTGCGCATGTCTGTGAAGTGCACGCCAATTCTCATTGGACAGACTATTATATCATCAACTTCACTACAATAACATGATGGTCGTAGGACATTTCCAATGTGTTATCTTTTATTTGATGTTTGTTAGCATTTGGTTTATAAATACACAAGCTTCTCCGAAGCCAAAATCTACATCAACCACTCAAACAGTGCTGTTATAGAAAAACAAGACATCAATCCTAATAAAAGTCATTTTAAATTTAGCTATTCCTCGTTTACAAAACGATAAGAATCTGTATGTCGAGAAAATATCTTAACCTCAATCTGTTGCCTATTCCTTCCAGATGGCGAAGAAACAGAACTGCACTTCGCCGAATCAATCTTGACGCCTGCCGCGGACGCATACTACAAGAAACACAACATAAACTTCAATTCGTTCCAAGAAGATTTTCTGCTGAGCGTCGAAAATGAGAATTACCTTCAGTTTCTAGTGGGCTTAGACAGCGAGGCGAGCGACATTCTACGCGATCTGATTGGTTTGGATGACGTGGTCCCTCTGTTGGTAGGCGTCGATATTCCAAACAGAAGATTCGCGGTCATGGAGTACGGGATTGAGCTGAACGTCGACAGTTGCTCGGATTTCGTGGACAAATTCCAAAACGGAAACGTGGAATTTGTCGACATTAACGAGAGGATGTCGAACGTGAATGATGAAAATTAAAAAAACTGAATTTGAAAATTTAATAGTTCAATCAAGAAACTAGTGATATGTGATTGTTTTTGAGGGAAAAGGGCAATAAATCATTCAGAATCTTAAAAGCTACAGTTAAAAATAGCTATGAGCATATCATATTAATTTTTCAAAATACTATATAGATTTTTTGGTATTTCTATTATCTTTCTAAAATTGGAAGTTGAGATGAAAAATTTTAATAAAAACAATTATGATATTTAAAAGAAGAAAATAGTTTGATAGTTGAATGTTTTGAAATGCAATATTTAGTGATGTGATAATTATTGTAAGAAAATGTAACTAAAGTGATAAATAACTAAATAGTATTGAATATGTTGATTCTTTTCATTACAATATTCGAAAAAAAGAGAGAGAATAATCAATTGAAGTGAAAATTCTCATCAACGCCAACGTTAATAAACGAACAAATATACTACACATTTAGTAAAAGTTGATTGAACAGAATAAATTGATTAGAAAAACAGATTTTCACAACCCTGCTTCGAAAAAAAGTCGATGCTTAATAAGTCAATTAAAAATTTGCAGAATAGGATACTGTCACATAATTTTTCGGCACACAGGAATATATTATCATAATAATCATTTTACAAAATCAATGTGATTTTTATTGATCCGTATATACACAAAACGTACGAAAAAGAAATGACACAATATTTACAATGTTTTAAAAATTACTTTGTACTCGTATGACAAATTGAAAAAAAATTACTTTATCCTAAAATTACTGTCAATGCGTCTAGAAACCTAACTCTGTCCCTCACTGGGATTTCGAAATCTGAAAAAAAAATAAAAGATCAGTTCAATATGTACGTAGGTATTTCAATACTTTATCGTTTTTGAAAAAATTTTCAACCTTATAGTGTATTACATATTACACTTCTAGTTCTAGGATATTTTTCACAACAATTCCATTACATCTCTATTAGAGCAAGATCCCAAAGCCTCCAGACATTACTTATTTTCTCTTCAATCATATGTGTGCGATAAGATAGTGTTCGTATGTACTTTTAATGTATGAATAACTGCTAGCTTATACCGACGACCAATTTCCAGGTACCAGGTGCTAAAGGTGAGCAAAAACTCAACTAACTTTTCTTAAATTCTCAGTGCTGATTTTTATATTTAGGTACTTCAAAGAATACTATTAATTAATAATTCTTACTGCAAGCTAGCCCCGTCATCGGAAACCTTTGCCAGGCGCTTCGAAGATCCCAAAAAATAATGGACTTTTACTTATATTCTCAGTCTTGATTTTCATTATGATACTCAGGTTACTATTTCAATACCTTCTGTAAGCAGCCAGACCAATCGGAAGAGCAAACCACCCCCTCCCAGACACACTATGTGTCACTCTGAGTATGAGCGCAAGGACATGTTTCGCCCGTTTGAGCGCGAGAGTGATTTTCTATGCGTGTCGATCTCCCTTCTATACTTTGTCTATTTTAGCCTGCTCTATGTTTGAGCATACATTGTGTTTAGTATATTTACAGGCTCTTGCACCGTTTTATTATAAAACGTCGTTTAACTAAACTTGGTTTATGTGGGGTTTAAGACGGCTTAAACGCCGTCTTAAACTCGGTTAATCATTAGTTATCAACTTAGTTCAATAATATATGGTGCAAGAGCTTAATAGTATTTTATCGAGTCTGTTCAAAGCATAGTGAAACGTGTTCGTGTAATATACATATTAAACACAAAAGTACGTATACTCAAACATAGAGCAGGCAGTATAGAAGAGAGATCACGCGCATAGATAATCACTATCGCTCTTAAACGGTCGCTCGTACTCATAGGGACAATTAATGTGTATCTGGGGCTCTTTACCATCGGTCTGGCTGATTACAGCATTACATTATTTTTTTTTTGGGATCTTCAAAGCGTCTGGCAAAGACTTCCGCCGACGGGAAGTGTCTGGCAGTAAGAATTGTTAATTTTTACAGTATTCTTCAAAGTATATAGAAAAATCAGCCCTGAGAATTTAAGAAGAGTTAATTGAGTTTCTGGCCCTAGTACCTGGAAATTGGCCATCGGCACAAGCTAGCAGTATGCATACACTGATAGTCTGTACATACGAACACTATTTCAATGCACATATATTATTGCTGAGAAAATAAGTAATTCTGGGGGCTATGGGATCTTGGACTATATGTTGTTGAGGTTTAAACCTTAAATTTATCATTTCGTGTCGCAGAAAACATATAACCAACTCCCTTGGAAAGTTGTTTTTTAATTATTGAATAATTTTCCTTACTCGCTTCATGTAGTGAATGAATTTATTGATTTGTTAAGATTCTAGAAAATATAATTTAAAACCCTTATTCACTCTATTCGATAATTCAAAGTCATACCTAATTAGAGCTTCGCATTAAATAAAAAACTGTCATTTTTCATTAAAAAAACTACGCCAATCTTATGTCATTAAAATTAAGTTTCCTTCGCCAAAGCTTAAATCACTCATTTCGCGAAACAATATAAATGTTTAATTAATGTTCAATAATAATAAACCAAGAATTCATATAAACAAAATACCCGGAAATATAAAACTAACTGCAGTATTTATGAAAAATTTATCAGAAAATTTCAATTTAGAATTTCAGTACATTAAGGTAGTTTTGATAATAAAATAAAATAGGTAGACTATAATTTTGCAAATCACCTAATTGATGAGAACCTCTCTCTTAGCTCGAACTTTGAAATATAAAATTAGGGAGAATGAGGAATCAAAATTTCAATTTTCTAAAATCTTTACAAATCAACAAAGTCAAATACTCTTCTTCTCAATGGTCAGTCAGGTAGAACACACAAATAGTCCCTTATTTAATTTATTCAATAATGCAGTTCCTGGTAGTGGCTCAGATTAATAAACATAGGTAGAAATTGTTTTCAATAGTGTTTCATTAATAGTAGATACATATATACTGAACAATTTCAATATTCATTTTACATAGAATGAAATTATGATATATTGAAAGAAGTGATGAAATAATAATAATTTCCTCTTTTTATACTAAAACATCAGAACCCAAAATGATTGTGCTGAACTTCACAACTCATATTATATAGTCAAGCTGTTAGATGCTTTTATATAGGAGGAATTAATATATTGGATATAATTTTCAAAACTGAATACTTCCATAATTTCCAACAACAGAAAAAAAAACATTGAAAACTTAACTTACATGATGTATCAAAAAAATCACAGGCTGTCTCACTTCGGATCGTTTCTGCTGCCTTTTCAAAAGCTTTTCCGAAGAAACTAAAAAAGAAAACGTCTCTTGAAAATTTGTACCAAATAGCGAGTGATTAGATAAACTCACTTTTTCGGCGAATTTTCGCAAAGTGGCGGTATTCCTAAGATCACACAAATTCCATTCTCTAAACATCTGGGAGCGGAAACTATCAGGGGCAGCTGATTAGCTTTTCTGTTCCGTGACATGGAGACGTAGGCTTTCAGGATGAATTGAGCGAGTAAGGATAGTACGTGCAAGTTAGAGAACATGTACCACTCCAAAAAACCCTTGAAAAAATAAGTTGAATAGAATGATGCGCAAGTCTTTATTAATTAAAATGACATACTTTTAACATATAATATAATAAAACATCCGAATTTACGAAGTACAATCATTTTTTCAGAAGTGGCTATACTTTATTTTATTTTTAGAGACCAATGTATAAGACGTTAGTATCTTCCTTTTTAAAATACTTGTTAGATGTTAGTCGAGAGGAAAGTAAAAAAGTGGCATAATTAGTCTTCTAGACAGAAACATATTATTTTCAGAGACAAATGTATTCGACAGTAGCATCTTCCAATTTGAAAAGCTTATCACTGTCATTAATGAGGAATGACCAAAAATAAAAAGAAATTTCTGAACAGTTGTTAACATTCAAAGACGTAATGTTTATAAAGACAAATGTATTGAACCATAGAATCTTTAATGATCAGTGTAAACAATTACATTGCCAAAAGTTACATACCATACCAAAAAAAAAAACGGAAAGAGTCGTGGGACATCCGGTTGGGTCGATGGGATCAGAATCATTTATATTAGGATTTATATATTACTTCCAAAGCAGACAGAATTTATATTTTCAGGAAACAAAGTTTATTTAAAATTAAGAAGAAAATAAAAAATATTCTCATTAGGATCATACTCAATGAAACATATTCAACATATTAACATGAAAGCATGTAATGGGAACAATGAATGCTATCACGAATACCCGAAATATAAGTACTATTATGCTTAATTATGGAGAATTTTAGTAACTCTATAGATAAATTTCTTCAAAAAATAAACATATATATATATATATATATATATATATATATATATATATATATATATATATATATATATATATATATATATATATATATATATATTATATATATATATATATATATATATATATATATATATATATATATATATATATATATATATATATATATATATCCCTATTTTTTTACCAATCTTTTTGCATAAATTCTCAACATGACTGTTAAAACTCAACTGTGGTTCCAAGATCACTCCCAGATACTTAATTTCAAAAATAGTATCAATTTTTCCCCCTCTATAAAAATCAAATGTTCCGATTCATGAAATTTTTGACAATTAACCTTAGATCCGATAACCATACATTTAGTTTTCATGCAATTCAATTTCAATTTGTTTTGAAATAGCCATTCATACAGACATTGTAATTCTACATTAAGTACAGGAACTATCTCATCAGCAGTTTTTCCAGAGACTGATATGAGCGTGTCATCAGCAAATAGGTTAACAAATGAATTTTTTAAGACCTTATACATATCATTTATATAAAGTATAAACAAAAGCGGGCCCAGCACGCTTCCCTGTGGTACACCCCATCTGCTGTCTCTCATATTAGAAAAATAATTTCCAACCTTTGTCCTACGAGATCTATTTAATAAAAAATGCTTGATCCACTCTAGTGCACCATTCCTGATACCATACAAAGCCAATTTCTTTATAAGAATGTCCCTGTCAATAGTCTCAAATGCACGTTTCAAGTCAATAAAAACACTTACAGTTAATTTTGACTCGTTCATAGCTGCTCTCCAAACTGCACACTTATACTGCAACGCAGATTCGCAGGAGTGCTTGCTTCTGAACCCCCCAGGTTATAGGGCAGTATTTTTTCGTGGATGAAAATAATCGCCATGTTACGGTCAACGGAGTTCGGGGAGTATTTACGTTCAGAAATTGGGTGAACTTGACATCAGCGATATGTGGTTCTAACAAGATGGTGCCACAACCCGCACAGCTGGTCAAACAATTGATTTATTGAAAGGAAAATTTGGTAATGGTTTAATCTCGTTAAATGGTCTAGTCGAATGGCCATGGCGCTCATGCGATTTGAGGCCGTTGGATTTGTTCTTATTGGGTTACCTTAAGTCGCAGATTCATGCCAACAATCCAACAACGTTAGAGGAGCTCTATATTATATATATGTATATATATATATATATATATATATATATATATATATATATATATATATATATATATCTATATATATATATATATATATATATATATATATATATATATATATATATATATATATATATATATATATATATATACATATAAAAGGTTTTTCAATAAGGACATAACAATTTTGTAAAACACAGAATAATTGAGATATCGGGCTGAAATTTATTACCTGTGAAGTACACTCATTACAATCATGTATAAAATTTGACATCGTTCATATCACCACCACGAGCACGATCGATTATTTGAATACAATATTCAATCACTTTTTCACACAGATCAGCCAGAATGAGGCAATTTCGCGCTTGCTATTTTTCTTGAGCTCCTCTAACGTTGTTGGATTGTTGGCATGAATCTGCGACTTAAGGTAACCCAATAAGAACAAATCCAACGGCCTCAAATCGCATGAGCGCCATGGCCATTCGACTAGACCATTTAACGAGATTAAACCATTACCAAATTTTCCTTTCAATAAATCAATTGTTTGACCAGCTGTGCGGGTTGTGGCACCATCTTGTTAGAACCACATATCGCTGATGTCAAGTTCACCCAATTTCTGACCGTAAATACTCCCCGAACTCCGTTGACCGTAACATGGCGATTATTTTCATCCACGAAAAAATACTGCCCTATAACCTGGGGGGTTCAGAAGCAAGCACTCCTGCGAATCTGCGTTGCAGTATAAGTGTGCAGTTTGGAGAGCAGCTATGAACGAGTCAAAATTAACTGTAAGTGTTTTTATTGACTTGAAACGTGCATTTGAGACTATTGACAGGGACATTCTTATAAAGAAATTGGCTTTGTATGGTATCAGGAATAGTGCACTAGAGTGGATCAAGCATTTTTTATTAAATAGATCTCGTAGGAAAAAGGTTGGAAATTATTTTTCTAATATGAGAGACAGCAGATGGGGTGTACCACAGGGAAGCGTGCTGGGCCCGCTTTTGTTTATACTTTATATAAATGATATGTATAAGGTCTTAAAAAATTCATTTGTTAACCTATTTGCTGATGACACGCTCATATCAGTCTCTGGAAAAACTGCTGATGAGATAGTTCCTGTACTTAATGTAGAATTACAATGTCTGTATGAATGGCTATGTCAAAACAAATTGAAATTGAATTGCATGAAAACTAAATGTATGGTTATCGGATCTAAGGTTAATTGTCAAAAATTTCATGAATCGGAACATTTGATTTTTATAGAGGGGGAAAAAATTGATACTATTTTTGAAATTAAGTATCTGGGAGTGATCTTGGAACCACAGTTGAGTTTTAACAGTCATGTTGAGAATTTATGCAAAAAGATTGGTAAAAAAATAGGGTTTTTTAAGCGTATATCGCGTTTTTTATCTCAATGGACTAAAATACTAGTGTATAATACCATGATTTTTCCTCATTTTTCATATGTTTCTTCATTGTTAATATCTTGTACTGGTGAAAAGTTAAATAGATTGCGATTGCAACAAAATAAGATTATGAGAATTATATTGAATTGTGATAAACATACTCCCATCAAGAATATGCTGGACAGGCTGAATTGGCTTGATGTCAGGCAGTTCATCAGAAGAGCAAATTTAATATTGGTGTATAACATTGAACATAATAGTCAACCTAGCTATTTAAAATCTTATTTGGAAGTAAGATCGAGTTTTCATGGGTATGGTTTGAGGTCGAATAAAGATTTTAATATTTCGTTGGTGAAGACTACTAACTTGCAGAAAACATTATTTTATGATGGGGTTCGCTTCTTCAATGATCTGCCTGATGATATTAAAAGTGCGCCTACTTTAAGAGTATTCAAGAGGAAACTTAACATGTATTTGCATAGTTAGATTGTTATGTAAATTAAGAAAACTTATGTAAGTAGATATTTTTGTGATGTAAATAGCAGAAGGCTAAATAAAGATACATTATTATTATATTATATTATTATTACATACATGAAATGTAGTGAATGAGAAATATAATAAAGAAATTGAGCATAACCTCCGGCACGAAATCCACACCATACGCGTGTGGATGCAATGCAGTTTCATGGAACACACGTGGGCTTGTTGCTGCCAAAAACGAATATTGTGCTTATTCACAGTCATTCGTCCAAAAATGAACTTCACCGCTAAAGATAATTTTTCTATGAAATTCAGGATTTTCTTCAAACTTTTGCAGAACAAAATCTAATGAGTTTCAGAGCTTTAATTGATCCAGAAGTTTCAGTTCTTCAGTTAATTTGATCTTGTAAGGGTGTAGCTGAAGATATTCACGCAAGATTCGCCATAATGTAGATTCCCAATTTGTGTGAACGTCGTGGAATCGGCACAAGAGCATTCGATAGTGAATACGTTGATTCACCATCGCACGCACAGCTTGCCTGGTGGGATGATTATCGCTACCTAAAATTGGAGTAAGTGCTCTTAAAATAGCGACTACTGACTCAAAATTTGACTCTGAATTTCGGTACCCAGTTTTAAAGATTCACAAACGTTGCTCGTTCGTGAACTTCAACATCATAAAAAAGTAAGCCTTCATTGACATTTTGACATTAACAGATAATAAAAAAAATTGTAGGTTATGTTTTGTATTATAAAACAAATAGTTATTTGTATACCTAGGCCGCGAAATACCTTTTTAGCGTACCGAAAGAGAAATTATCGCCGAGGCCGCTTGCGGCCGAGGCAGGATAATCTTGAGGTAGCTAAAAAGTTTCGCGGCCATGGTATACACACTATTTTTCGTGCAATCGACAAATTTATTAAACTAGACAACTGCAAATAAAAATATTAGTGCTTCAAAATCAACAGTAATTAATAAGTCACAGCGTCGCTATGGAAATTACCATGTTCGAATATAGAAAAAACATTTTGACTGTTCTTGACAGAACGCAAAATCCATAGAGATACAAGATGTCACTTCTGAAATATTATAGTTGTTGTTACTTATTGGTACAAGTGACGTTTGGTTTGGCGGCCGTTGCTACGGGTAACGGCCGCGAAATTAAATTTCGCGGACTGTGGTGCGTACGCGAAATACTCGCTTCGCGTACGATTGCACGAAAATAATTTTTTTTTTAATCGAAGTAACCTATACTTGATGGAAATTCATCCGTAAACAATTCTAAATAAAATTCCCTCGAATATATTAAAACAATGATTAATAATAACAATTTACACATTCATTAAAAGAAATAACGTTAATCAAAAGTCGGATTCACATTACGCAAACCATTTAATCCAAGAAAATCACACATTTAATTTCGATTTTAAAATATTTAATGCTGAAAGTAGGGGAATTAAACTTAATTTTTTAGAATCATTACAGATAAATAAATACAAGCATTCCGGTCTCCTATTGAATAGCCAAACCGATCATACTTCAAGAAACCCCCTGGCCCTTTGTTGGCTGAAGTATTCATGGATAATTTTTAACAGTTCATTCATAATCATCCTGTTAGTCGACAATTCGTTTATTGGTTTAGATATGTGGATGATATTATTTGTTGTTTCACTGGTACTCTTAGACAACTAGACTGCTTTCAAACATTCATCAACACTTTACACCCTAATATAAAATTCAGTTTAGAGATGGAAAAAGATAACTCAATTAACTATTTGGATTTGAAAATAACAAAAGTAGATAACAAACATAATTTTTAAATTTTTCGAAAACCACCGCACACTGATAGCGTCATACATAGTACTTCCCTACATCCATTCCAACACAAAATGGCAGCTTTCATGGTACATCGTTCAGTAAATATTCCACTTTCAAACGCCAATTTTAACATCGAGAAAAATATAATTAAGCAAATTGCCGTAAATAATAATTATGATATATATAATAGACAATATGATAGATAAAAAGTTGTTCAAAAATGCGATTAACCAGGTGTACCCCATTACTAAAAATAATATCAAATATAACAGCCACACTTTCATCGGAAATTCAAGTAAAAAACTTAAATCCCTCTTATCTAAGCACAACATTAACATTGCTTATCGTACCGGTAATAATTTAGGAACTCATATAAAAAATAATAAATCCAAAGTTCATAAAGATAATAAATCAGGAGTTTATAAAATTAATTGTGGTGATTGTGATAAGTTTTACATTGGTCGAACTTTCAGAAGTTTTCAAACTAGAATGTCAGAACACGAACGTAGCTTTGTTAATCAGAACTCGGATTCACATTATGCAAACCATTTAATCCAAGAAAATCACACAAAAATCAATTTCGATTTTAAAATATTAAATACTGAAAGTAAGGGAATTAAACTTAATTTTTTAGAATCATTACAGATAAATAAATACAAGCATTCCGGTCTCCTATTGAATAGCCAAATCGATCATACTTCAAGCCCCCTTCTCACTCTTTTCAAAATTACCGAACTATCCAAGAAAATCACACATTCAATTTCGATTTTAAAATATTAAATACTGAAAGTAAGGGAATTAAACTTAATTTTTTAGAATCATTACAGATAAATAAATACAAGCATTCCGGTCTCCTATTGAATAGCCAAATCGATCATACTTCAAGCCCCCTTCTCACTCTTTTCAAAATTACCGAACTACCTGAGTAGCAGTTGAGAATTGAGAATCTTTCTATTTACCCCTTCTACACAATTTGTCATCTCTTTATTTCTTGTTTTTGATATAACAGAGAAACACAGTTAGTTTGCCATTAGCATCTGAAGAAGGTGAAGTTCCACCGAAACGTGCGTTATTTCTTTTGATAAATGTGTAAATTGTTATTACTAACCATTGTTTTAATATGTTTATTAATTAACATCATGTATCGGCCCAATCAATCCAAAATTCCCTCGAATATTTCTATACTTGAAAAAAGAAATATTAGTTTTTAATTCACATACTGAATTTTTCCTTCTCTGAAATCTAAACATTCCGCTCGTTGAAAGGATCGCCTTTGTGACGATTACATTGCGTTTTATCATTTTTAGGCATAGTTTCCATCCGCCCATTGTCTGGCGTGTAACGAGATATAAGGAACATCGTTCCAAAAAAAGGAAATAGTTACCTCTTGTATTATGTAATAAATAAAAGGTCCCGCGCTGATTATCTGTTTCATTTCCAACGCGCTCTGTACAATTTTGAACATCACTTTGAACAAACCCTTCGCTCTTCCTACTCCAACCGTTAATATTTCCTTCTTCGGTCTGGGCAAGCATTCCATGGCGTCGTTGAAGCATTCCTCCGCATTTTTCGATTTCGGCTACAAAAAAAAACAATAAATAGGAGCGTACTAACACATCGAGACGATGGAAGAAAAGTTCAACACTTACCGCTGTCTCTAAGACTGCCAGAAGGGTATACACGATATCTGCGGCCGAATAGTTGTTTCTATAGCTGTACTGAAGGATGAAAGTCGGGTAAACTATATCTTCTAAATTATATTTCTCGCACAATTTCTCTAACGATTCGTGAAATTCTTTCTTGAGCTCCAGATCCATAGAGGAAAATGACTGTTTGCTTTGCACAAGGGGCAACCTAAAAATAGAAAAAATTCGAAAATTTTTCAATATAATCAACAATTATTTCTTCTATAGCGGACGTCTTTTCTTGTAAGAATTACGGTCAATTACAATGTTTGTTTCAGTTTAAATTTGCTCTCGGTATGTGGGATTTAACTGGGACTAATTTCGTGAATGCGAAGGAAATGTCACAATAAGTAAGGGGAAGCGAATACTATTCAATTGATTCTGTTGATTATATAACTCATGTATGAATAAGCCAATAGAATCCGTGAATTTTGCATAACTACTGCGTATTGATAAGTGAATATACCCTTGACGACGGACTCGCGCACGATGGGTTCCGTACTATTTACTATGCCCCCCTTAAATATTTACTTTATTTTAATTTTATTATTTATAATTAAAGTAAAAATACACTTGAGTATTTTATGAATATTTCAAGTGCCTACCTGTTGCCATTATGGATATCGATCAAAAAAGAAGAATTTTTTTTAAGATAGAGGTTTTTTTTGGGTATAGCGTATATCCTCTGACCAGTATCAGTTTTTAATATAAACGTTATATGTGCATCGGACAGTGCCTGCTTTTTGCACATAAAAAGTTTAAATTAAAGAATAATGCTGGCCGAAGGATATATGCTAAAACTCAAAAAATAACCCAATTATGATTTTTTTGAAAAAAATTCAAGTTGGTCTGATTTTCCCGATTTTCTCCTAAACTAACGTTCCGCTCGAGTAGCTCGTCCTCTCATTTTCTTTGTATTTTAATTCCCTACAATATCTATGTTGGCGATTTTTTGCATAAAACCAATCTCAAACAATGGCGCAGCTAGTTTTCTTCCAACACCTTTTACATGAAAAAATATCCGTAGCTAGGCCTATACATGAAATCCGCCCTCTTGGAATAAATATAAAAGAACACAAAAAGTAATGTAGTAAAATATTATTTTCGCTATTAATGACTTACACATCGAACGCGACCCGACATAAATGATACATGGTTAGAAAGAGAAAAACCATAGCCAACTATGATTCCCAACAGTGCCGAATTTGACAATAGGCCCGAGTAGGCTGCAGCCTATAGGCCCCCACCAAAATTGAAATTTTAAAATTTGTAGAGAGGAAATTTTGAAATTTAAAAATTGAGCTAATCCTATATGCCTGGAGTTCAATACTCATAAAACATATAAATTTATTAATCTATGACCGGCAATTCAAACTAAAGTGTAAAAATCACATGATAGCGAACCGTAAAATTTTAGGTAATTTAACTTTAGGTCAATACTCAAACCTTTTTTTTTCAAATTTGATCGACGATTATACAGAAAGAAGTGCTTTAAGTACGTAAAAGTTATTATTTCGAAACTTTAAAAACAACCAAAATTTATTTATTTATTTATTTATTTTATTTATAAATAAAAACAGAAAGCGGTAAAACCGATGAGCCTGTTTACAATAAAATAGTCAAAATTTAGTTACAGTTTGTCGAATTGCATTTTCTATGATGCATAATGTACTAACACACCACTAATGTCTTCCATTTTTGAGTCCAGACGGTTTTTAAAAGTGTTGATGTTCGGTGCACTCACTATTTCTTCAGTCAGGGAATTTCACTTATACACTATCCTGCTGCTTAAGAAATTTTTTCTTGGTAGTTTGTTTGCCCTTTTTTTATTAAGTTTTTTGGAGTGACCTCGAAGATTTTGAAGATGGTTTAAGGAAAAAATTTTGTAGATGTTCCCATTATAGTGGTTATTCAATATTTTGAATGTCTCAATTAGGTCTCCTCTTGTTCTTCTCTCTTCCAATGATGTTAACCCTAATTGCTTCATCCTGTCTTCATATCCAGTGTTGTGGAACTCCTTTGGAATCTTAGTAAATCTTCTTTGTACCCCTTCCAACAAATGTATGTCTTTGGTAAAATATGGATTCCAAACTGTGTGTGCATACTCAATCTTTGGTCTTATGTATGCCTTATACAGCTGAAGAATCATGCGTGGACTAGTATTATTGAATGCTATTCTAGCCAAATACGCGAATGAATTGGCCTTTAGTAGTTCAAATGTACCTTATGAAATAATCCTACTTACATCAATACTATTAGAAAAATGTAACATTTCTAATTCACTTATAGCTTTAGCATAATATGTGAACTGAGAGTACTCAAACAACAATTTACTCCTATTTTCTTCCCAAAGTCTTTTTCTCTACGTTTTATAAGTTCTTCTTCTCCAAGTCTCTTTCTTTTGACAGCTCTTCCTTCGAATTCTTCATCGCTACCCACTCCAGATGTACTTTCAACATCATCTTCCTCATCTGACTAAAATCACAAATTGGCCTTTTTCACAATAGAAGCAATGTGTTTGTCCCATTTCAGGTCATTTGATATTATAATGCCTAGATCCTTATATGACTGAACATGTTGCAACACACAACCATCTAAAATATATTGGTTTCCTCAATCATCAGGACTTATGGATAACACTACACATTTGTCAGCATTTAGCTTCATCTGCCAATTTTTGAACCATGTCTCAATTGTGGCTAGATCAGTTTTCATGTCAGAATATTGTCTCGATGCATCGCAATATATCTTGTACTCACATCGTGTCCAAAAGTCGAACCTTTGTTTATAACTCGAACACAAAAGACGATGGCAAATCTTTGTTTTCGCCAGTGAATTTTTCTCGAAACAAGAGATAGAGGAGAATGCAACCTCCATTTAGTTCTCTCTTATAGTTACGGATTTACCCTATACAAACATCGAAATTTGCCCACCCCGTACAACTCCTCTAACAAATTTTTTTCAATAAAATTCTGTTGACAATTAACACAAACCTAATTAATCAATAAGCCTTAGTTTTGTTACTATACAGGAACTAACAGCAATCATCGTTTGAGATAAGATAAGATAATTTATTAATGTCAAATATACAAAATGTATTTACACAAGTCAAAATAAAATATAGGAAGCAGTACAGTCATTGACATACATTAACATTTTAAAAAAGCAAACATATTAAGCAACTTACAAATTACAAACAATACTTTGATAACAGTACATGTGTTAAATAATTAAAAATTAACATATAATATTGAAATCATATAAAATTACCTACAGAACTATATAAAACTATAAACAACAATTCACTTTAAGTTATTGGAAATTTACTGTGCTAAAATCGGAATCCATGAATTCATCATATGAATAAAATGCAGATCTAAGTAAAAATTTCTTAGTTTTATTTTTAAAGATATTAATCGGAAGATTTCTCACCTCTAAAGGTAGTCTATTATAAAATGAAATAGATGTGAATCCAAAGCTTTTCTGGCTCTTACTAAGACGGCAGTAGGGAGTTTCCAGCATTTTTTTATTGCGTGTGTTGTACATATGTATATCTTCTCTTTTAGTTGAATTTTGGTGATTCTCCCTGGCATAGTATAAAGCTTGTTGAATATAAATACATGGAAAGGTAAGAATTTCCAGACGAACAAAAGAGTCCCTACAATCATCTCTGTATCCCTTTCCGTCGATTATACGAACAGCTCTACGCTGTAGGGCAAAAATACGAGTCCAATCCGCGGCTCGGCCCCAAATAAGCACAGCATATGATAGCAGCGAGTGACACAGACCAAAATAAGATGTTCGTAATATTTGCATTGATACACTGTTAGCAAGGTTTCGTAATGCATATATATTTCTACAGAGCTTTTTAGATAAACTCTCAATATGTATATTCCATCTCAATGTAGGATCCAGATGGATACCCAAAAATTTTACCGAGTCTTCAGGTTCAAGAATGACTGGTGTGTAATCCCTTAGCGTAAATACCATGTAATTTGTTTTTGATGTGTTTAGTAGCAAGTAATTGGCAGCAAACCATCGCTCCGCGCTGGACTGCGCCGCACACACCCTCTCCTCTACTTCATTATAGCTTTTGCATTGCATAGATACCGTGGTGTCGTCGGCATAGAGAATTAGATCACAGAACTCATCATTCAGGCCCTGTGGTAGATTGTTGATGTATATTAAAAAGAGCAGAGGCCCCAGAATAGAGCACTGCGGAACACCTACCGATAAGCTCCTCTCTGCCGACCGCACCCCAGCATACTCTACACTCTGAGTTCTGCCAGATACGTAAGATTGTATTAGTTTTAAATCTATATCCTTAAACCCATAGCATTCCAGCTTTTTAAGCAAGAGAGAGTGTGAGACGCAGTCAAAAGCTTTACTAAGGTCGCAAAACATAGTGGCTGTATAGTTCGTATCTTCCAGAGAAGTTAGAACATTTGAGACAAGTTCGGCAATAGCAGAGATAGTGCTATGGCCTTGACGAAAGCCATGCTGGGATTCAATAAAAATATTATTTTCTTCAAAATGCTTACCTGTCTTAATGGCCATACATTTCTCCATAATCTTGGAAATTACTGGCAGCAGAGATATGGGCCTGTAATTTCCTATCTCATCCACATTTCCCTTATTTTTATAGATGGGTACAACCAGGGATTTTTTTAATACATCAGGAAAGATGCCATCTTTCAGACATTGATTGATGAGTTTCGTTATGGGATACAGAATTATTTCCCTTATTGTTTTTATAAGTTCAGTACACATGCCAAAAATGTCTCTACTAGATTTGATCTTTAAATTTTGTATGATATTTCATTGCGTAATGACTCAACGTCACTTACCCCATTTCAGCGAGCAGCTGCTGCATCCTCCTGTCTCCTTTCAGAGACCACAATTTCAACCTGCACGCCGTGAACGCGGAGTACCTCATACTGTCGTCGACGCTCCACTGACGATGAAGAACCAGTCGAAGGTCCTTCTCGAACGTGATTTTAAGAGAAGCCTTAACCTCCGAATCGTTGGAACGGTTACGCAATCTGGTGGAGTGTGCTTGCAGGTTTGTAATCTCGAAGTTATACTTAGAGTCTTCTAATTTGCCAAACAACATCTGCTCGGTCAGAGCCACTATAGCAAGCCAGAGTAAATCCTTGTCATCCTTGTTAAGAGACCAGGCCAGATTAAACATAAAAATGGAGCTCTGGAATAAAAAATTATT
This sequence comes from Cynegetis impunctata, assembly GCA_030704885.1. Classification (NCBI taxonomy): domain Eukaryota; kingdom Metazoa; phylum Arthropoda; class Insecta; order Coleoptera; family Coccinellidae; genus Cynegetis; species Cynegetis impunctata. The sequence continues at coordinate 509,608 of JARQZK010000030.1, forward strand.
CACTATATTAACTTATAATAATTTCGTATGAAAATAAATTCAAAATCTATAAGATTAATTACATTGAATGAGTCTATTCAAATGAATTTTACTAAATTATGAAGTAAATTTGATGGACGTTGAATCAACTCTGTGGTAGTTCATATTTATATTAAAAATAAATAATAAGAAAACAACTTGTCTAAAAACCACAAAATGAAAATAACTTTTATTCGACTAGTTTCGCCTTTTACAGCATTATCAAGACTGAATACATAATTGCAAAGACATCGCTTGAAAATATAAGTATTTCGGTTCGGTACCTGGGGGTGGTAAAATATAATCAATGGGTCCAAATTATCAGAGATTTAACAGTGGGGAGTAGTTTAAGTCTAACTGGTCATTGAGAAGAATGTAATTATGGGATTTTTGGAGTTCGTTTATTTCCATGGCTTCCAGGAAGTTCATTTTCATACCTTTTTCACAGTAACGAAGGATTTTTGGTTTGAAAGAGGATGAGATGTTATGTCCTTTTGACTCTAGATGTTCCCTAAATGCTGATTGTCCGTTTTTTAGATGTTCTTTTAGCCTGGTTTCAAAACATCTCCCGGTCTGGCCTATATATGTTGAATTACATTCTTCACAAAAAGTCCATGTCTATAGAAATTTCCTGTCTTCTTCATTGGATCGACTTTTGACATTTTTTTATTAAAAAATCATTCTATCCAATCGGCTGTGACGTCGAAAAAAAACAGTCTATTCAAATTATTGTATTTTTAAAGAATTGAATGATCTTCGAAGAGGGATCTGACGTATAAGGGATGCTCACAAAAACTTTTGTTCATTTGCGTTAATACTATTGCAGTATGGTCCATATAATTTCAAATTGATGAAAGTGTTTCTCTTTTCTCGAAACCCTCTTATTTAAAGGAACAAAGTAAAAAACATAATGTGACTCTCACTCTCTATTTCTTAGTGGAAACTCATTGTTAATACCTATCGTACGATTCACGTTCAGTTCTTCCATAAGGTCTTGTTTTGATAAAGGAACCGAAAAAGCCGCATGAATCATTGACTTGAGAGCCACGAAACACTTTAGTTTGTTTAAAGCAAGAAGAGTACATTGAAAAAATAGAAGAGGTCTTGTCCAAATTAGATATTTCACTTTTACAAAAAGATCCCACGACTTCCTTTTTAACTCAAATTAAAACTAACGTACAACAAGCGTCAGAATTGTTGGATTCCTTTTACCTAAAGAAGAAAGTTACCCCAATGAGTTCTGAACTTCCCGAATTATTCGGACTTGTTAAAGTACACAAAGATGGCCTACCCATTAGACCAGTTGCCTCGTTTTCGAAAGCTCCTTCTTGTAAACTTTCAGAATTTCTCAACACAGCCTTCAAAGAACATACTCATTTCTCTCCAAAATATAGTGTGAAAAACTCTATAGAACTTATACAAAAATTAGACAAAATTGATTTTGATAAAAATTTTAAATTAGTGTCCTTAGCGGCTCTCAACTCAATGATTCATAGGGCTTTTTCGGTTCCTTTATCAAAACAAGACCTTATGGAAGAACTGAACGTGATTCGTTCGATAGGTATTAACAATGAGTTTCCACTAAGAATAATAAATAGTTTAATTTCGAGAAAAGAGAAAAATTTCATCAATTTGAAATTATATGGACCATACTGCAATAGTATTAACCCAAATGAACAAAGGTTTTTGAGCATCCCTTAAACGCACATCCCCTCTTCGAAGATCATTCAATTCTTTAAAAATAATAATTTGAATACTGCTTTTTCGAGACACAGCAGATTGGATAGAATTATTTTTAATAACAAAATGACAAAAGTCGATCCAATGAAGAAGACAGGAATTTATAGAATGGACTGTGAAGAATATAATTCAACATATATAGGCCAGACCGGGAGATGTTTTGAAACCAGGCTAAAAGAACATCTAAAAAACGGACAATCAGCATTTAGGGAACATCTAGAGTCAAAAGGACGTAACATCTCATCCTCTTTCAAACCAAAAATTCTTCATTACTGTGAAAAGGGTATGAAAATGAACTTCCTGGAAGCCATGGAAATAAACAAACTCCAAAAATCCCATAATTACATTCTTCTCAATGACCAGTTAGACTTAAACTAGGTACCTAATTTTCATATTCGGTAGACTTGAGAAGATCATGAGATTGGACACACTTAGATCGATATACTATACGTGTTTTGATAGTGTTATTATTTATGGGAATATTTCTTGAGTTGTAGCCTATAACATAACCTTATTTATTGCAGAATATTCTTTTGTAAATTATTAATAAAAATGAAAATATTTTTTCTATCCATTATTTTTTAATTTAAAATAAATGTTATATACAATACCACTATCCTATTTTGAGAGATATGTACATTACATCCCACAGTTGGGCAAGAAGTAGGAGCTTACGATTTCATAATGTAAAGAAAAATATTACCAATTAGATAAACTATGTGATAGCTATTTGTGTGTTGAATAGAGTGCCTAACCATGTTAAAACTATTAACCATGGAAAATGTGTTTTGAGATGTAATCTAAAAGACTGTATAAAGAACAATTATTATTAGAGTAAGGAGTTCTGCATCTCAATTTTGTAGAAACTGTCAAGTTGATTTTTCTGGTGTGCAGTTTGATTTTAAAGTTTTATTAGTTAATGTAGTTATTATTACTTATTAAGTGACTTATCCCATGTCTGCTTATAGGAAACATATTTCCCACTGTAGAATGTACTTAATGTTAATTGTATGATTTAAATGAATAAATTAATAAATAGCAGCGGCATAAATTTTCATAATAATCACTTCCATTGGTCTGAAACCAGAAACAAAATAATGTTCTTCATTATAAATGTGATAGAACATGCTTCTTTTGAAGATAAAAATATATTTTGCTTTTGGTGCATCAATTCATTAAACAAATACTCAAATGAATGCAATGTTTATTTATACTTTCTCTAGAATTACTGTAATTAAAAAAATAATTGTTGAAAGTAAGAAAATAAATTGAATGTAAAGTTTTCTTCAAACTGCTAGCAAGATAAATTTTAAAGGCCTTAGAAAATATTCAGTAGACATCATGAGAAAGGGTTAAAACCACATTCTGAACATAACTTACAGTTACATAACTAAATTGAGAAAATAAGGAGTTTTAATGATGCAACTGCGAAATAAAGTTTATTGCAAATACCATATTATCAACTGAAAGTTTCTAAAATATATAAAAAATATGAATTTGAAAAAATGAATACTGACTTGATATATTTATGAAAAAATACTCTCAAAAACTTGGGACATTAAATAATTGAACTGAGTTAAACTGAAATATTTCAATATGTCAATATTTCTATTACGATTCATGAAGTTGAAAAGAAAACACATTTTACAACTACCTAAATCTATTTTTTCGTTGACTAGTTATAGATGTTTGACGAATATTAGAGGAAAATTTATAAAATTATTTTGCAAGCGTCAGTTTCTCAATAAATGTAGTAGTATCACATGACACTTTTTGCATGAGAATTAATTGAAAGTCTAATATAAACCCAAAAAATAGGTAGTCTCCCTGTGTCTCCCTTTTAGTAGTTCAAATGTACCTTATGAAATAATCCTACTTACATCAATTCTATTAAAAAAATGTAACATTTCTAATTCACTTACAGCTTTAGCATAATATGTGAACTGAGAGTACTCAAACAACAATTTACTCCTATTTTCTTCCCAAAGTCTTTTTTCTCTTCGTTTTATAAGTTCTTCTTCTCCAAGTCTCCTTCTTTTGACAGCTCTTCCTTCGAATTCTTCATCGCTACCCACTCCAGATGTACTTTCAACATCATCTTCCTCATCTGACTAAAATCACAAATGAAAATTAACTGCCAAATTCAATATAAATTACAATTTTTTTACACATACTTCTTCCCTAAAGACACTATCAAATTTTGGAACTTCAGCTTCTTCCTCTGGTGGAGATAAAATTCTTATTTGATCATTGCTATATATGTTACAGAGATCTATTGGTCTATGTGAATCCAACACAAAAAATATTACATCTTCCTCTGGTTCCAAAAGTTCTACTATATCTACAGTACCTAAAACACATAAAGTCAAAACACCGAGGTTTATAATCAATAAGAAAACATACCACCACAATTTATAAGAACAAAATACTTGACATCTTCACAGTTTTCCCGAAATGCTGTTTTAAAATCGTCAATTCCTCTTATAACTGCCAAACTATATAAAATGTGATTGTGACACAGCAATGATTGGAGGATTTTACAGCAACAAATACTGTCTATATCATAATGCACCATAAGAAATATTCTCTGAAAAAAAAAACTGCAATATAGTCAAAATCCTATTAAGCAGATCCATGTTTCTCGAGAAATTCTTGTATGAATTAATTATGAAAAACTCACTTTTCCAGCAAGAAATCCATAAAATTCATTTTTCAAATCCTCCACATACATTGTAAGTTAAAATAGTCGATATAAAATCATATTAAAAATCGTAAAAAGAAGTCACCATTTTCAACCACACTAAACCATATTAAATTAGTATGTAATACAAATAAAATAATTAACACTGAACGTAAGGAATGAAAGTTGGTCGATAACCATTTTAATAATTATTTCAAATTAAAAAACATTTCGAAAAACAAATTTATCATTAAAAATAACCTAAATAAAGACTCCTTAGGCGCCAAAACAACAAACGGTATTGATAATTTCAAATGACATCTGTCCATGGGGTAGGAAGAATGGCCAATTGTAGGCATCGAAAAACCCAACAAATTTTTCAGCTTTTCAACATTTTCTGAATATTACTTATATTTTCAGTAAAGTATGTTAAACGAAATGTGAATTATTAACATTTCATTTGAAAAATGAGATGAATTATTCTCTTTTCATTAAAACAGTGTTACCATCCAATGTTTCAAATCACTAAATTCAAATTTCTCTTCATAATGAGAACATGTTTATTTCTTTTATATTTTCTTCTAATAAAATAAACAATTTATGCAGGTCAAGGCCTACACTCTGTCTGTGTAATTGTCTAAATATAATAATTGGAAATGCATATGCATTTTGCCGCAAATCATGAACCATTTTTTTATCATGTGATTAATTCAAATATTTCGGAATATCTTTGCTAGGCAATGTGAAAAAAAAATGAAAAATCTTACAGTTGACATGAATTTTAGATCTTAAAATTTCGAAATTCTCCTTGAAAATATACAAAATCATGGCATTACGAGTTTGCAGTAAAATTAATAACGGGGTTCCCGCAACTGTAAGTAAATTTCGTTTATATCAATATAAAATAAATCACCGTTTTGAAATAGGTTATGGTTTGTTATTATTCGCGATTTTGCATCAATCAAGTAGAAAGAGGTTCCAAAATTATCAATTCTACGTGAAAGAATAAATATAAAGTCAGTACATTATTAATCAGCATTAATTTCGATCGTATTTACAACGCATTAATAAAAGTATAACTTTTGAGTATATTACAACATTCAAAATACTAATGAGATAAGAAAGAATGAATTACTGGTATTTATGCCCATTTGTCATTCAATTTCATCCAAGCTCTATTCATTGATATTGGTCATGTATCAAATTTTGTACAGAAATTGAATCCTAAGGTTTATAATTGAAAAAAATTTAATTTACAGATTATCTTTCAATAGTAGAAAAATTCAAGTTTGCAGAGTTGATATGTTGTAATTTTTTCGTTTCATAAATTCAACTTAAATCACTCAGTTCTTAAGAAAATTATTGATTATGTATTATTTCATTTTCAGTGTATGAGATTACTTTCCAACAATTTACCCCAACTGGCCGTCTTCAAAGTTCCCGAGGATGTTCCACCGGCTAGCCAGAAAGAAAAAGAATCTGTCAGCACAACCAATTTGGTCCAACAGTCCATCTCGTCCAATCAGAGAACAACCCCCGTCGAGAGTCCGAGCAGTTGGCGAAACGCCTTTGAATCTGAACTGGACACGGAACAGAGGGGTATCGAGAACAAATTCTTACAACCGTCAACAATGCCGAGCTATTGCGAGGCGCCGGTCTTCGACCAAAAATTCATGCATTCAATTCAGGACCCAGAGATAAGGAAGGCGCAAGATATATCGCTGAATAATTCGGCCAGGTGAGGATCTTTTATTGAATAGGATGCATGAAAACCGTGCATAAAAGCGATACGAGTTTATCGCGGTTATCAGAGCTTTTCGTTTAAGTTTTTATTTAAGGCTCTATTTTTCCTTGGACACAACCACTAAGGTTTTTTGACAGATTGGATGTCATCGGTTCTGCATCGAGACTTTCAATATAAGAAATGAGATAGTTTATTCAGATGAACAGAAAATTAGTTTTTCCATCATAAGTTGTATTGCGCCCCCACATACAATAAAATGTAAACAATTTTGAATTTTTCGGCTCTAAACCTAAAAAAAAGTATTTTGATTTTGCATGTGTGTGTTTTTATACTTTCCTTTCATTCAGTTGATACATTTTCTTTCTCTTCTAGAGTTTAACCTAAAAAAAGGTGGTATTTTTTTCATTTGTATGTGTGTGTACTTTCCTTATAGTCAATTCAATTTTTTTAAATAATTGTTTCTCTTGGATATGCTCGCGGCCCCCTAAAGGGGGCGAGCCTGACTAGTGGAGAATCGCTGCGTGAAGGTGCGATTTCGCAGGACACTGCAGACGGTACCGACAAACGGCATCTGCCGCTACGCTTCACAAAAAAGCATCACCTCTCCAGCGACTACTGTTGTCGTATTTCGAAATGGGTCTCATACAAATTGATATTGCAAAGTACTGGCGTCTGCCCTCGCGACAGATGCCGTTGCCGCTAAGGACTTAGTGATGCCTTGCAATTAAGAGTATCAAAAACTGTGATCTATATACATAAATTTGAAATTAAAGTAGGGTAATGAAGTATGATATTTATACAATACACAGGTATATGTACCTATAGGTATTTACTCCCCACCGTGGGTGATTTCATTGCACTTTATAATTTAAAGGATATTTGAAACCAATATAATATATATATATATATATATATATATATATATATTATATATATATATATATATATAAAAAATATAAATGTTATAAATATATATATATATATAAAAATATATATATATATATATATATATATATATATATATATATATATATATATATATATATATATATATATATATATATATATATATATATACAGAGGCGGATTATCCTTAAGGCAAACTAGGCATGTGCCTAGGGGCGCGAGGGTACAAAGGGGTGCGCGGACGGAATTATAAAATAAAGAAAAAATATACAATATAGCATAAAATTAATTGCAGTAAGTAAGCCACCTATTTGTACAATAAAAACTATTATATTTGCTTACAACCTCAATGCGCTTCAATTTAAGACCAAAGATAAATTTAATGGGTGGGACTGACTAAAACTTACGCCTACAAACAACCTTGTTCTAATTCACATAATTTCTGCAGGAAGGGAAAATTTTAGTAACTATGAGCAGCAAGCTTCGGAACTGTCACTAGCTTTAGAATATGAAAAGTATAAAAAGAGGATTCGGAAGAAAAAGTTCACAGCAGATTAATCTGCCGAAGATATTACTACTTCACTATCTGGTCGGGAAACATTCAGAGTGACAGTATTTTTAGTAATTATAGACATAGTTCAGGTTGAACTTCGAAAGAGACGAGAATCATACAGTAATTTTTACAGTATATTTTTATTTTTAAACAACTTGACCAATTTGAGTACTGAAGAAGTTCAAAATGGAGCAAGTACGTTAGTTACAATGTATTCCGATTATTTAGAAAAGTGTTTTGTGGATGAAGGTATCCATCTGCGTTCTTATTTAACAACGGTAGCTCGAGACGGAAAACTGCCCCGAACAACAAACGCAATTTTGATGGTTCTAAGAAATGAAGAACTTGAAACGATTTATCCAAACGTTAACATGTGTTAGCTTCAATAATGTGTTTATCGACTGCAGTCATGCGAGCGGTGCTTTTCCTGTCTAAAGAGAGTGAAAAAATTATCTTTGCTCAACTATGACAGATATCAGATAAAACTCGTTAGCAATACTCATCATATAATCAAACTTATTGCAATCTTTAAACTATGACGATGTTATTGACAATTTCGCAAGTCAAAAATGTAGGCACCGAAATTTTTAATTTTTTTTTAGTTTGTCATTTAAGCTGCAATAACAAGTAAATGAAAATCATCAACTTTAAAGGTGAGCGAAAAGCTGCTACTTTAAATAATTTCTGCATATAATTCAATTATTTCCAATTAGGTATATCTAATTTTAAGTTACCAGAGTGTCTTTAAGTTCACTTTAAGTATACTGTGTGTGAAAATTTAACCCTGTATCCGTGTTTAACTAAATAATTCGTAACTTAATTTTTATTTATTTAGCAAGTATTAATAAATTCTCAAAATTAATAAAAGCGCCAGACAATTCACGACGACGTTCGTTTCCCAAATTTGCCCGACCGAGAAAGAAATCCGGGACCTTCCGCGCTCACGACAGACACCTAGGCCACTATCTATACTAATGAGTTCGAATTAAGTAACTATAATATATTAAAGTTGTTAATTATATGAATGAAATATTAGATACACTGATTTAAATCATTTTTTATCCTGTTCAATAACTTAATTCATAAGACTGGTGTGTAAAGGCAGATATTATATAGGGAATTTCATAATTTTCGGGTTTACATGCCAGTCGTACCTTAAAGCTTTAAAATATTGTAAACCGAAATCGTAAGATCTGTCCGACAATATCGATCTCATGTAAACTCATGCCCTTTTTTCATTGGCCCCCATCTCACCGCGTTTTTCTAAGGGGCTATACATCGGTTTAGGTCAAACTATAGTACCTACGAGTTATTTTTAATATAGGGGCGCCGATGAGATGCTTGCCTACGGCGCTCTGAACGTTTAATCCGCCTCTGTATATATATATATATATATATATATATATATATCGGTCATCTACTGTATCTCTGTACCTAGAACCAACGGAAACGGTATTGCTCAAAGGAGGACAACTAAGATGTCCATTGTTTCTGAATATATATATATATATATATATATATATATATATATATATATATATATATATATATATATATATATAACTGAGATTGAATTATCGCACATCACTTGGTGAAAAATCATGAAGAATAAAGTTTAAACTTTAAAATAAAACACATTTGGCATAAGTTTCACTATATAAAAATATTTAGATACTGTATTTAGCAGTAAAGGATAGTCGACATGTTTCGAGTTATGAACTCATTATCAAGACTGACTACAGGAGAGTGCAAAAGCAAAGGTGATACCTGAAAATCAATTTGTTCATTTACAAGGGGTAATTTACCCCTATAATTATATATAAAATTGTATGAAATTTAATAATTTCCTGGATTTTAACAAAACCCAATTGTTGCATTCAGGTAACAAAGGAAAGCACCTTGACCTTCTTGAAATAAGTTCCGCCCATAATTGTAAACGAACAAATTGATTTTCAGGTATCACCTTTGCTTTTGCACTCTCCTGTAGTCAGTCTTGATAATGAGTTCATAACTCGAAACATGTCGACTATCCTTTACTGCTATATACCGTACCTATATATATATATATACAGTACCTATACAGTACCTATATCTAAATATTTTTATATAGTGAAACTTATGCCAAATATGTTTTATTTTAAAGTTTAAACTTTTATATATATATATATATATATATATATATATATATATATATATATATATATATATATATATATATATATATATATATATATATATATATATATATATATATATATATATATATATATATATATATATAGAAACAATTTGTTTACAGAATTATCAAACTCAATAGTAATTAAGGGAAATAATACATATATTTCGGTTATATATGAATTATTTCATGCAAAGATCATCGTTTTGAATAGTTTCCATTTGCTCTGGAAGTAATATATAAATCCTAATATTTATAATATCGATCTATTTCATTTAATTACTCTCAAACGATGTTAATTTATTTCATTGTGCCTGTTATTCAATACATGATATACAGCGAAAGGAACTTCGGTCCAACCGGGTGTCCCATAATACCTCTAACCTTTTTTTTATTAATTCTAGTCTAGTCTCTTCATTATCATCAACTCGTCTATTTCATAACTCCAAAGATCCTCTCAAAATGATAAGAACCGATTGTGCTATAGTGCCCTCCTCGTAGGTCTCGCATTCAACATAGAAAATTTGGATTTTTATCCATCAGAGGTGTTTCGAGAACTGATTTCCAATTTTTGTTAAAGGTTTCAATGGGCCGATGCAATGGAAGACATTCAAGAAACTATAAATCATTACCAACTCAAAACATCAAAAAAAGAATGATTAACATAATGGCAATAAAGCTTCTGAATTTACAAAAAAGTTTTTTTCATTGAAAACTCAAGCCGTCATTGCAAGAAAGCCGACTTTGAAAAATTCAAAATTCAAAAGTTAAATCATATTTTATAAAATTCTGGAGTTGTAATATAAATTATAAATCATTAAAATTAGGTATTTATGTTTCTGCTGACCATCAAATTTTGTGCGTTGTAACATCTTGCCATTTTGAGATCGTCTTGACATTGAGCTAAAAATTAACACCCAATTAACAACATGGCGCGCCATAATTACCAAATTATATCGATGTTTAATGAAACTGAATAAGATAATCATCAATATAAATTGAAATGCATTTTTGTTGCAGCCAAAACATCCTGGAAGTTCTAAAAAAGAAAAAGAATCAAAACTCTTACATCAAATTTATCAAAATGGCGTCTAGCCCTTTTCCCGACCCAATCAAAGCGATATTTTCACCGTACACGATTTCTGACGAAGAAAAGGCACGACAAATGTTCGACGATCACAAAATGGCTCGAATGATGTCAACTCAGGTAGACAAAGGAAAATATTCTTGTGGTCATAATGACAATAAAATTATGAAAGCATCGAGGAGATTTCACCGTGCGATGTCAATCTCATCGAAAATCACCCATAATTCGAAGGGCTTCTGTGGTTTGGACCAAGCACTGAAGAGGTTCTATGGCACAGGCATGCTTGAGAAACTCAAGGAAAATTCAAGAGATTTTCGATTCAACAATATAACATCCAATTTTGCAACTGATAAGAAGTGTGAAAAATCGGAAGTATGCGTCGATAAGAAGAAATGCCCAAAAGAAAAATCTTGTGTAGCAAAAAAATGCGACAAGATCAAGATAAAAGGTTGTCCAGCCATCAGAGGCGATGGAATTTGTAAAGAAAGGATTCAAGAAGTATGTATACTTTGAAAATTTGAAGTTTAACATTTCTATAATTTTTGTCTTTTTCCATTATCTTCGTTTTTGTCTGGCAATAATTTTTTGTTAAATTTTTATTAGAATAGATTTTATGAAACCATTTTCTTGCTTTTTTTTTGGCATGTTGCATATCTACTGGCGCACCCATATATTCCTGAAACAATAATTACTCTCTGTTGATTACGAGATGAATTATTAACAAATCTTTCACAGAAAAGAAATTCATAAAATATATTTTAAATGTTCATAAAAAAACTTTCACATTTGGTGATCTATGGTTTCAACCAATGCAGAGTAGCACAAAAAATTATGTATTTGAAAGTGTATGCACAGAATGATAAAAAATTGTGTCGAGTATGTAGATCTATGGATGGACCACAGAAGATTCTCTGAACTTTAATGGCTTCATATTGAATTGATTGTATTCAGTGATTTTGAAGAACTGCTGGTAGATTGAAATTTTATATAATAAATCATTTTGTTGAATTTTTTTTTATTCGATGATAGCCTTCAGCACTGTTTTAGGTTGAAATTGTAAAGGATCTTACTCGTATAAATTCAATCAAGACGTTTGGGAATTATCAAAGAAATACTCGATTATCTAAACACGGGAATAATATGCTATATTTTCATAAGAATAGTTCTTTTTTTTCATTCCAACAAGGATTATATATATTTGAATACGTGAAGTATAAGAAGATAAGTTAGGTTTGAATAACTGAAGATAACTGAAATTAACTCAATTTCAGTTGGCTTGTAAACGGAATTTCATTTCTGCTATATTTGATGTCATATAATTTTTTAGTATGAAATATATTCGAAGGTGAGGGATGATATTTGGTAAAATAAAGGAAACACGTTAAGTTTGCTGTCCAGAAGAATTTAGCTATATAGCTAGTTTAACAGGAAAAAATTTAAATATTTTATATTAAGAGAATGAGCTATGATTTTCTTAGTAGATTTGTTATATAGGTACCTACTATTCAATTTTTTTTTAACTTTTACTGATATTTAAATTCGCAATAGAATAGTAAAGTCTTTGTAATATAAGTGTTAATAATTTATATATGAATTTTCTAACAAAATTTAAAAAAATTACTTTTTGATAACAAAAGGCAAGCTATGGTTTATCCCTTTCGAGATTTAAACTTGTCCATCAGTATTTGTACACAACGTCGATATTTTCAGGTTAAATGTACGAAAATAGAAGCACCGTATCCAAGTTTCAGCGAAAAATGCTATTTAGAACCGAAACCCAAATTAAGTGAATGCGAAGTTTGTCCTTGGTCAAGAAAAAGGAATCCAAATTTCAAAGACAATATCAAATTACCCACCAGGAAATATCACACGGCGGTGAGTTTCACGTTTTACATATGACGAAAAGTTAAAAACCAGCATTTTATAGAGAGCAACTCAAATTTTGTGCACGTTTTCAATTCTGTTCTTATTCTTATTTGTACGTAAACGTTACTCTGGATAATGAATGTTCAAATGGTTTGATATGATTAATCACTTTAAGGTTAGGTTATCTAAGATTAGAAATTTTAGAAGATTAGTTAAGGCCTTTACTGTCATTTTAAAATGAAAAGTAGGTCATGCTTATCAAGGAAAATTCACAATTTTTGTCAGAAGATAACTGTAACACATTCACAAAAATCATTCTACTCTCAAAATGCTTCTTACATGATCATTTAAGTTCTCATTTCCGTCTCCGTTTCATTCGAACTGTTAATTGAAACGTTTTTGTTAATTCCTTTTTTACACGGCCCGTTCAGTTGTCTGTTCCAGTCCATTTTGAAATAATTTGATATTATTAATTGATGAGGCCGGAAGAAAGCAAATGTCATGGCTAAGAAATATAGAGAATTTTAGTAATTTCAGAAACATAGGAGTTTTAGTAGACACTGTTACAGGTAGAGAAGCCTACGAAAATGAAATGTAATCGTTAATATCCATTAATAGTGGATAGCGAGCTGAAGAAGAAGAAGAGGCCGATACTTGATGAAAATTTATACTGATAACGAAACAGTATTTCATTTAATTCGATATAATTGGCCCTTCAAATAAACGTCAAACTTTACTTCGAGTTCCAATAGTTAGCAGCCGCTATGACATTGCCATTTCCCAGAAATAAGTACTCCATCCTACAGAGTTGCTTGAGCATTGGACATACCAATAGGTGGTTCGGGTGCTGGACTGCACCACAGTCGAGTCTCGCGCCCTCGTTGTCCGGTAGTATTCCCCATCTAGCCATGTTTGTTTTGCATTTCGGCACTCTCATTCGATTTAGTGTTCTCCACACAAGATAAGGGCAATGGCTTCCGGTGGATCTTCTTTTACACTCTCTGTGTGTTCAACTCCTCCCTCCATCTCTTAATGTGGATATCCTCCGGCTAGCCCTCCAGTGTCTTAGTTCGAAACTCCTTCAGATCTGAGACGTTTATTTGGTGTTTGGTGGCCATGGAGGGGATGTGGGCAACCTCACGTCAAATATGTGGTGGGACAACTCCAATTAGAGGGTAAAGTTTTTGAACAGGGGTGGGTTTCGGGCAACCAGTCACTATCCGTGCTGCGTCGACGTGTTTTGCTTGTTTTCAAGCATTTCAGACTGGAGCCGCATATTCAGAAGCTGTTATAACTCAGGGCTAGAGCGTATACTCTCAAAGTTTGTGGGTCGGCCCTCCATTATCTATTTGTCCATATTCAAAGGATGTTTTTGCGAGCGCTCACTTTGATCTTTGTATTTATAAAGTGCTGCATGAGACTTAATGTGCGGTCCAGCGTGACGCCTAGATATTTTGGTGTTTGGAAATGTATAAGATGGTTGGATTTGTAGTGATCAGTTCCCCCATAGGCCAAGCTACAGAGATTTTTTCATGTAAAAAGTGTTAGGAGAAAACAAGCTGCGCTATTGTTTGTAAAATAGTTCTGAATCATACAAGTGATATGTTTTTCACTCGACTTTATTACTTATAACTTTGTTATTAACAATTTTATGCAGAAAATTGCGTTTTTTTTTAGTTTTTTGCTTATAAAATTGAAACTATGACAGTAATCGTGATGGTGTCACTAGACTAATTATAGAAAATGAAAAGACTAAGAAAATGAGAGGTGGGACGACTCGATCAGACACTTAAGCCGGCCGCACATTTCCTTCAATCGGTTCCGATTGTCTGAAACGATTGTCGGATCAGGGCATCTGACGCTCAAATTTCTATACTTTTATACGATCCTATCGCACACCTACGATCCGATATCGGATCGGATGCACTAGCAGTGCGTCCTACCAATCGGTCCGATAAAAAGTCTGACCCGACTACCGGAAGGCAAGCCGTGCATTGTTTTTGCATAGTCTACCGCAAACATACGTTTATTTCTGTCAGTTTTTGATAGGGAGTATAGAAAAAGGAATTGTCAAACCATGTGCGATACTGAAAATTTGATTACCACTGCTAGTGGTCCGATTTGAAATCGTTTCAGACAATCGGATCCGATTGTAGTAAATGTGCGGCCGCCCTTAGTTTGAGAGATAATCGGATAAAACCAGCCAAAATGGAGTTATTTCAAAAATTCATTACTCGGTTTTTTTTTGAGTTCTAGCGTAGATCCTCTGGTCAGTATTATTGATCTCTGGCCATTTGAATATTTTACTATGCAATTTTCCAGTAGACCTGAATGCGACAGGTATGGTCCGATTTCAATTTACAAAGAAGATTTTGAAAGTGGAATTATCATAGTTCAAAACGTTCATCTTGGTTTTACATGAAAACGCTGAGAAATATGTTAAAAATAAAGCTGAACATGACGAAACAGGGCCGAGCGCGTGAGAGTAGTTGAAGAGTGGGGGTAGAGCAGCAGGCAAGGAGATGCATGACATTCGAAAGTGTCGGCACATGACAGTAATTTCGTGTTGTTCAGCTTTATTTTTAACATATTTCTCAGCGTTTTCATGTAAAACCAAGATGAACGTTTTGAACTATGATAATTCTACTTTCAAAATCTTTTTTGTAAATTGAAATCGGACCATACCAGTCGCATTCAGATCTGCTGGAAAATTGCATAGTAAAATATTCAAATGGCCACAGATCAAACCCATCGGGCAGTTCCTGCTCTTCGCACAAATGAAGTTTATATTA
The DNA here is from genome assembly GCA_030704885.1 of Cynegetis impunctata. Lineage (NCBI taxonomy): Eukaryota > Metazoa > Arthropoda > Insecta > Coleoptera > Coccinellidae > Cynegetis > Cynegetis impunctata. The sequence continues at coordinate 525,170 of JARQZK010000030.1, forward strand.
ATAACTAAATACTGACCAGACGATCTACGCTAAAACTCAAAAAATAACCGAGTTGTGAATTTTTGAAAAAACTGCATTTTGGCTGGTTTTATCCGATTTTCTCTCAAACTAAGGGTATGATCGAGTAGTCCGACCTCTCATTTTCTTCGTATTTTCTACAATTAGACTATGGACATCATTACGATTACTGTGATAGTTTCAATTTTATAAGCAAAAAAATAAAAAAACGCGATTTTCTGCATAAAATTGTTAATAAAAAAGTTATAAATAATTAATTCGAGTGAAAACCACATCACTATATCATACAGAACTATTTTTCAAACAAGGGCGTAGCTGGTTTTCTTCTTACACTTTTTACACAAAATTCTCACTCCAAATCTTTGTAGCTTGGCCTACCAAGGCCTCTGACAGTTGGACCCCTATCTCCTGAAAACTTTTACTTCGAGAAGCCACGTCTGTATCGTCCGCGTAGACATACTGTCTGGTATTATCCGGTAGAGGTTGGTCAATGGTATACATATTATATAGTGTTGGTACTAGCACAATTCCCTGAGGCAGTCCATCCTTTTGGTTTCTCGACCTACTGTTTTTCCCCATCATGTGCGTGAGATGGAAGTCCCGTGTTACCTGATATTTTAGCAATTTAACTGAAATGAAAACGCATTTGAAAAAAATAGGTCTGGACATCCCGTCAGTTCTCTTTCGCCGTTCTTTGTACACACAGTATAAACTGACAGACTGAAACGGAGACAAAAATAAGGACTGAAATGATCGTACACAAAGCCTTTAAGATATTAATAGAGAAATAGCATAAGGAATCTACTCGAGCATACTGTGATAGAAATAAATAACTAATCTTTTTTTTCCAATTGATAAGGCAGTAACTTGGTTGAAATTCTTAACAAGATTATTCAAAAAAGACATGATTTTAACTATTACTATGTTTGAATCTATGACGCGGCGTTCACCACTCGGCTTCTTTAGATTAATCTGAATACAAAAATCATCACATTAAAATTTTTTCATCGGGGGGAATTGTCCATTCAAAAAGTTATTTCTTATGTACCTACCTGTTAATTTCTAGGGCTTTCATAAGTTCAAATTCAATCCTCTACTCTAAAATATTGGAATATTTGTTGAATGTATGATTCTCATCTAGAAATGATTGGACTAATTAGAATTTCTTTTAATGTTTTCAAAACCGCACTTAAAAATATCAAGGGCTTCCGAAATGCTCAAATTTAATCCTCTATTTATATTGAAATCTGTATTGAATGTATGATTCTTATCTAGTAAATTGTTCCAATCATTAAAATTTCTCCTATTATTTTAAGAACAGCACTCAAGTACTTTGATTCTCACATGGGAACTTCGGAGTATGAAAGAACTTAGGCGCTGTTTTGGAAAAAATAAGAGAAATTCTAATTATTGCACTCATTTACCAGATGAGAATCGTACATTCAATAAAGATTTCAATATTTTAGAGTAGAGGATTGAATTTGAACTTTTGGAAAGCCCTAGAACTCATCAGATGAACAAAAATATTCAAATCATTTCCCCCTGCTGAATATATTCCATAATTGATGTAACTTATACAAGTTCCCTCGGACGACCAACTATCATTAACCGACTTCAAAAATAAGAAGTTTCTAAGTTCGTCTGTATGTATTTTTTTAAATTTTGTATGTACACCGATATTTTCGTCAATTGAGGAGCAATTTAAAAAAAAATCTTTATTGGTCTCTCTTTCCCACAAGGGACTCTGGAAACGTGCCCAGGGCCCCGCGATCGATAGGGCCCCCTAGTTCTTGCCACATCAACAAAGGATAACCGATATCTATTACTGCGAAACATATTTATTAAATAAATACTGACTACAAGGACCTATCTCAAAGAACAAGACGAAAAATTCAAAGCCCAGGGCATCTAATAGGTTAAAGACTGCCCTGGGTATATTTCTGAGTATGGTCCACTTTCACCAAGTCGGAATTTGATGATGGATTCTCAGGGAAATAGGGGGAAATCCTCAAAAATTATAGGCACGTATAGTATATTTGTTACTTTTTCATAACATATTCAGGTGTTTGAGTTGATTATGAAAGCAATCCTCAACGAAGCTTCCAAGTGGATAATACTGCAATTTGTCGGCAAAAACTACTAAGTAGGTTCTTGAAGAAAGTGGCGCTCACCTTGTTGTTTTTTTGAAGTAGCTTAAAATTTTCTCAAGTTTGTTTTACTCCTTTGTTATATCTTATTGTAATCATTTTTCCTTACTATATAAACTGTGATGTTAAGATATTTGGATTCAGTTCTATCTAATGATGCCACTTAGGTGAAACGCCTTGTCATAGTTATACCTATAGGTATTATGGTAATCGTTAAAATCAAAATTTCGTTTTTCAAATACAATTACCACCTAATCCAGCATTCTTACATATTGGACAATTTTGTGTTTTGATCAATTTGTCTGTTTGTGCTCTAGAGATTTTCCAATATTTCTGGCGGAAATTTGGCACAAAACTTCGAGAGGTTATCTGCAGAATGCAATCTATACAAGACACAGCCTCTGATGCAAACGGCCAATTTAAGTCAAACTCACAACAGCATCAAGAAAGTACCGAAAATGAATTTTTACGATTTCGGTAAACTTGGCAAAATCGTCAGCTATATTTTCCTCAAAGTGGATGATTGCGGAAGGGTGGAAAAAGATCAGAGCAAATGTAAAAAAGTAAGTATTTTTAGACTAGATAAAATACAAAGATAAATTTCGGGGTACTTAATCTGATTCACTGTCCCATCTACTGTTTAAATTATATTATCTAGTTATTGATCTAAAACTTTGTTTGAACGGATTATCGACCGTTCTACTATAATAGTAGGGGAGCCCGAGATGCTAAATCGGGATTTACTCGAGCGTCGTGGAGAACTTTTGGGTTGTGAAGATTAAATTGTAAAACGAAAAAAAGGTTATATGATGTATGCCATTTCACTGGGGGGGGGGGCGTGTGCAGATCTTCAAAAATGTAAAAAAAATCGTTATATAGATTTACTCGAGCGCGTCAGATATTAATAGTTTATACACCCCACATCGTCTCTGATAACGAAGGTAAGTTAATCAGCCGATTTGCATAGTGGGGGTGACCGTACGAGACCAAAACTCATCGCCGATATTCAAAAATGCGAAAAAAAATCGTGACATTTCCTTCAAAATAAAAATTAAAATTTAACCGTGTTCGAGAATGTCAAGGTGACGTTTTCTTTTTGCAACTTTTTTAGTCTCTCATTTCCTTATGCCACGTCTAGATTAACGCCCCCATATTGAGGGTTCATGTATGATGGGTATACTCAACAGGGTGCAAGGTTTCCCCCAATATGTTAATGGCAAACTAACTAACTAATTAGTTGGTTTGCCATTCAGGGGCGGCTAGTCAAAGGAGGCTAAGGAGGCTAAGCCTCCTCAATAATATTCCGTGTATCACTAATATAAATATATTATATTGAATAGTCAGCATTCAGCATATTCATATTAATCAAAATCATATTATTTTATGCACCTACCTTTCTTTCAACCTACATTATATAATATTATTTATTAATTAAGATAGAAGGTATTTACATTTACTGCATTTCATTCATTTCAAGATTTGTGGCAACGCTGCGGAAGGCTTAGAAAGGTACCTATATTCTCAACGTTCATTATGCCTGCCACAGAAAAGCAAACAACGGTGCAAATACTCCGAATGAATACCTACTTCATTGCAATAGAAATGCAAAACACATGTAAATGGCAACACCGATAAAGTCCAGTCTTATACAATGTCGACCAATCACAACTATAGAATTTCGCGGGACATCGAGTAAATTCGTTGATTGAATCGTAGTGTGATCGTAATTCGTAGTGTCTAATGGCCGGCGTGTTTACTAATATTGCTCGCGTATTGTTTTTAAAACGAGTTCGGTTACTGAAGTCAATTTCATAAATTTCAATGGTGACTTAGTGGAATATTTGTTATACCATAACTTTAGTGCAATAAGTTATGAGGATAAAGTTTTGATAAAAACATTGAGACCTACCCCTGAATGGAAGAATTTGGTGCAGCGTAACAGAAAACAAAACCGCGGTTTTAATACAAAGAATTATGAGAGACATCCTTTTGTTGGCAGTGTTTACTTTTTACTAGTGAAAATGTCTCTGTTTGGGGCCGCTTAGGATTTGAGGATTTAATTCTATACCTAGTTGAAAGAGAGGAATTTTTCACCCATAAAGTAACTTTAAATACAGCACGCGGATTAATATCTTACTTACAAGATAAGGAATTTATATATTTTTCAAACATCTTCAAATTAATTTTTGAACAAACAGAAATAGTTTTTCAAATCTTACAGCACAAGTTTTCAGATGTAATTTAATCACGAAATCGGCCCAAGTTTCTTTTGGAAAAAAATTCAGAATTTCGTGCAGAAGTTTATTTAAAAAAACTATTTCAAACTACTGATGATACGACGCAATTTAGCCCAAAACGAAAGAAATTCAGTTACGCAGATATGGAGCTTCATTATAAGCAAATATTTTATGAAATTTTGGATACTATTAGGGGTCAAATAGAAATAAGGTTCTCTGATTTGAAAGAACTGCATTTCTTCGACTTACTCAATAAAAATTTGTTTACCGGATTTTCGGCTAATTTTCCAGATAACCTTTTGGAAAATTTATGTCAAAAATACACTTTTTTTGATAAGGTGGCCCTAAAGAGTGAACTGTGTGTTGTTTATAATGACAATGAAATTTTGGGGCAAAATGAAAATCATGTGAGGACTATTAAATACCTTTTTGATAATGATTTGAATGAAGATTTACCCCAAGTTTATAAACTCTTATGTCTAATTGTTTATCTCGGTGACATCGGCTTCCGTAGAGCGCTCATTTTCCACTCTTAAGAGAATTAAAACTTATTTACGAAATTCAATGAGCCAGGATCGTTTGAAAAATATTAGTTTGTTGTCTATTGAAAAGGAATTGGTAAAACTTTTGGCGAAAGACAAAAAATTTTATGAGGATATTATAGATCAATTTGCTAACGTTAAAGATCGCAGAATCCCGCTAATCTTCAAAAATATATACTTAACATTTTATTTGCTGTCCCACACATATTTTGTACATTTTATTTTTCACAGGTTTTGTTTGTGGTACTAGGTACTTTATTACTTAGTATTATACCAAATAATTCGTTGTTCCTTGTAAAAATCTTAAAAGAATTTATTTTTTGTTTGATTTTATGTAAACATTATTTTTTATTTAAGGCTTCTGCCTTGGCATTGGCATCTATGCAGGAATTATAAAAAATAGATGTCTATGCCAAAGAATTTATTTAAATTTTTTTTTAGGTCTAAATGTATATTTAATTATTTTATTTTGTTGTTATTTTATTTTTATTTTGTTTTACTTTTTGTTTTAATTTTATTTTAATCTATTTTTGGGAGGATCCTATTTTATTTTTGGCAAGAAAAAACTGGATCTTGCTGGGCAACAATTGATTAATTCCTCGAATAAGTAACAAATTCGTTAAGTAGGTAGGTAGGTACCTATTTTGTGATAGAAAAAAAATATGATGAATAGATGAATTGATTAATTGGCTGAGAAGAGTTTTTGTGAATATTGTAAATAGGAGTTGTAGGTCTCAAGGTAGACACTCGAAAGTGAAAAAAAATTTTTTCCAAACAAATTAATAGCTTAGGGTGCTTGTTTTACTTTGATTGTCTTTAAATTATAAGGCGGTTGAACATGAAATCCTAAAAATTTTCGCCTATGGTGTATTTTTTAACACCTCTTGTAGCCTCCTCAAACCAAAACCTCACGAGCCGCCACTGTTGCCATTAGCATCTGAAGAAGGTGAAGTTTCACCGAAACGTGCGTAATGCGTTATTTCTTTTAATAAATGTGTAAATTGTCATTATTAACCATTGTTTTCATATGTTTATTAATTTACACCAAGTATCGGCTCAATCAATCCAAAATTTAAAACAGAAATTGTGATTTAAGTCCAGTACGCTCTTTGAAGTAAAAGTTATAAGAAAATCAACTAACTATAATAGCGTTTCATGTACCTACTTTACGAAGTGATACGTTTTGAAATTAAAAACCGATTCATTTGCCACGGGCCTCGAACGGTGTAATTATGCCACTGTTGGAGCAGTAATTTATCCATAAGCGATTATGATGCAGATTCAATTTTAAACATTATTACAAATAAGTTTTCCTTCTACCCCTATAGAAAGTACTCACTATCCTCCCTCACATCAGGGAGGAAAGTCGTATTTCCCTCCCTAGGGAAGAAAAGTACTTTTCTTCCCTCTCATTTTGAATATGTAGGATGCCGTGGCTGACTGATAGTGACATTAAACATAAATTTGTTATTTGTGCTGTAAATAAAGTTTCGAAAAAGATTCAATTCAGGGTAGAAGGAAGAATCATATGCTTCGGGCAGTAACCTACATCCTACGAGAATAAAAGTGGCACTTTCCTCCCTTAGTAATGCAGATAGCTATTTTCTTGTACTTAAGAGTGAAGTGCAATTTTGTACGTCACAAAGTCGAAAAACAAAGTGACATTTTTTCAGTTTAGCAACACCTTTCCATGTTAGCAACACTTTTCCCCATACTACGTTTTTAACATACCAAGAAAATGTCGAATTTTATATTATTTTATCCTGACATATTTGTCAGAAATACAAGTTCACAGAATAAATGATATTCTAAATAATTTTTTTTAATTAAATAAGATAATTCAAATACCTACAAGAAAAATTAGCATATTAGGTATAAGAGTAAGAAAAGCTATTTACAGTTCGTAGTTATTAGTTATTTATGTACCTTACCTACCAAGTGCGTTATATAGATCCTAACGCCCTATTGGCGTTAGGATCTAGTAACGCACGTGGTGCATACAAGATTTTATTTTTCACGAAAAATTCATTTTGTTATAATGAAAAATCGATTTTAAAATCGGTTCATTGCTCCTATACTTTCCATTTTCCTTCTCATAGTAGGCATGTCATTTGTTGATATTTTGACGTTTGTGAATATTTTTGTCATCATATTTAGTTAATGTCATTGCTACTTTCTTTGTGTAGTCTATAGAAATAATGGAAATGAAAATGAATTTACCCAAGAATATCATAGAAAATACAGCCAAAGCTGCGAATAATTCATTGCCGACGAAATCCTGAGTCGTATACGACAAGGATTATGAAATATTTAATCAATGGAAGTTGCTTCAGTTGTCCTCGTACAATGAGCGGGCGTTATGATCCATAATGCCCGCTCTAACGCCCTAGGGTATAATGAATTTATAGCAACCGTATCTAAGGTAAAATCAACAAATATACAAGTGAAAAATAAAAAATTATCCGTTTGCTCATCGATAAACATACCTACTCACTGGAAAAAATCTCCCCTGACGATACTAGTATAAAAATATACCATTATTCAATCGAATTGAAATCCGGTGTATTGGTAATCGTGCCTTCAATGATCAATCTTTTCCCAATTGACCTATTCATTGTATGTTTCGCATTTTTCGTATTTCCAGATTTCCCCAGGCGCTTGTAAGGGCGCTAAATTACGCAAACCTATCGACTATCTGAAGGAGCACTTCGAAAAGAACAAGAACAAAAATAAGGGCGACGCGAAGTGCCAATCGGGCCAGGCTGTTGTAAGCAATAATTCAAATTTCGGATATTGCGAAAGACGACCGACAGAGATGACGGAATTTCTATCACAGAATTCCGAATTGATGACGAAATTCCGAAATGGCGACGACCTCGGCGACTTCGGCGTCAACAAGGCAAAGTTATCTGAGTTGTTGTGTAGTCCAGAGGCAACCAAAATGATTCTCAAGCAAGGGGACAAGGTACCTACATTTTGTTAATGTGTTTTTTACATTGTACAATAAGAACACTTGAAATGTACTATCATATATATATATATATATATATATATATATATATATATATATATATATATATATATATATATATATATATATATATATATATATATATATATATATATATATATATATATATATATATATATATATATATATATATATACGGTGTGGAACAGCCAAATGGAATAAATTCGATAACGAATAAAAAAGAGCGTGTTGGGAAAAATTCTTGGACACGTCGATTTGTATTTTCAGATGCGCATTTTAAAAAAAAAAAAATAATTATATAGGGTGTGTCATGTGACAGTGGCCGATACCAACTTTCTTATTTTAAATACAACCCCCTGTATATTATTAGTTTTTTGGATTCTTCAGAAAATTCTAGACATAATTCATGTACAATGTCCCATACCTATCTTCAACTCTTTCGGAAATGTTAAGTGTTTTCAGATGTATTTAAAAAATTAACATTAAAAAAAGAAAATTATTTTATTTCACAAACAATGTAAAAAAAAACCAATAAACATTAATTTCAATGTAAGAGATGTTCAAAATGTTCGCCGCGAACGTCTTGGTAACATGCTAATCTGGTATAGAAATGTCTTCTAACGTTTGTAATACGTGGTGGGACGTGTGCCCTCTCACACCGCCCGACCCCCGTACAATTTGGCTTCGTCATCTATGGACATTAGCCATCAAATTACTAAATGAGGGGAACCACTGAAAACTCAGAACGCACACAAACACCCAGGAATACGGTGGGAATCGAACCCACCAACTCCGTCAACGAAGACGGCATAGCGCTACCTATAACCTCTCCGCCACGGAGCCTCCTTACATCAGACATAATACTATAACAAACTCAACAAATCTATAAAATATAAACAATATTCAACAACGGTTTCCTCAATAATATCTCGTGATTACTTGGTACCATAATCTTCATTTATATTATTGTTTAGACAGTCCATTTTTAATAAGTTGTTGCTTTTTCAGAAAGGCACTGATTATCCGGAAAACTGCGAAAAACAATACATTGATACGACTAAAAAGTGCCCCACTGGTTTGACCTACAAAAAAACCAACAAAGATCGCTTGAAAAGGAAGAAACCAAAAGAACCTGAGTCCATCTGTGATACGAAATAAAGTTGATCAATTAAAATAATATGTAATAACATCCACAATATGACAATAAAGCAAAATTGTAATGCCTTCAAGTATTAAATATTTTTGTACTATTGCTTAATTTCATTAATGCTTGCAAATATTTATATTTCAAAAATTATATTAACGAAGTGTGACTAGCTAAATGAATAATATCCAGATATTTTCAAGCATTCAGCTTTTGAAGAGAATGTCCTATATGTGCGTCATGCATTCAATCCTAAATGTATTGTTAACACCAGTCTCATTCGCTAAGTTCTTATTTATTTATCATCGATTTTTCTGAAGTTGAGAATTTCAAATCATATGAAATATATAATTTGAAATTCAAAAATAAACACCAAATATAAGAGCAGTAGGTACATGCAAAGTTAATTTTCAAACATAGTATCTGTCATATCGATGACATCTTTATTGACCTAACCGCACTTTGTTGTTCTCATGAGCAAAATAATGACTCATTTTGAGTCTTTATCAACATATTTATTATAAACACATTCATGCCGAAATATAAGTTCTATTAAATCATGCAGTTAAAATTATACTTATTACTTTTTGTTATACAATCTTGTTTTAGTCTTCATGTCGTTATTGAAAATTTGGAGTACAATATAAGTTATCATTACGAAGTTAATAGAACCGTAGAATACATTTTGCAATTTTCTTCAGAATATGTAAGTTCATTAAACATTATACCGATTTGCCTTGAATTATTTTATTTGAGGTAAAATAATACATAGTAAACTCTTGAATATAATTTTTAGGATAACTTTCCATCAAGGGTGACCATTGAGAATGTGACTGCCGGTATCAGAGAACCCCTCATGGTGGTTACTAGACAACCTGACCAACTTTTGTCTTGGCAAATACCGTTACAAGTTGAAAGTGATTCTGGAATTAAATTATATCGTAAAACTAGTAGAACATTATGCAAAGATATAGTAAAGGCTGCTTCAGGTAAAAAACTAGTAGCTACTTTGAAGTAGTCATGAAAGTTATTATTGCAATTATTTTCTTGTATAACCCTGATTTCTTTTTGCATTTTCAGTAACCGAACCAGAAAGAGAATATATTCCAATAGTTGCTGTATCAACAGCATCGGTGAAAAATATCTCCTTTAGTATAAATGTTCAATACCAAAGCGAGTTTTATATTGAACTGTCAAAAGATTATGTATTCACAATAACACCAAGTGAGCCAAGGTAGAAAAATTATTTTGTCATAATTAATTAGCCTATTTAAATTTTTCAATTATTTTTTTTTAACTAAAAGAATTTATTATCAGGATGAATCTTTTCTGTTCCTGGAAATAACCACTGCATTTTCCATGATTTTTACGATTTTCAGATATTTTTTCTACAATTCCATTAATAATTCAAGATCTGAGGAAGACTCAAACTACCATACAGTAATTTTACAAGTAAAATGATCAGATGAAGTTTGTATGCTTGAGAAGCAATTTTTGTTGTTTATCAATTATGGACTCTTCATACCCATTATTTTTTGCTATCAACTTTGGTATTTTGGTTAATTTTTGAAATTTTTCTCTGGAAACCGGTAACGATACCAATCTTTGTAAAAATGAATCGAAGGCACCCAATTTTAGTATTTTTGATTTAGCACTATGTTAATATATTATGGTATCAGTGTATGTAGGGTTTAGTTGATTTACAATATTCCATCAAGTGTTGAGCGAGAATTCAATTAAACTAATTAAAATTAGTTTGAAATTTGGTTTAAGACAAGTGATCACTGCATTTTCCATAATGTTTACGATTTTCAGATATTTTTTCTACAATTTTTCCATTAATAATACAAGATCTGAGGAAGACTCAAACTACCATACAGTCATTTTAGAAGTAGAATCATCAGATGAAGTTTGTATGACTGTCAGTATTCAGAATGCTAGTGTGAGTAGTTGTTTTAGTAAATAGTAAACAGTATTGCATTTGAATAAATACAGAAGTCACTAAAACACCTTAAAAAATGTATGGTAAAATCTCATTTAAATTCTACCATTTAAAAACCATACATTAATCACAATATGGTAGCTATTTAATATAAATCAAACAAATTTATTTTGTCTGATTTCCACTTTATTTTTCATAAAAATACACCCATTTTTGTTGACTAAGTCATTTTCAAGAGAATTAAATACAAGCAGTTTAGATATTTATACCTAAAGCTTTCATTTTCTAAGAAGTACAGTAATTTGAGAACCTAATACTGGTCAAGATGGGATGACCAACTGCTATTATAAGTTCGATAATGGGGTACAATTACAGTCTAATTGTTAAGCATTTGCAAATTAAAATCTACAGAGAGTATTGATTTCCAAATTTTGCAATAGATTAATTTTTCTACCTTTATCACATTATGAGGATAATTTTAAGATTATCTATAGACTTTTGGTGCTTGGTATTCTTATTATGTTCACAAATGGGGAATTTGTTATCCGAAGATATATGTTCTTTGAATTGAGATGAAAAATTGCAAAACCAGTTTGACCAACATAGATTTTATTAAAAATAAAGTAAAAATCAGGCATAAAATAAATAATTCATGGATATCCTTCACAGTAGTCATTATTCATATTCAAATTAATCAATTGCTATTGATTCAATTTAGTTAAAAACAGATTTTTTAATTTTCCAATTTCAGTGCCCTGTCTTAGATTTGAATCAAGATATAACATATAGGGGATTCTATGAAACTGTCAATACTAGGGGAGGCATTACAATTCCTGTAAGTATGGAGACTCAAGTATAGTATTGACTGTAGGCTTCAATCAAAAATAATTCTTTAACTTTCTTCCAGAAATTCAAATTTCCTTCTGGATTTTTTGTTGTATTCGTAGCAAAAGCTGATGATACTGATTGTACAGGAAAAATAGGAATGGTAGAACCTGACCGTGTAAAAAACATTGTGTTTAGAATCAAACCGAGTATATCATACAATGACTACATAAATGCTGTGATTGTAACATTTTCTGGCATAGCTTTATTCTATATTTTGTTCGGTATTGGTTTTACATATTGTTCTTTCAAAGATTTCATACCGAGGAATATGCAGTATGCTATAGAAATTAATCCTGAATCAGTTCCAGCTACACCTTCTGGGCCAGGTTAGTTATTTCCTTGTTACATATCAAATCATCAGAAAAACTAGATTGAAACTACTTAAATAATTTTTTAATACGTAACAAGCTGAAGCAATTAGATTTGAAATTTTAAATGAACTAAAGTAAAACATGGCTTGATTCTACTGAAATTGCTATACTCGACATGTATGTTTCAGACTATTAATCCAATCTAGTACCAATCTTTCCTCCAGTTTAATCAATATGAAATGCATGACAATCAATGAAATTTAATGTATATATCAATATTTACACTTTTTTTGAAAGACTGTTTCTCTGCACTTATTATTGACCAATAAGGAACCCAACTTTGTTTTATTCTTACATATAGTTTTTATATTGTATTTATTCAGCCTATTGCAGATCTTGCGACTTAATTTGGAGACAACGTTAATTGAAAATGATTTTGGATCATTTACATTCTTAATGTTCAGGTACACATGCTTGAGAAGCAATTTTCGTTGTTTATCAATTATGGACTCTTCATACCCATTATTTTTTGCTATCAACTTAGTATCAGTGTACGTAGGGTTTAGTTGATTTATAATATTCCATCAAGTGTTGAGCGAGGATTCAATTAAACTAATTAAAATTAGTTTAAAATTTGGTTTAAGACAAGTGAATTAAGTAATAGACATTTCATACAATTGTTTAGTTTATTTCAAATTTTTAAATAAGAACCTTTGCAAGGGATTTACATTCCAAATTAAAACTGAAACGACTTTATTATAAGAAAAACCTTCAACTCATGGATCAAATTAGTTGAACTTTATATTTAGTTTTCGAAAAAATTCATCGTGTAAATCATTAATTCCAGGTGCTTCAATGGATGATGATGCTTCTTTCAATGAAACAGAATACGATACAATATCAGAAGAATCCTTAGACAAGCAGAATAGACTTCATAAATCAGAATTATACCTATCGGACCTAGCCAAAAAGGATCCTAGAGTTTTGAAAAGGAAGTCTTATTTATACTTGTATAATGTTCTGACTGTAGCTCTTTTCTATGGCCTGCCAGTAGTACAATTGGTTGTCACCTACCAGAGGGTAAGATATACAGGTGCACCAAAAGAAGACATCTTAACGAATGTAGGTGATCGAGGAGGTAATTTCTAATCAAAATAACCATATATATTATTCATTGATGGAATCCGTCGTTAATATGTTTATCACAAAATACTTTGAAATATATGTTACTATGGCAATTTCCTTCATATGACCATCATCAGGAAGATTGTGTTTCGAGTTAAGTAAAAACTTAAACTTAAACATATTCAAAAAAAAAAATTTCTAGCTCCCGAAAGCAACAATTATGCATGAACTTCAAACTTATTGAAATGATGTCCTTAGGTAATAGGTAATTTTTAGAAAAACAGCAATAACTTTTAAACCATCAGCAATAGGATCATAATATTAATATATATATATATATATATATATATATATATATATTTATATATATATATATATATATATATATATATATATATATATATATATATATATATATATATATATATATATATATATATATATATATATATATATATATATTATTATATATTATTATATATATATATATATATATATATATATATATATATATATTGTTTGTTATTTTGATTGGAAATTACTCCCTCTTTCATCTCCTTTCGTTTGGACGTCGGTTTTTGCGACACCCTGTATAAATGATAAATCTGAATTGCAAAAATTATCTTCGATATGTTGATCATTGATATAATACTGGAAAATATTGAAATACCTTTTCCTGCATATAAAATAACTAAATTTATGTTAAGATATTTCAAATTTTTCTAATATCATTTTAAGTGATTTTTTAGTTTGTTATTTAAATCTTTAAATCATTGAAAACCTCTAACATTTATTTGATCAACATTGTAGAGTATTTGTATACTCCAAGACATTATAAGAGGTTCACTGTTGAATTGATATAATTTCCTACTAAAATGTTCAATTTCAAATTTTAGGTTCTGAATGAGACAGGAGAACAAGATTTATGCTATTATAATTTTTTGTGTGCCCATCCAGTAGGCGTGATAAGCGATTTCAACCACGTATTTTCGAATACTGGCTATATCTTTTTGGGTATGCTGTTTCTCTGGATCACTTACAGAAGGGCGATTTTGCACCGGGATCTCGCATTTGACAGGGTAGAAAAAGCCAAAAATTATTTATTGTAATTTTCAATGATCTATTTACAGCAATATGGCATCCCACAACATTACGGTCTCTTTTATTCTATGGGAGTTGCGTTAATAATGGAAGGTGTGCTTTCGGGTAGTTACCATATTTGTCCAAATCATTCAAATTTCCAATTTGGTAAGATTGACATTATGTAGTATAAATAAAAATGATATAGTTATTTTCATTGTATTAACAATGATAGTGTTTATCGTAGTTTTGTTTTCTGATTCATTTTTTCATAATGCATAAATATGTATTATAAGAAAAACACAGGTTTGATTTTAACGATTACTATAATTGCATCTATATCGCAGCATTTCACCACACGGTGGCTTCATCAGGTAGAACTGAATACTAAAATCTCAGTTTTATAGTTTATATAGTATTCTGTATTCTGTATTTTTGGGAGTGCAGTCGAGACCACAGCACTTAGGTCCCATTGGGCCCTTTGTGCATCCTCCCCGGGAACATCACCAGCCTAGGCTCCCAACCATCCCAGTCGTTTGAAAAAGAGGGTGATTGCACCTAGGGGGATTTCCCTCAAGGTGGCTAAAATTGGCCACCGTTCACCTAGAATGGATTCTCGGAGTGACAAGACAGCGGGGCATTCACAGAGGACATGTTGTACTGTCTCGTCTTCCTGTTCACAGCCTCTGCAGAGAGGTGTGTCGCTTAATCCCATATTAAATAAGGGCTTCCGAAGTTGGCAGTGTCCCGTTAAAATTCCCACGACATTGCGTAGTTTTCCTCTAGGCATCGACAGGTAAGTCATTGCTGCATCTTTATTGGGATAATTTAAAAGTTCCCTGGCAAGTCTGCAGGTGGTTGTTTCATCCCATAGGATTTTGAATTTTTGATGGGTGTTCTCCTTCATCATTTGTGACTTTGCTGTCAGCGGTAGTAGGCTGGAAGGGCCAGGACCGAATATGTTCAGGCCGGCTGCTTTTCTAGCCAATTCGTCAGCTTTTTTGTTGCCATTGCATCTCGAGTGGCCTTTAACCCAGCACACCATAATTATTTGGTTTGTATGGGCTGCACCCGCAAGTGCTTGATGGCATTCCCATAGTGACTGTGAAGTTATTTTATGATTCTTCAGGGCCAGTAACGATTGTCTACTATCTGTGTAGATTTTAATGGTTTTGTTCGTTATGTTCCTACGAGCAATCTCGTTCGCGGCTATGGTTATGCCCGTTAGCTCTGTCTGAACTATATTGGCACATTTGTCCATGGTCCACTTAAGTTGAAATCGCAGGTGTCTCGAATATATTCCACAGCCTGCTCCTTTTTCTCGCTTTGATCCGTCCGTGAAAATATTGATCGTTCCTTCATCGGAGGTCTCATTTCCACTGTTTGTGTGAATTGAGTAGGATTTATCAAAAACAAATCGCGGGGGAATGCTGTCTGCCTTAACCTGTAGCAGGGGCATCGTAGTTTATATAGTAAAGAAAAACAATAACAATAAGAAATGAAATAATGGTGTGAATAGTAGATAATCATTCAAGGGAACTTGAACTTATCAGAATTGATAGTTAATGTAGTACATCAGTTGCATCTGTTAATTTCCAGAGTTTCCTAAAAGTTCAATGTATATTCCCATCTAATGAATGATCGAAATAATTAGAATCCCTGTTATTGTTTTCAGAACATAGTTTAAGTTCTTTGATCATTTTTTTAAAAAGTTTTTATGTATTCTACCAATATACATTTTGTTATAATCACCATATGACAATTTATATAAATATATATATATATATATATATATATATATATATATATATATATATATATATATATATATATATATATATATATATATATGTGTGTGTGTGTGTTTTTCTAATATGTAATATTGTTATGGATTGTAACCAAATGACTTGCTTATCATAAATATGTGGTTATATTAGTATCCTTAGCATATAAAATTTCAAAATGTTATCACTTTTTCAGATTCTAGTTTTATGTATGTGATGGCTGTTCTTTCTATGGTGAAATTATATCAAAACAGACATCCAGATATTAATGCTACAGCTTATTCAACCTTTGGAGTTTTAGCACTTGCCATTCTACTTGGTTTGTATAATTTATTTTTCAAATTTTAGAGGCATTGTTTCCGTAAATTAGATTAAAACAGTAAAGTTTTCTCAAAATTGTTATTTCACAAAAATATAACAAAAAAAGTCGAGAGGTGTCGTAGGACACCCTGTTGGAACAAAGTTCCTTTCGATATTTATTACATATTGAATAGCAGGGCGAATGAAATAAATTCACAACTCATTGAGAGTTTAAATGGAAAAAAAATCAAAATTATTTATATTGGGATTTATATATTACTTCAAGAGCAAATCGAAATTATTTAAAACAATAATTTCTTTAGGGCAGCAAAGTTTATTCAGAATTTAATAGAACAAAAACAATATTCTCATTGGGACCATGTTCAATATAACATATTTTCGTATAACAATGTTAACATGAAAACATATAATGGGAACAATGAATAATTATCCTATCACAACAGTGGCTCAATATAATCAAAAGTTTATAGTTGTTTTGATTTTATTTTTCAGGTATGATTGGCATTTTAAACAGCAATTTTTACTTTTGGGTTTTATTCACAATTATTTATATTCTAACATGTCTATTCCTAAGTCTTCAAATCTACTTCATGGGTTGCTGGAAGTGTGGTATGTCCAAACTTTATTCTGTATGTCAATTTTTCTAATTCTTTTTGTACATGTTCATAGATAGAGGAGCTCCTATCAGAGTCTACAGGTCCATTCTAACAGATTTACAAGTTGGGCCTTTGAATGTTATAAAGCCGGTACACAAAGGTATGACAAATGACAACATTCGAGTTGAAACTAACTAAACGTTTGACTTTTAAGCGAGAATGATTTTGCTGATTATTGGGAATATATGCAATTGGACCCTTGCTGGTTGGGGTCTCTACGATCATCAGAAGGACTTTGCTCTCTTCCTGTTGGCCGTTTTCATGGCGAACACGCTGCTGTATTTCTTTTTTTATATACTAATGAAGGTAACCAAGATCAATCTGCAATGAAGGATTCTTCAATAACTTCGTTTGTTACAGCTGATCCATCGGGAGAAAATAAAGTATGTTACATGGTTCTTCCTTTTTTGCGCTATAACATGCGCTTTGTCTTCAATGTATTTCTTTCTGCATAAAAGCATCTCTTGGGCGGTGAGTAGTATGAATTTTTTTCAATTTCCTAATTAACTTCCAAATTAATAATTTATTTCTCTTTAAATATTAGTTTAAAAGTATTTATTCATTTATTTAGAACATAAAATTGACATAAAGTAAATTCCAGAGAAAAAACAAGTACCCTATATGTGGACGTGGCATGTTATATACTTTCTAAATAATAACTACCAATTATAAAATCAATCTGCATACCAGAAACAAAGCAGTTACTACAAATTTACTAGCAGAACTCCCAACGCTAATAATTGTTCTTTGCCCAGTCTTTAGCTTATGTCTCAAAACCTACTTTCCATGGTTTACTGTTTTTAACGCATTAGGTAGTCTATTAAACGAATGAATAGCTACCCAGAGCTCTTATTGCTAATAGTTTTCTTCAGGGTGGTTAATTCTGCTTTCTCCAAGATATGTTTCGCTTGACATTATTATAAATTACTCATTTCTCATTCCTCGTCACTACTCGCTTCAAAATTGCGTTTACAAAGCTACTCGCAAACGGAAATTAGATCCATCAGATTTTTCTCAGTTTAATCGTGGGGAACCCATACATCAAAACGGTGTATGTAACCAAACATCACAAAATGCTTGTGGATTATGGATTTCGACATATTTAACATTTCTGCTGTTTTCTAGCGTGGGTTATTCTAGATCAGTGTTTTAATGCTATCTTCATCTGTGGTATGGGGCCTACCCCATACCACAGATGAATCATTGAATGCCTCAAGTGCACTTTGATTTCTTCCATATTCAGAGGCGTATAAAATTGACAAAAAGTAACGTATCGTAAGAGAAAGTCAAGTTAGGTTCCGTACATAGGGTAGAAAACTGCAGACCAATAAATGATGTATGTGTATTTTCGAAGATAATTGAGATATTGTAAAAAAGGAAATGAATAACTATATTAATAAGTACATAAAGTTACACGATTTTCAGTATGGGTTTCTGCAACATATCAGTACAAATCTTGCTACCTTGGATTGAGTAAATTTAATTTCAAGCAAGTATCAGTAAATATAATAGTCCCACCGACTGCCATGAATATAATACAAACCTTCATAACTCTTAATTCAGAATATGATGGATTGTTATTAATAATATGAAAAATAACTTTTTCATTTAGGCTTACTAACTTATATAAACAATCTCAACTTTGTTCTGTTAGTTAGAGTTATTGGCAGGTCTTTTGTTTCTGGATTAAGGTTTGGTTGTTAAACGTGGCAACGTTGTTTTGTGAATTGACAAGAGGCGCGAGACGACGAGCGCGGGGGATTTTGACGGTTGTTAAGAGACGATCGTATTGTATGAATAACACGCAATATATGGCTGAGTGAGAATAACATTGTTTTATTTGAACGAACCCGATGATCAAACATGGTGGCAGCGGTGGGATTTCGTGTGTAACGGTGAAAGAATCGTTTATTTTAGAATGGTATAATTTCGAGTTTTCGTTTTGTTTTCTAACATAACCTACTAAGTCGTCATGCCTAGAACCGAAGCTCAAGAGGAAACAGATAAAAATAAAATGGCACAGCCCCAAGTAGTCAATTTCACCGCTCCAGTTAGTGTAAGCCCGCCGGATAAATTTCCCTTTTCTTCTCCCGGTACGTGGATATCAACTTTCATTACACCATTTGGGAGGTATTTTTTTAAAAGAGTCCCTTTCGGAATAAATTGTGCGCCAGAGTATTTTTCGTTACTACTAAATAAAATTTTGACAGGAATTCAAGGGGTCATAAGTCATATCGATGATATTCTCATTTATGCACCGACCCTAGAGCAGCATAATCAAAGCTTAGAAGAAGTGTTGAAACGCATTGAGGCAGAAGGGCTAACTTTAAACGAAGAGAAATGTGTTTTTGCAACACAGTCTCTAACATTTTTAGGTCACCAAATCTCAAACCAAGGCATCAAGGTGGACCCAGATCGCATTATAGCCATAAAAAAATTTCCGGAACCTAAAAACAAAAAAGAGGTCTTACAATTTTTAGGCATGATTAATTTTTCTAGTAGATTTATCCCCAATCGATCACAAACTCTAGAGCCACTAGAAAAAGAATACGCAATTTGTTTGGGACATTGCTCAGAGACAGTCATTTGAAAAAGTAAAAACATTATTGCAGAATAGCCCAACTTTGGCATATTTTGATCCGACTAAGTTGATATCGGTTTCCGCGGACGCTTCTTCATATGGGTTAGGCGCTTGTCTAATACAAACAAAGGAGGGCAAAAACGAGATTGTAGCTTATGCTTCGCGTTTACTTTCGGACACAGAGCGTAGATATGCCCAGATTGAGCGAGAAGCGCTCGCCCTTGCCTGGGCGGCGGATAAATTTTCGGAATACGTCACAGGAATACCGATTTTGTTTCAAACAGATCACCGACCTTTAATTCAGGTACTTCAAACCAAACCCATTGACGAGTTAACACCGCGTTTACAACGTTTTAGAATTCGGCTAATGCGATATAACTATAAAATTTATTATTCACCAGGTAAAGACTTGGTTGTGGCCGATGCTTTGTCCCGAAATTTTTCGGTCAATCAGCAAAAACCGTGTGAAGATGAACTGGCAAATGAAATAGAAGCGCACGTTAAACTTATAGTTAGTTCGGTACAAGTAAAACCACATTTCCTAGAAGAAATAAAAACAGAGCAAGCAAAAGATGGGACCTTAGTCAAACTTAAAGAATTTACAGAAATAGGATGGCCCAATAAAAGCTCTTTGAGTAGTGATCTGTTGCAATTTTATCCATATAGGGACGAAATTTCATTTTCAGAGGGGTTTTTGTTGCGAAACCTAAGAATTATTATTCCACCTTCTCTACAGTTAAAATGTTTAAATTTTATTCATCAAGGTCACATGGGAGTAGTTAAATGTCGACAGAGAGCCAAGTCCTCTGTTTGGTGGATTGGCCTTTCCACTCAGATTGAAAATTTGGTTCGAAACTGCCCTCAATGTGTTGAAAATAGGATAAACATTAAAGAACCGTTTCTGAAAAACTCAATTCCGAACCGTCCGTGGCAACAGATTGCCTTAGATTTATTTAAATGCGATTCATGGTACTTGATAGTCACCGACTATTATTCAAGATTCTTTGAAATCTTTAAATTGACAAAAATGACTGAAAATGTTATAATTGAAAAGTTGAAAGAATTATTTTCACGATATGGTATCAGTGAGACTGTTCGGTCTGATAACGGTCCACAATTTCAGACAGAATTTAAAAAATTTGCTCGTGAGTACGATTTTTCTCATATAACTAGTAGCCCTTACTTTGCACAATCAAATGGCTGTATCGAAGCAGCTGTTAAAATTGCAAAAAATCTAATTAAAAAAAACACAGATATTCATTTGTCTTTATTGTCTTATCGCATTACCCCTCTAGAGTGTGGATTTTCCCCAAGTGAGTTATTGTAGGGTAGAAAATTGCGAACACCATTACCAGTGTTGCCAAGCCTATTAAATAAAAAGATAAATGTTGATTACAATTCTTTTCGGGAAAAGGAGGGTGTTGCGAAGGACAAAATAGCCCAACAGTTTAATAAAAGACACCGGACCCGAAACTTACCTGATTTAGTAGTTGGAGACTATGTCTGGGTAATAGATTTACGTGTTTACGGAAAAGTCATTGAAGTATTAAATGAACCTCGTTCATATTTAATACAAGCCAACAATCTTGGTATTTATCGCCGAAACAGATATCATTTAATTCCCGCACCTTACTATACTGAACCAAACTTTACTCCGGCATATGCAGCTCCTTCTAATTATAATTTTAAGAATAAATGTCAACCTAGTAATAGATCTGTGCTTCCGGAAAATAGTGAGTCGCAAGATAGTGTCGAAGTGGAAAACTCGGACAGTGCTCCTCAAAACTCTTACAGTGAGACTCCTGGGGAAAAGTATGTCCCAAGTACCCCTCCCAATAATAGACCTTTGCAGAGTGTTTCTCCAAACCGACCAAAAAGATTTGTTAAGCAACCGGCTTACCTGAATGATTATGTTCTTAATTAATTTTTAAGCTTGTGAGAGGAGATGTTCTGTTAGTTAGAGTTATTGGTAGGTCTTTTGTTTCTGGATTAAGGTTTGGTTGTTAAACGTGGCAACGTTGTTTTGTGAATCGACAAGAGGCGCGAGACGACGAGCGCGGGGGATTTTGACGGTTGTTAAGAGACGATCGTATTGTATGAATAACACGCAATATATGGCTGAGTGAGAATAACATTGTTTTATTTGAACGAACCCGATGATCAAACAAACTTTCAAATAAATTAATAAAAAACTTTCTCTTGCAGAAAACTCCGGCAGAGTCTCGTCAGTACAATCAAGAGTGCAAGTTGTTGAGATTTTACGATTACCACGATATATGGCACTTTTTGAGTGCCGTTGGTATGTTCTTCACATTCATGGTACTGCTCACCCTCGATGACGATCTCTCGCACAAAGACAGATCCGCCATTCCCGTGTTTTGAAAATAGGAAAGCATAAAATATACCAAAAAAATCCTCGTATAAGTGAATAAAAATACTTTATTCGCGCTTCTGACAAAGAAAGTAGCGCCAACTTGATGAGTGCTGCTTATATTTATTTTTAAATTTAAGTTTCCAAGAACAAATTTACACATTTTTCAAGCAAGAAAATATCTAATTATTAACCAAACAATATTAGATAAAACACTTCGCGTGATTCCACTAAAATATTATATAATATATAAAAATATTTTAGTTAATAATTTAAAAAATGTTCCACCAAGCGTTAGAAAATATCTGTTCAAACTAGTGAAAAGTTTGAAATTGTGAAATGTACATATTTGCAACTAGGCCGCCCATTTAGTGCAAATCAAATACTAGAGTTTATAAACTAGATTACTTAAGTTTAATACATTTTAAATGAATTGATGAGTTTCAAAACAGATTTTAAGGAGTCAGTTGTAGTGCGTTCAAATAGGGAAAAGTAATCTTTCAAATAAAGGTTATTCACTATCTTCTTCACAGGGAAAATATCATTAATCAATATTATGCTATAGATTTTATAATTTTTATGTAGGTATCATAAATAAAATAAATTCCAGTATAGCTTAAAAAAAGAATGAATATTTCCAGATCTTTCTAAATTACAAATTATAAATAAATTGATATGTTATAAACTTTCTGAAACAACTACTTTAAGTGATTGACTTTATTTTTCACTAATATTCAGATAGTGTAAAATTGTTTTCAGCAGATAACTCAACCACATTAGTTTTTAAGATATTTAACTTTACATTGAATGTTGTGGCAGATGTTATACACAAGAAAGACATTTAGGTACTATGGTGCCACGCCAACATTAATAATCGATTGTGATATATATTTTTAATAATAATTATAACATCTCTTAGATGTTTTGTTTATTCTTACATTTTCAATAGAGTTATTATAGTTCTTAAAATAAACTTTGCTGTGTATGAACCAGACTTCCTTAGCATTCTATGTATTGTTCCTTGAAAGAAATAATTGAACTACTTGAAGCTATTGATGCTTATGTATAACTGAGAATTTGTTAATTTCCAAAGATTATTTCATATAGATTCAATTTTTGTTAAAGTGCGAATCCACAAAATAATTTATTCATAAAAAGGTTTATAAATTTCTCATGAAATTGATATTGATTTGATGTTGACCTGCTTAATATGAATATTGTTTTTTTTTTTGTGGTAACGTTTTATATTGTGATATTAAATATGACATAGCGAACGAGTTTTACTAGAATAGTGTAGTAGTCATTGAGGAACGAATATGTGTTACTCATTATATTTGATCTGTATTGAACCTTAAATGTTATCATTATCCGAAAGGAATTTAAAACTGAATGAAATAAACTTTTTTGAATTACATTTATTTAATGCATTCAAGCAGTTAAAAAATAAGTACAAATACCCAATTAATTAAATTAGCTGGATATTTTGAAATGACTAATAATGCTATGTCTGATGAAAAAAATGTGTTGTTCATTTTGTCTTAAGTTTAGTGTTTTTATTTTGACTGTTCAATAATGTTGAACTAAGTAATAGGCGAGTCCTGTGTTAATTTTAAAGTGTCTTTTTGATGCCTTTTTGGCGTTATCATTTCGAGAACTAAATAATAGTCCTATTCCCGAGAAATAAACATTAATTTCAACAATTTTTTTATATCCATAAAATCATCTTTTTTTTAGTAGAAGATCTGAAAATATGGCTCCTGTTACTTTGTTAATCCTTCAATTAAGATGTTTTCAGAACAAACACAATGAACGAATGCCAAAAGCAGTATTGAAACCATAAATAGTCCCTACTCGGTGAGTAGTCAGTTATGAAATTACGGAAAGAAAGTATAAATTATCTCCCTAGGATGTCCCTCACGGTGCACCATTTTATACCGAACACCTTATTTCACTCTACGTGAATTTTTTACACATTAATTACAGTTGCAGAACTCAAGTTATGAGGGTGTGGTGTAGGGTGTAGAATTAGTCTAAAGCTGCACCATATTAATTATTTTCGTTTCAGAACTTTTCTCTAATTAATTACAATAAATTACAACCATTTCCGGATTCATTACAATTCCAAAAATAAGTAGCGCATCGAAAAATTATGACAATAAATAAATATAAGGATTTTCATTTATTACAATAGTCCACTCGGTTTTATGGATACAAAAAATGGCCAATAGGATTAAGAAAATAATAACAGAGAAGCTGCAAGTGAGTGGGGTAGTGTAATAATTGAAATGAATTTTAAGGAGACAAAAAATTATAGAATTATCGAAAATAAGATAGAAATACAGGGTTTTCAATTTATTACACTACCCCATACTCACATGCAACTTCTTTTTTTATCATTTTCTTAATCCTGGTGACCATTTTTTTGTATCGACAAAACCGAGTGGGCTATTGTAATAAATTGGAAACCCTGTATTTCGTATTAATTCTATTGTTTTTGTCTCGTGAAAATGCTTATCAATTATTACAGTACCCCACTCACTTGCAGCTACTTTCTTTTTATTTTCCCAGTCCTGCTGGCCATTTCTTGTATCGAAAAAACTGAGTGGATATAATAAATATAATAATTTTATGATTTTATTGTCTTGTGACAATTCTTATCAATTATTACACTACCCCACTCAGTTGCAGCTTCTTTTTTATTATTTACTTAATCGTGCTGACCTTTTTTTGTATCGATAAATCCGAGTGGGCTATTGTAATAAATTGAAAACCTTGTATTTCTATCTTTTTATTGATAATTGTATTGTTTTTTGTCCCGTGAAAATTCTTATCCATTATCACACCATCCCACTCACTTGCAGCTTTATTATTTTCTTAATCCTGTTGACCATTTTTTGTATCCATAAAACCTATTGTAATAAATGAATATCCTTATATTTATTTGTTGTCATAATTTTTCGATGCGCTACCTATTTTTCGGAATTGTTATGAGGCCGGAAATGGTGTTAATTAATTACAGAAAAGTTCTAAATCAAAAGTAATTAAATAAATTCTACACCACACCCTCATAACTTGAGTTCTACAACTGTAATAAATTTGGGAATAGGTGTAATAAATTGTAATTAATGTGTAAAAAATTCACGTAGAATGAAATAGGGTGTGGGGTATAAAAGCTGGTGCTTCGTGAGGGACATCGCCCTAGGATGGATGCAAGTTAAATACTTGTGTGTATGACAGATTTGAAATCGTGGTGTCCATTGATAGAAGCAACTGATTTTTTTGGATTGTTCAAATTATGTAATTTTTTTTAAATATGGCGGAACTGGAATAGAAGAAATATAAATCAGATTTTATTTTTGGCATGAAAGTCTAATCTGCTTATTTCACCATTATAATTAGTTGCATTTCCCCCGAAAATAATAGACACTGTATCGAAGTGAAATGGGGAAGGGGTTTTAGACCTTTTGCATCACGATTTTCGAGAGTTTTTTGATATATATATATATATTTTTTTTTTTCTTTTTCTCCATTACATATTGGCATCCCCGGCGGCCTCACATAAGACCAAATGAGCTGAAATTTGGGTGGTTCCATGATGCACTATCATAATTTGGTTAAATTCTAGTATCTTCAAATGGATGGAGAGATATATGAGCGAAAATCTTTCAAACTGGTGGCAAAGAATGTGAGAATTATCTACATCATGTCCGAAATTCAGGCTTCTAGGAAGCTGCAAAGCTCCCAAACTCCCTCCCAAATTGAGTTTAAAAGGTTCAAAATTAATATAAATCAATAGTAGATTGAGTTGATGCTAAAAGCCTTTTGGCGGTATACATTTTTCCCTCAAATAGAAATTTTTGGTTTTTCGTATTGGTCGAAAATTTGTGGATCTCCACAGCTGATCCAAATTAAGTTAGGAGGTTGAAATTTCTTGTGTAGATCGAGTTATTTTTGATGACGCAACTCCAATCTTCGGCTGATCAAGGGTTTCAATTGATTTCCTCTTATACTGATGCAATTTTTATGTTGAAATTTTGTTAGTTTTTGAGGATTCGAGCATTGCGCAACTCCAAATTCAATTGAAAGACTGTAAATAAGTACGTGAATTCGGTTGATGTTATGGAGATGCTATTTAGGGATTTGAAATGTTCTTCCTCACTGCCGCAATTTTTATGTAGAAGGTTCATGCGTTTCTGCAGGTATTCAAGCTTTGGTATCTCTTCAGCACCTCCACATTCACTTAGGGAGTTAAGAATTTGTATGTAAAAAAGAACAAAATTGAGGGGAAAATGCGACCTTAGTGATGGAGTTTTTTATTCTATTTTTATAAACACTGTACCTACATATCTTATGTTTTCAAAACTGCAACTAAATGAAGGTATACGCGCATTTATCGGAAGCGTCGCGAACGGAAGCGTTGCGAAGAAAATATTGGACTCTTCGCCCGAAAAGTTTACATTAGTTTCAATGGCAGCCCGCGCACTACGGCGTCGCGAACAGAAGAGTCGCGTCAGTCGACGCGCGAATTCTCTTCGGACCAACTAGGAGTCGTTTCTCTTGACGCTTCGCCACAATGCGCGGTGACAGGCGTCGAGAAGATTCAAATGTTTCTTGATTCTTGTCTTATTTTTCAGTTTGTAGTTCAAAAACCTTTCCCTCTGACATACAGAAATATTGGAAAATTCTTCATCTTGTATAAGATCATTAAAGAAATGATGAAATTAACCGTAAAGGTTTACGCGCACTTATCGGAAGCGTCGCGAACGGAAGCGTTGCGAGACGAAGAGTCATTTAGCTGATGTCCGCGCACTTGGCCGAAGCGTCGCGTCACTTCTCGAACGGCTCGGCGAGAATTTTATTTATTTATGCATTTGAAATTTGAACGAATGCAGTACGTTGTCTAGTGAGATACGATGAGCACCCATTTTAAATTTCAATCTGAAAACCAATTTTTACAATCATATCAAAAATATTTAAATTACCTTTAATTAATGTCTCTGCACGGCTAGATACTGAAAAAGAAGAATATTTGCCAACAAATTTAGCACCACTTCCTACCAAATACTGCTACAGACTGCAATATGAGATAAGAATCAACGAATATTTGAATCTTCTCGACGCCTGTGACCGCGCACTGAGGCGAAGCGTCAAGAGAAATGACTCCTAGTTGGTCCGAAGAGAATTCGCGCGTCGACTGACGCGACTCTTCGGTTCGCGACGCCGTAGTGCGCGGGCTGCCATTGAAACTAATGTAAACTTCTTGGGCGAAGAATCTTCGCGACGCTTCCGATAAGTGCGCGTATACCTTAAGTGTCTATATTTTGGTTTATATTTGGACCCAGCATTTCTTCTTGTTTTTTCTTCTTCTTCCATAGTGACAATTAAACTTAATACAAGAAGATCCTCTTCCGACGAACTGCTCATCGTACCTCACAAGACAACGTACTGCGTTGTTTCAAATGCTGAAATAAATGAAATTCTCGCCGAGCAGTTCGAGAAGTGACGCGACGCTTCGGCCAAGTGCGCGGACATTAGCTAAATGACGCTTCGTCTCGCGACGCTTCCGATAAGTGCGCGTAAACCTTTAACGTCGTCCGCGTAAATCTACAAAAAAAAATTGAATTTTATTTAATCTGTATTACTCTACATATTTTTCAGATGGAGGTTAATGAACTAGGTATTTGATATGGTTGTTATAAATACTTCACAATTGACCTATTTTAAATTGAACAAAATTTAATTAGATTATTTGAAATTGATAACGTTTGTTATATAAAAAAAAACAATCAATATAGTATAATTTACACATAAAATGGGTTTCGATAAGAGTATCTCAAAAACTCTTGAAAATTACTTGGGATGAAATAATTAATTTAAAAGAACATCATAGATAATGAATAAAGTATTAATTACACATTTTTTTTTTCGTTGCCTACTATAGGTGCTGTAGATGACGTAAAGCTAGATGCATACTCACTACACTTGGGTTGTTTTATGTAGTCTCCGTTATTTAAAGGTGCACTAATAAGGAATATACAGAATGTAAAACGAAAGTGACAGCAAATAATTATATTGCTGAAACTACTGGAAATTAGCTTTCTAATGTTTTTCCTTCTGAAGGTCTCATAGGTGCTCATAAAGTACGATGAAAAAAATTATCGAGCTTATCTTACTTTCTTTGCTTAAAACTCAAATTCATAATACTTCATGACAATAGAGACCTGTTAGTCTATTCGTCGAAGGACACCAGGTATCACGCTCACACAATGTTGTCAGGAAAAATGGCTCAATATATGTACAGAGAAGTATCTTTTTCTACGAATGTCAATAAAAACCATCATTCTATGTTCAAAAGTAATTGCGGAACATAGTGCATTGTTTCATACCTATTTTCATTGTGCTTCTATCACCATGGTGAGTGAACTACAAAGTTCACATTGTGCACGGGTATTTTTACAAAGGTGGCGTTAATCGGCGCCGCGTGTTTTTTTGTGGAACGTCAGATTGACATTTTTTTAAATCTTAAAAGGAAAAATATTACTTACCCCATTTTATGTGACAGTAACATTCGTAGAAAAAGTATAGTGTAAAACTCGCATGGAATGACCATTTCCTACTCTTATGATTTGCCGCACTCGCCTGCGGCTCGTGCTGCAAACGTCATACTCGTAGGAAATGCATGTCATTCCATGCTCGTTGTACAATATACTATTCGTTTATGTTTTCTCACTGAAGCTAAATGGGCTGTGACGTCATATAATTTTTTTTATGCGTAACACTTTATAACGATGCAAAAACCACAAATTATTTTATGGAACCAACCTAACTTTATTTGCTTTAGACTTAAATTCATCAATTTTATGACAATAGAAAGGTTATCTGTCAATTTATTCGTCACGGAACAATAGGTATGACGCTCTATCAATGTTGTCGCGAAAAATGACTAATATGTACAGACGAATCAGTCATTTCATTCATGTTTTGTCATAGAATTTGTTTTCTATGCCACTCCAAAACAATGCAAAAACCACAGATTATGTAGAACCATTGAAATTTAAATGGTACAGCGCAATTAAAACGATTATAATTTATTCAAAAATTATTGGGTATAGTAACAAAAAATACACATATTTGTTCAAATTTATACTTGTAGTAGCAATACAATCGCCAATACCCGAGTCGCTAGCTTGTGAGAGAATTTACGAACATCACAAGTTAGGGTCTCAGGGAACAGGCAAGTGAGCCTTCTGGACCTGCAAAAGTACATACACTCTCAAAAAAATCAAATAATAATCAACATATTTGCCATAAAAAATTTACAAATCATTATGACACAAATAATGCATACTTCAAATTCGCACATAATTTGAAGTAGATCATCATTATAGTATAAGGTAGAAATCACGAAATGATATTATAAAACCGAGGCAATGGAAAATAAATTCTGAAATTTTTAAATTTAAAGATGGCTATGCATGGCAAACTATGTGAAGAATATTTGTTCTTATTGATCTTAAGAATAAATTAATAATTTTTTTAAAGATTTTATATTATTTTATTTAGTACCAATTTAGTACAATAGCAGTTAGTGATTAACTGTTTGGGAGGAAATATGACAAATAAACTCATTTCTGTTTCAGAAAATAGTTATTGAATGTGATTCTACTTCAAAAAACATGCGTTGAACTTGAAGGCAGCATGTTTGAAGAAAAATATCAATTAGTTAGGTAATTTAATCTACTTATTACAGGCAAAAAATAATTATTGAAGAATTAAATACATCCAAATTCTTTGTAAATCATATATTTCACAGCAACTGCGATTATATTAATTTGGAATACATAAAAAATAAAATTCGAGTTTCAAAAATAGAAGCGAAATTAAGAAGGAGGCAAAACAGTTGAATAATCGGAGTATTCAGCAATACCCAGGAAAGTTAGCAGGATGTACAGTACTCCTCAAAGGGTGTAATACTTACTATACAACCTACTACCTCAAATGGACATTGCCATTTTCACCTATAATAAAAAATATCGAAAGAACCACAAAAAAAAAGTTGAAATAACAAGCTGATTAAAATTATAGACATCAATTGGTATATAAATACTAAGCTGTAGTCTCGTGAGTCCGTTTATCGAAAATCCACTTCTAACCGATATACTGCCGAAATTGATAACAAAAGAAGCAATTCGCCTAACTGAAACCAGCAGTTAAATTTCAACTTACTTGTGTTAGATAAACACTATAATATTCAAGTGAAATGAATCATCTTTTAATTTAGTGATCTATGCGAGTTTTTAACGGTATTCAAAATTTAAATTAATTGTCGACCATAACCTATTTCTCATTTACCATAACAGAAAATTCTAAACACTAATTAAACTAACAAATCGAAAAATTGAGTAAAAGCATTCCGATATATGAAAAACGTTGAAATAATTTTAGCTCTATCCTACGTCTGATGATTACAAATTTCGCGCCATTTATATCTGACCAAACCAAGGACATTTCGGTAAACGAATGCACGAGAATCCATCTTCACTCAAAGCATCTTCGTTGAACTGGAAGCGACTGTCACGTGCCGATTCATCTTCGTTCTTCCAATTTTGGCTGATTCAAGTTCGTCGACTGGTACCCGAGAATTCAAACTTGTGACAAAAAATACAAACACAAGTTCGGATCTACGGGTTCCACTTGACGAAAAAAAGATGAAGAAAAAGCGCACAGGTCCCAGCGAAAAGAATTTTCCTGCAACAAAAGAACGAGAACGTATTAGTTGAAAAGTCATCAAAGTTCGACGATTGTAGGCAAACAACCAGCTCGACTATATTTCGCTATTGTATAATAAACTGGCTACTGGCGCATTGTGAAACATTGTTAGAGGAGGAAACGAAGGATTCCCATGATTAGACGTTTGTAATTCGACATTTTGGGAGTGGTGTGATACATGACCTGAAATAGCTTTTTGAACTAATTACCCAATTATCGCCGATAAATAGATCGTCGTAAAATTCTGGAAGAGATGAAGTAAATGCTTTTTGGAGTGTAAAACATTTGGCTTCTAAAGCAAAATTACTGATTTCATAGACGGATGAATATATATGGCTTGTCGATTCGGTCATTTCGAGCAATTTTTTCATTATCGACAAACAAAATTTTTTTTTATAGTAGACAGCACTTTTATTTCTTATATTTCAATTATCGGAAAGAAGTCCTTTATAGCACATAACACTCCAGACACTTGGCGAATGAAAGCTATGCCGAAAAATGTTGTAAGAGTCAGGAAATCGGTGCTAGGCGTGCGCCTTAGTCGTATATACGTATTTGTTAAGAAACCGTACGACTCATATTACTATAAACCTCTGTTATTAATGAATAATTGTTAATTAAATGTAATAACCCTCAAGTCGTTATTAATTCATTTATATTTTATTAATAAAGAATGAATTGTGACAGTGATTCAGTGTAAGTTGAGGACAGCGATGAAGGAGTCAGGTAAGTACCAGTGATAGTAAATCTTAGTAAGATACTCTATATAAATATGAAGTTATAAAGTTCTAGATTTTACCCTCGGCTTCGCTCCCGTTGATGTTCTTAAATAACTGTCAAAGATCATTAAAAAAGAAAATAAAAAACAGGATTAAAACTAACCGTAAAAATCATAATTTTTTTTTCAATTTCAATTGCTTTTTGATGATTGAGCTCTCATTCATTAAGTTTATTATTTTTAAAAATACATTAAAAACATTGGTAAAACATAATAAGCGATACGCCCCCTACCGGTGTCCAATATTACTAGAGCATGGGTGATAGATTGCTTTGTTTACATCTGTTTACGTGTATTTTATATGAGAAGTTGTTGAGTTTTAATTGTATTGTGGATCGTTTACAACCGTTCAGAAGAGATGAATCACTATTGTTGTGTATCCTATTGTTCATCAAAAAACCAGACTCTCAGAAGTCCACCGTACTTTTAGGAGATCTGTTATACGTCAGGAAAATTCAAAAAATATAATAACTCATTACGTTCAAACCATTCAAGCAAAGTATTCATATTAATTTTTCTTTTATTTCATGTTGTTTCTTTCAGTTTTGCTGGTAAGTACTTAGTTTTGTCCATTATACTCAAAAATTCTTCAGTTCGCAATGAAAGTAGACATGTCACAGATGTTTTCTTGAAACTTTTGAAAGTTTTTTTATTTTTTAAATAAATAAGTGTTCTATCATACAGCCTTTTCATGAGGTATACATAGTTCCTTCAACCAATTAATTTATTCGTCCTCTACTTTATTTTATTATTGATTTTCATGTTCAATGATAAAAACTCAGTGTAAATTTCAGCTTGATGTAGGTAGGTTATCATCTACTGTTGAACAGAGATAATATTGTCCTCAATCGAAACACAATGAACCACTAGAAAATACGAAGTCCAAAAAAACACAAATTACGACGATAAACGTTCGAAAACTCAAAATGAAATGAGCGTAAATACCATTACCAATCAATGTGAACAGCTAATGGCCCATGCTC
Source organism: Cynegetis impunctata (assembly GCA_030704885.1). Lineage (NCBI taxonomy): Eukaryota > Metazoa > Arthropoda > Insecta > Coleoptera > Coccinellidae > Cynegetis > Cynegetis impunctata. Next base: position 557,839 of record JARQZK010000030.1, read on the forward strand.
TAGCACCGATATTAGCCGTTCCGGCGCTACGATCTTAATTTCGGACGCCAATAGTCAATTGAATAGTGAGCTGACCGTCGCTATTTACTTATTGGAACACCAGATGGCGTTGAATTCTATTCCGATTGCTCAAACTCTTCATCAGACGATTATGTATGTCCTTGATTAACAATATTGTGTCCTTTACTACACTTTTGAAAATATGTGTACAAAATTTCATGATGATCGGTCCAGTAGTTTACGCGTTAAAGCGTAACAAACAAACTCACATTCGCATTTATAATATTAGTTAGGATTTGAAAAAGTACATCAGTCCACCTGACGTTATTCCCAATTGAATATTGAACTCATCGCTAGTATTTGCTCACTGGAACGCCAGATTGCGTTGCATTCTATCAAATTGCTCAAACTATTCGTCGGACGATCATATATTTCAACATCGATTTTTTTAGCCCTTCACAAAGAATATTTTTCTTTATGGAGAGTTTCTTTAACTATACTTTTGAAAATATGTGTACAAAATTTCATATTAGTGTATAATACAGATTACGTATAATTTTAAGGATGAATTTTTTTTCTAAATCATTTCATTGTGGGAAGTTTCTCAACCTTCCTTAACCCTGGCTTTACTCAATTACTTTTTCCTAACATTTACATTCATAATAAAACATCCTAGTTTTCCTATAATTACGGGGAATGCGGCTGCGGCCGACTTTTGTTGCTAATTACGTGCCATTCGGTAGGCGCTGGTGAACTATCGTTTGTTTATGTACATTCAAGGCCCACTCCACAATTTACACACTTTGCCCACCCCAAAACGGACCAACGGTTAACCAGTCGATTCCCCCCCAAGAGTATCATCACACGTCCGAGCTGGGACTACAATTTGAGAGAAGAAAAAAGGTCAATGCTCCCGAGAACATGGCAATTTTTTTTTTATTCGCCCGCGTTATAACGTCTGGCCGTAGTTGCTAACCCGGCTTGCCCTGGTGTCTTTCTCTCTCTAGTCTCTATGTCCCACGGTGGCCATCTCGACGGCCGCCCGATGATAGCAGAAAGATGCTGCGCGACTCCAAACGTGGTGCCCTTTCGGGCCTAAAGGACGAAGCCGATGCAGGATTTGCACATCAGATAAATCAGTGGGAAATAAGGATATATCAAGAGCAGAAACAATTCCTACTCAATACTGAAAACCTAAATCAAATAATAAAATTTGCTATGCTGCATCGTAATCCAATTATCAGCTATATATAATCAATAAACAAAATATCATTCACAAACAATTTGTAGAAGTTAAAAATAACTCTGGTGCCAATGTTTTAATGAAATGGAAAATATTGAAAAACTATATAGAATCAGAGTGGAATTCGAAATCTGAATATGGCGAATACATTTATTTTTTGTAATTGTAAATTTGCTGTTTTTTTTGCAATATACATACACCCACACACACACACACATATATATATATATATATATATATATATATATATATATATATATATATACATATATATATATATATATATATATATATATATATATATATATATATATATATATATATATATATATATATATATATATATATATATATAGTATGAGGTTTAATGGATAGCGGCAAGGGCAGGATATTCAAAGACCTTTCTGGCTATGACCTATGTATTTCGATCTAATTTGTATCTTCTTCAGGGTCTATAAGAGAATAAAATAATTACAAAATCTGAAAATTCACAACAACATAATACATCTTACCGCCAATAGTCCTTGGTGAGTCAAGTTCCACCAGCATTTGTTCAATATACAATTACTTAATTTATTTAAAGAAAGAAAAAAGAAACATTCATCTTGTTACTTGTGTTATTAGTTTTGTTGGTTTTAAAGGCAAATATCAGAAATTTTTTCCAATATATTACGGTGAGTTATTTAATAGAGGTTAGGTTTGTAATCATCGAAATTAAATATTGCTGTCACTCACACTCTATGGATTATACTTCTATGTTCTTTTTTTGTTCATATATCATATCAAGACAATTTTAGCATGTTACATATATTTACACAGTCTTACATCTACTTTATTTTTATATTCTATTTTCTTTCTATTTATCCCACTCTTAAGTCCCACTTTCTATCTATTTCATATTTTAAAAGTGGGACTTAAGACTGTGTAAATATATGTAACATGCTAAAATTGTCTTGATATGATATATGAACAAAAAAAGAACATAGAAGTATAATCCATAGAGTGTGAGTGACAGCAATATTTAATTTCGATGATTACAAACCTAACCTCTATTAAATAACTCACCGTAATATATTGGAAAAAATTTCTGATATTTGCCTTTAAAACCAACAAAACTAATAACACAAGTAACAAGATGAATGTTTCTTTTTTCTTTCTTTAAATAAATTAAGTAATTGTATATTCAACAAATGCTGGTGAAACTTGACTCACCAAGGACTATTGGCGGTAAGATGTATTATGTTGTTGTGAATTTTCAGATTTTGTAATTATTTTATTCTCTTATAGACCCTGAAGAAGATACAAATTAGTATCGAAATACATAGGTCATAGCCAGAAAGGTCTTTGAATATCCTGCCCTTGCCGCTATCCATTAAACCTCATACTATATATATATATATATATATATATATATATATATATATATATATATATATATATATATATATATATATATATATATATATATATATATATATTTTATATAATATTTATCTACTTTAATTTAGTAATATGAATTTTATAGTTCTATAAATCATTTCGTAAGGGCACCTGTTACAGGGCTAGTGCTGTAATGAAAAAAAAAGGCAATAACCATGCGAAAGGTAACATAAAAAACTTGATTAGTAAACTTAATAGCGATGCATTTTTACAGGTGCATTCTTATTTTAAAAAATGCCTTTTGTCAAATATTTTTATTCATAGCTCAAAGTAGGTAAAGATTTGTACAATATTCTTGTTGTACACTCGATGTTTCATCAAACTCGGCTGACGCCTCGTTTGATAACTTTAACACCTCGTGTTATAATATGAATCTTTACAAAACTAATATTGTAAATAACTAATACAACATTCTTGACTTTCCTGCGTTATTTCCGGTTTTAATTTAATCCACAGTCTTCATGTCGTTCTAAGCCATCGACAGGAAACGTGGGCGACTTTGAAGTTTTTCAATTTTCATAGAAGTTCTTGTTTCTCCTTGAATTGTTTTTCGTTTACCATTTCAATTCCTAAACCATCACCTATGCCGTTCCAATCTTTTTCGACTAAATTTCCATATTTTGAAGTAAATGTATATGAGAAAACTTTTCAGAATTTACGCAACATGTGGCAACCCTCTACATATATTTCAAATGTAATATCGGAGATTGAGTAAAAACATTTTTTCTTCATCTACTGCTTAAAAGCAACATCACTACTTCTCGATAATTTCTTTCAAACAAAACTGAAGCTTTACAAATACATGCAAGAATTTGCAATTTTAGAGACACGTGAATATTCGATCGTCCGAGAACCCCCTTAGTCTGGCACATAGTCTCGTATCGGATCTTTCGAACTTGAGAGAGAACGGAGAAAGTGCGCCCCCCTACGGCCCTGCCAAATGAGTCTGACTGAAGCGTTGTCTGCCAGCAGAACTGTGGGATTTCTCTTTCCCAGCAAGAAGTCGACCAGAGACTTTGCCCCCTCGATTTCGATTATCGCACAACCGGTGTGGCTAACGAGACCTGCGAAGAAAATTTGAAAGAGAAGTGACTAGCAGGAAATGCCTTCCAAAAATTGAAAATTATTTTATATATGACTTCAATAATATGCTGATATATGCGTGCGAAAAATGTGTCGATGTTCGAGGGCGGAATTTTGAGCATTTATTAAATTAAAATGAAATGATATTTTAAATTGATCTTATCTCTGCTATTTTAGTTCATGCCATATCTTCAATCGATTAATACTCATGTTAAGTGCTAGTGTTATTTTCCGTTTTTCTGGATATCGAGTACAAATGGGCTGCAAGTTCTTGTTATAACTTTATCACAATAAACAAATTAAAAAGTTTTCGTTATTATAATTTAAACGTGCTGGCATTTTTTGGCATAACATAATGACTGATTGTTTCTAATTTATTTTGGTTGGATTGGTCATCCAGTAACATTAGTAATCATCTAAATTTTGGTTTTGTCTGACCTGTACTTTGTTCTATATCGATCGATTCAGTTCCCGGTGTGACACCTGTATATATATATATATATATATATATATATATATATATATATATATATATATATATATATACATATTTATATATATATATATATATATATATATATATATATATATATATATATATATATATATATATATAGGCTGATTAACAGTGGATGGCACATAGACGTTTTAGATAAACCATACAACAGATGGATCACTTTGCAAATTCAAATGCAATGGAGAGCATTTTCATACACTCTCCAAAAATAATAAACAAATTCATGAGAACTTCAATTGAATAGTTTTATTCTATCTTTTTTGTAGGTATTTGTAACTCCTGAAGTGACTTAAATGTCGATACTATTAGTAAATTGTCACAACGTTACTGTCAAATAGTGATCATGGCATGCTTACCAAATACCGAATGGGGGTAGCATGTTCAAGGAACATTATCACAAATAAATGCGTATAAGTCCGAAACTTGACTAGTTAGGTATACTTATGATCTACATCAGAGGTTCCCCAACTTTTTTTTCTCATAGAATACTTTGAAAATTTTGCTGGTTCCGGTGGACCCCCTGCAGCTGTATTTCTACCATATTCCCAAAACTCCACAAAAATATGAAGATTTGATCTAACTATGGAAATTTGCGTTGCGGCTGAGTAGCAACCACGAATTAAGTTTTCGAAAAAAAAAGTGAGAATATATTGATTAATTAATTAATTGAATTGATGGATGTCAAAAAATTGAAGTTGGCCAATCACAAAAGTGATTCCATCCAACTTTACTTTTTAGAAATCTATCCACAGCACAAGAAACCAATGAATTCTCACTTATTTTATTTAGAAAACTCCTCGCCCCCCCATTCGGAGTGGGAAAAATGAAAAGAGAAATAGTTTATATTTTTGTGTTGTATTTATTCAAATATGATAACAGTCGTGATATAATTAGACTTAAACGTTAATAACGTAACGTAAGTTCTGCAATGACAATCACAAAATAGTCATAATTTTAATGGGAAGGATGTTCTTGATGGATTGACAGCAAATTATCAATATTTGGCTTCAGTTTTGTTAGAAATAACCGCATATCTGCTCCTTTTTTTGCTAAAAAGTTGGTAACGACACTAAAACTTCTTTCGACACGATATGAAGAGGGAAACGCTATCATAAGCTTTTTTGCAGTTCCCAAAGTCCAGGATATTTTTCGAGTATTTCTGCCTGCATCCAAACTGTTTAATACTATTTATTAAAGTTCATCTTCAGCACTATTAGTGCTAAGCTTGAGTAGCTTCTCTTGTAATATAACATTCTCCGCTTCCGTTTCATCAAATGGATTTTTGATCCATGGTGGTATTTCTATCGTCAAAATATCTTCAAAAGTGATTCTGCAGTCATCATGCAGGGCAATTGAATGTTGAACGTATGTCTGAATATTCTCATCAAGGCATTCTACCTGCGACAAAGTACTTACTTTTCCCGATACTGGCAAACACTATCATCGATTCACTTTAATTTACTTTTCTTCTTGAAATTCAGGAAACAAATGAGTAAGTTTAAGCATAGGCATTCGTATTCATATTGGGAAAGAATCAAACAACTTCATGCAATATTTCAAGCAAGATAGGTGAAGTCAAGCCAACATTTTAGTTCTTCACTATCGAAACCAGATAAATTTTCGTGGACCCCGCTTACGAATTGTAAACCCCCATTATGTTGTCACGCCAACGTAGACCCCCCTCGAGTATCCCGTAGACCCCTGGGGGTCCACCTGGACCACTTTGGGAATCAATGATCTACATAAAAAAAAGCGAATTCCAGAATTCCAGCAGTTTTCCGCATTTTCAATAATTTCAGGTATTCCTCTTGAAATAATTTTGAATAATTTTTTAAGCAAATGAAATAACTGTATTTTTCTCAGCACCCTGTATTGAAGTAACAGAGATTAGGCTGAAGTGTACGAAGCACCCAAGTATCACCAAACTCCAACCCAAATTTCGATATCATAGTATTTCTTAACTCCAATATATCAGCGTTTTCAGAGGTCTTGATTTCCGAAGAAAAAAATGAAAATAACATTTATTTCGATCAAAGAATAATATTAGAACATTCGACGTCGGCGCCACACACTGTTTCGCTCTGCAACGAGCTCATCATGTCCCATCCATTGACCGAGTAAACAAAGACCTCGAATTCACATAACCACCTAATCGTTTATAAGAACAGCACTAAATACATGCGAAAAATTTAAAGCGCTGTCTATCGGAAACCGATAAGTATCTCAGTTTATGCCAAACAGAAACTGCAAACGTTCAAGAATAGATCCAAAACACGAAAAAATCTCAGATTTATAGTTTAACAATTATTATCACACTTGCAATGTTCATGTTCAAGCCGCTAAAAATTATTAATTGAATATTGCATAACTTATTGAAAAATCGCGATAAAAATTTGTTCCGGCGGACTATTGTTCATTCACCTATTCAGTAAGTGCCTGAATTTTTTAATTTCTTAATTTTCATATTTAATAGATATTGTTAATATTTTTTTTTTGTTAAATACCCCAAATGGGAGTGACTTGCGCAAGCCAGAGTACACGTTCTCGGCCATATTTTCAACTCGATTTTGAAAATTCCAACGGATATCGATAAAACACATGATTTCATTAGGGAATTTGAATTCCGAATTTTTACCAACGAAGAATAAAAAAATATAGCGTTTTTACCCCGAGGTGAAGCTAAATTCTCATTACAAAAAGTTGGGATCTGGTCCGATTTTAAAAATTCCAACGGATATCGATAAAATACATATGATTTCATCAGAGAAGTTTTGTTCCCAATTTTTTCCCAACGAAGAATAAAAAATTATAGCGTTTTTTAGATAGGCATTACGACATGCGCATGCGCCAAGGTCGATACGTACGAAGTCCTACAAATCATGCGTCGAAGTGCTCTGTGTGCCACGGTAACCAAGCGACGTTGATAGCTTAAGCTTGATTCTGCGTCTGTGTCTGCTTCCCATCCATAGAGATATCTTATCAATTTGATTCATAATTTGCAGCATAATGAGCCGGGATAGGATATTCAAATTCGACAGTCAAACAATGAATTTTTTTGCTAAATTTTCACGGATTTTATTCGTAATATCGACTTATTAATACATTTATTGCAATTTTCCTTCATTCCATTCGACTTTCATTGTTATTTAATTTATATAATAGGTACATTCAAAAAATATTGACGACATGCACATGCGCCGAGGGGTTTTATCATTCCTAGTGATACGCAGTAGGGTGTCCTTCATTTTGTTATATACAGTTCCGCGGCGACTTTTCTTCTTTTCAAAAATCTCAATTAGTTTTTAAGATATTTGGAAAAAACCGAACACTCCATTTTTTTTCAGTGAATTGTTGATTTATAACTTTAACAATTTGTGCGAGCGGAACTTAATTTTTTTCAAAAATCGTCTACATTCTATTACAAATCGAATATTCATATTTTTCCGAGACTGCTGAAAAAAATTGAACAAAAAAGCTGCGTTTAGAGGTAGCTGATTAGCTTTTCTGTTCCATGAAATGGAAATATAGTCCTCCAGGATAAACTGACCAAGAGGGAGAGTACGTACAAGTTAAAAGACGTACCACTCCAGAAAAGCCTCAAAAAATCAGTTCAATAGAAGTTCAAGATGCCTTTATGCTCTTCAGATTCCATTAAAACAACATAATTTTATAATATATTCCATCCATAATTACGAAGTACAATAATTTTTTTCAGAAGTGGTGGCTATACTTTATATTATATTAGAAAATCGTATTGGACGTTAGCATCTCTTCAGTTAATACAAGTGTTAAATGATAGTGGAGAGGAAAGCCAAAAAGTAAAATAACACTTCTTCTGAACAGTTGGTAACACTTAGTAATATATTGTAGCGAGTATCCTCTCCAAAGTTTGTTACGTCTATGATAAATCGTCGTCTACCGCGAAGATTCTCGAACAATCCAGACCAGACAGGAGGGAACATTCGAGAGACGTCTTTTATGGCTATGATGGCTCATCAACTGTTAACAGAAGAAGATTCCGGAACCATCGAAAACGGAAAGTCTGGAGCGTTCTAGAAAGACAGCAGAAAACGCACGGGGATATATAAAAACGATAGGAGCGTCCAGTTACCAAGCTAGTTAGCCAAGTTTTTAGGTGAGCTGGCTAGTATTTGGGAGGTCCCAGGTTCAAACCCCGGTCTGCCATGAGTTGTTTGCAGAGGTTGCCTGATGGCGTTAAGTAAGTCCCTATACTTGCATACTTACAAGTTGAATGCTTGGCCAGTATTATCCTCTGAACCTTCCCCTCACTTGCTATCTTCCCTGAATATCCTGGCTCATACATCCATAATGCACTTGTACATACAAGTGTATCCTCTGATCTGGCTGAAGGAGTACCTCCCCTTAACTTAAGCTGCATGCCTGACACATACTTCAGAGAGGAATGACACACGCCTTTCCTTGCCTTCCTTTCCAGCGAAGCTATACTTTTGTTCATAAATAATTAGTAGTTAAGAGACTAGTGAGTTTCAGTGAATTTAAATAATTTGTTAATTAATTGACAAAGAAATAAATTATTTAGTTCGTTAATAGACAATTACGTGCTTCTATTCACACAGTCGAACTCACAAAATGGGAAAATTGCAATATTATTATCAGAGACAAATGTATTCGACAGCAGCATCAGTACGAATACCCTTACATAACGTTTTAGCATTTATAGACCATTTTAGGTCACTTTGACATGTCCGCCATTTTCACTAGAGGGCAAACAAACTTTGTTTTGTCCTTTGATCCTCGTTATTGATAGATGCATTTGTTTGTTATTCTGAGTTTTGTAGTGTTTTCAGAGTGAAAATTCAACAAAATCTTGGGTTATGTCTCGTAGTGAATATTATTCAACTCTTACCGTGGATGTGAAAGCCCGCTACGACAAGAAATTGGAGATAATAGACGATATAGACCCATATTCACTTGGAGAAAGTGGGTTGTCCAAGGACCTGGAGTTGATCGCTTCAGTATCTTTGATGGATTTGATAAATTAACTAATCCTTTGTCATAGCTTCTACACTGGACAGCATGTTAAAGCCTACAAATCTTTACTGGCCTACAAATATTATGAGGATATGAGGCTGGGTATTTCCAAGATGTTTTGGCTCGATAAATGAATGATAATGCCTACACTGTTGTTGGAAAGGTAGACATATCAAAACAATTTTATTATTTCTAGTTGTTATATATCCCTAATATATTTTTATCAATAACTTTCTTATTGTTACAGATTAGAATTTCTCAGAAAGCAAGGGAAAAACTCCTCAAGGTTTGGCTAATCCCGTTATCAGATGAGGCTGTTTCCAGTGGACATTGCACATGTATGGCAGGGACTGTACATCTTTTTTTTCACCATTTATATATCCCATGTTTTGAGTGGGTACCCAATCTGGGTTATTCTTATCCTCTAGTGGGGCTGGTTGTCCTAAATATATCAGAGCAATACTTTAATTTAGCTTTTAGCATCATTGTTTTGTTGTTCTTTTTGTACCGAGTTTTGTACCTTTTTTCAGGATATTATTTTGAAAAATCAAGGAACCAAACTCAAATATAATCAAAATACTCACCCAATAGGAAATGTCATGAACAAATTTTAACATTTCTCAGCATACTTTCGGCATACGTTCGTTAGGGCTTTTTAAAGCCCTAACCCATAAGTCACGTCGTTGTTTTGACAAGGTATTTAAATAGTCTGCACAGCTTTTGAGCGCAATGGGAATCCTGAAGAATCGAACTTGGGCTCTTTCCGATCTCATTGAACACTTAACAACATAACAAAACTGTGGCATTTTAATAATATATTGAAAACTCCGTAACGACTTTCACACTGTAAACATAGGCCGAAATATTTGTTTGCCCTCCAAGCAACATGGCGGATTTGTTGTGACGTCATCCTAAAATGATCTATAGGCCTAGCTTCATTTGCTTAGTGTCTGGAGTGTCACATGTGATAAGAAACTTGATACATCAACACTAATTATCTCATATTCCTCAATTCGTGTGAAATGGGTACACTTTTCGCAATAACGACCTATTTATTACACCGATACTATAATTTCACATGATTCGGTTATAGATTCCGAGTAGCGTAAATTTCGAAAGGCCCAGTATCGCAGGTGAACAACGCGCTAAACTGTACTTAAACCACGAAACGTATTTAGAATATACCCACCCAACGAATCGATTTGGGGGGTCGATTTCTCATTAGAGGTCAATTAATTCCTGGAATTGCGGCGTAAATTGACGGGAAGGCAACATCCCGTGGTCGGCGTGTGTATTTCTACCGTAATAGAGAAAATGAAATGACGCGGTTTTGACCGCACGTGAAAATTACCTTCGAAATCACATGGCTTTCTGGTGGTTGAGGTGATATCAGCCCCCATATACTTATATAATTTCTGATAGGGTGGTTTTATTAAATGTGAAATTACCGAAAGCTTAATATTGATTTTACACGGAAACGCAAGGTTGCGACGATTTAAATCATGATTTAATCCAACTGATTTTTTCAATTTTAATTGTGATTTAAATCTAATTTTAAATTGCTGTGAAAGCAATTTCCGAAACCAATAACTCATCAGGAAATTCAAAAAAAAAAGGAAAATATTTGATTTAAAACTAAGTGTTTATAAACATTATGAAAGTGTAAACAGATTTTTCAATAAAATGTTGCCAAATAGGATATTTCTTTCTACCACCACTTCGGGACATGTCAGCTATCTTTTAAAAACACACTGCAATTCGAACAAGAACTGATAGGAACACGCAATTTAATTATGAACGCATAATAAATATATATATATATATATATATATATATATACATGGTGTCCCGATATTAGACGTCAATATTTCGACCACATATTCTTCTTCCAGAAATAGAGATAAAAATTCATATAAACTAGGGTCTTCGTTTTTAAGATAGTGTTTTTTTGTAAATATTTTCGAAATCTGTGAAGGTAATTGGATAAAATTTGGTACCGTTACGACACTTTTTACGCTCTATTTAATGTGCTATATAAAATTCTATTTTCAGGAGTGCGTAGTGCAGGGAGTATTGCGGAAAATTTGGCCTGAATTTTTTAGTGGTTAATTTTTAGTAATTTTGACTTGAAAATTTGAAATGTTCATGTCAATTCGAGTTATCGTGTATGTCGCCGAGGAGATTTTCTAACTGTAAATCTAGACAACAAATATTTTTGAGCGAATAGACAAAATAATGAAAATAACTAATTTTAAAATTCATTATTACCGTATATAATCAGTATAAATTGATAAAAATCAAAATAATCACCATTTTATCCAAAAATCAGAGTTATTGATTTTCTCAAAAAAAATCGTAATTTTTTGCAACATTTATTTCGTACTTAAAATATTTTCCAATTTGAATAAAAAATTACTAATCTATGCGCACATTTGGAGTCCCCCTATACATAATACCTATTCAATATTCCAATTAAAAATTTATTATTTGTCATTGATAATTTTAATAGATTGCTAGCATGTATTAACTAATTCATTTTGTTAACTAGTTAATTTTATTAACTAGTCAAAAATTCATGACTATATGGAAATAGGGACCAACTACAATGATTAATTTCTAAGAAAATTCAGTTATTGCCGTCGGAAAATTATGTTCGCCAATTATTGGAAAACAAGGACGATGTCGAGATTTCATGTAATTCAATGAAACCGGCTGAAGTTTGGCCACTATGAGGTCTTTTAACTATTCATCCGTCTCGTGGAGAAGAAGCATTTACGACGTCTAGTGGGGAACCGTTGCTGCTGCGGCGACAGGGGAACGACCTCGGCAATAGTGGCCCCCCTTCACGAAGCGGTCACAATAACCTCCTGGCGAATTTAAGACTACGCTCTCCATTGCTGCCAAACGGGTCGTATTTAGAAATTCGCCAAAAACAAATTGCACACATTTAGTAAGTGAATATAAACATCTCAAAAAAATAGCGTTTTTCGGTAAACTTTTTTAAATTTTATAATTTCAATGTTCAAAACTACATCACACTGAGAAATTATAATTAAAACTAGTTGCAAAAGTTTCTCCGCGAACGGACACAGTTTCTGAAATCATCTCGGGGAGTTTGAGAAGCGTTTAAGCTTTCGTTTCTTTCCGAGAATTATTTATGAAAGAGAAAAAAAAATTTGAATTATCTGATTTATATGACTTGAAACTAATACATATTTAATTGGAACAAAGTTCCATATGATAAGTAACGCAACAGACAATTGGAGAATGAAATATAAGTCTAGAACAGTGTCCGATACAACTGACACGACAGCATTGCAAGACGTGCGCGTTCAGTAGATAACGAATTGTGAAAGTGATTCAGTAGACGTTGAGGATAGCGATGATGAAGTCAAGTAAATACTACTTAGTGTTTGTAAGTTTAAGGAAGATACTCGATATATAAATATACAGATACCAGTTAATAATAATCGCGATAGCTTGACAGTTAAAATTTTCACAAATAATGTATTTCCGTTGCCGTCATAACAACAAATACTAAAAACAAAATAAAATAAATATTTAAGGGAGACCCCCATAAAACAAACACTTGTTTTATTTTTACTTTAATAATAAATGATAAAATTAAAATAAAATAAATATTCAAGGGGGGAACCCTTCGTGCGCGAGAGCGACTCGCATTTATAATTTGATTTAAATCACGCATAAAAATGAAAATAAAAAGTTGATTTAAATCATGATTGAAATCAATTGATTCCAATAGTCGCCGCAACCTTGATTATAGATAACGTATAATTTTGAAGTAGAGAATTGTTATAGTTTTTATAAATAATTTACAAAGTACCTACCTATTCAATGGCAGCGGTTTGAGAAATTTACCTGAATTTTTTGATAGTTTCGTTTTGCCTCGAAAAAAAATTCAAATGCCAAATTTCAGCTAATTTGGTTCGATGACAGCCGCTGGAGATGAAAATTTCGAAATTGGTTGTCTAGAAGGTCTAAAACAGATAAAACTACTCTGCCTGACTGTTGACTTAAGATAAGCATGTAACGTGTAAATTCTCCACTTAACTGCCGCCACTGAATTCTACACTGAAATACCGTGATTCACGCTATCAAACGATACGTCACTTTTGTTTCTTCTATGATTAATGACTTGCGTACAATGAGAATATCGAGATAGCGTCGTATGTGCACGTATAGCAGCACTCTCTTTTGCCAAATAGTTGTTGAATATACCACATCGTCAAGTGTTAAGAGTTATAGTCTATATCTATTGAACGACTATTCAATATTATATTAAAATTTTTAAGTATCTGTGGCGTCTGATAGACGTCACCTTGGCTGGAGTTTAAAAACCACCTTGTCTGGAGCTAAAATTCACCTTGGCTGGAACATTTAACTTAAGCTACTATAAACCCACAGCTAGAGCTACCAAGAAACTAGGGACAAAGATAAAGCAAAAATCAAGGGTACAATTCACCTAGGATAGAATCTAAAACGTTTAAATAAAAAAAGAACAGATAAGTCTAATTCCATGTAATAAGAAAGTAGTAAATACCTTCATTTTATCTTGTTGTTATTACTGAAAACAAACTAGAACCCATATATGTTTAACCAATCTCCCAGCCAGCTCGGGCATAAATATATCTTAAAAGGGAGAGTGGTTACAAGCATGTCTATTATTTTTTGGAGAATATACTATTTAAAAAAATGTTTGAGAGATGAAAACTATTTGGGATTCTACCTAATAATAAAAAAAATATCAGACATGCTAGAGGGAAGTCATAGAATCCATGATAAACGACGAGAGCCGGCAACGCCGCGAAGCGTCCAGACAAAACAAACGGAGGAGATATGGCTAGCGCGAAAAAAAATAGTCGAATTCGTAAGCAAGCAAGTGGTAGGGGGAAAGGCGATAGGAGTTTTCCGGTCGAGCCTTGGGTCAGACGTCTGACGGGTAAAAAAAAATCCAGACTGTGTTATTCGATTTCCGCGTTTGTGCGGCACCAATCAGTTGGGTCGGAATTTCGATAATGCGAACTGAATACAAGACAAAATTCGGAATTTCAGACTGTTAAAACCAGGAAATTATCGATATCCTCTGACTCAAATAAAATGTCACATTGGTTAGACAATTACATCTACATTTTTTCCATTATATTATTATCCTTGCATTTTCTTGCCACTCTCTTCGATTCATCATTTCAAATTATGCCAAGGAAATTTTAACATATTTCGAGAACGATACGAAAACGACGAAAAAACCCTCAAAACTGTCACAATTTTTCATTAAGAGTAAATTTTTAATAGAACAATGTTCGTTATCGCCGTTATACTCCAGACGACACTTAACGAATTAAAGATTTGCCGAAAACTGTGTCAAACACGACAGCGTTGCTAGGTGCGTGGGCCTGTTGTATCCGTGTAGATATGTATATCAGTTATTTTTATTAAAAAAGAAAGAATTGTGAAAGTTATTCAGTAGAAGTTGAGAATAACGATGATAAAGTAAGGTAACTAATTACCGGTGTTTGAAAATTGTAATGATAAGGTGCTCTATATAAATAAATATAAGGATATGAGTATAATCAGTGTGTTATAGACTACGTATGGTTTCGAAGTGTAGAATTGACTATAATTGTTGAAAATAATGTATCCATTCGTATAATGATAATCAGGGATAGGAATGAATAATTAGAGGAAACAAACTTTTCAACATTTTTGATTTTTGTTTATACAAAAAAGTAACGATTTCCAGATCAACTTTTCTGAGAAAACCTCATTGTTACAATTTCTCTACTTTAGTTACCACAAACCAATCATTATTACCAAGATTTAATGTACTGATTAAGCTCATAATTAATTCATATTTACCCCGTGGTCTAAGGGGTTTCAATCTGTGTACAACGGGAATCAATAAAATACATATGATTTCATCACTAATCTTTTTTTAACAAATTTCCGACAATAATAATAAGAACGTTATAGGATTTTTTAGGTTTTTTTGCCCCATAAAAAAAATTCTTCATAAATTTTTTTGGATTTTATAGGATATCAAATCAGAGCATTCAATGAGGACATTATAGAAATGAACGAGGGGTTGACCGCGGTGCAATTTTGGTGTACAACGTCCAGGAATTTTATGCAATTTTTTGCAATTTTCTGCAAATTTCTGCAATTTTTTGCAATTTTATGCAATTTTCTGTAATTTTTTGCAATTTTCTGCAATTTCATGCAACTTTTTGAAATTTTCTGCAATTTTTTGCAATTTTATGAAAATTTTTCGGAATTTTATTATCAATTTGTGGAGTTTTCTGGAATTTTTGCATTTATTTCATAATATTTCGAAAACTTCCATAATATTCATGATATATTCTCTATAGTTCGTTATCGCGTATAAACTGAATGCTAGGGAACATTGGACTGTAGCTCAAACCTCAAACCCTTGAAGTTGAATACAAAACGTCGAAAATTAATCCGGAACATTTTTGGGATATTGTCGGGAAATATTTTGGTAATACAATCCCGGAATTCATCAAAAGTGTTTTGAAATTACAAGGAATAGACAATGCTTTCGCTATGAGAGCATTGAAAGAGGAAGATAAGCCAAATCAAAACATTTGTTCGAGATGATTTACCTGAACTGATTCCTAAAAGCGATTATCCCAAATATCATGAACATTTATATAGCGAACGCCTTCAAAAATTCAAATTTTTACTGGGCTATAAGAAACTGAAGTTTTTTGGAACGAAGTTCCTTATCGCGCGTTGCGAAAGGGTAGCCCCCTTCGATGGATTAAATTAAGACCAAAAAGTTGTACCGACACTTTTTGCGCGCGCGCACGCCGTTTTCTCTCTCTTTCCGTTCTCTCATCCCGTCTCTTTCTAATCCCACTCCGCTACTTCGCCAATGCATTGATGTGAAACATCGAAATAATTGTGTATAAGTTATATGTATGAAAGAACAGATTACGACAGGAATCAGATATGGCATAATGAAAATGAAAAGATGAAGCTTCACAAATTTGTTCCATAAAATAATGACTACGTATTGTAGTTTTATATTCATATTCAATTATATAGCGTGGCGATACGTTATCCTCTCGTTATTAACACTCTTGCGTCTACAAAATTACATAGCGTTGACGACCGGGTGGTCTAAGTACAGATACCTGGTGTGTCGTATTTCTGGGTTCGAATCCCAGAGGTGACTCCTAGCTTTTTTCATTTTTTCATTTACAATCTCGTAATTGCTGTTAGCCCCACATTTCAAAATTAATTATTTAAGTTTACGTTATTAGTTATTTTCTATAATCCTAAATTTCCTAAATACTTTTATGTACTAAAATAAAAATCAATCAGCAATTTTATTACAATTCCTTCACTAATTAATCGAAAGGAACTTCGTTCCATCCGGGTGTCCCTTGACACCTCTCTTCTTTTTTTTTTACTCTATAGACCTACTGTTTAACGCCAGTTCCGAACGGCTTATGAACTTGTAAACATTGTACATTACCCAGCTACTAATTTTTTTCATTGAACCACTCAAACTCAACAACATACACAAACATCCATTCCTAACCCAGGATTCGAACCCAGCACACCTGCTTCACAGCCGGTCAATCAACCTCTTCTCCACAAGGCGCGTGTAAAAACAAAAAGTTTTTATTTCTAAGTTTAAACAACTGCAAATGCAAATTTCATTGAATTCATCCAATAGTGTATTCTGTCCCATTCCTTGTGTAATCTTTCAATCGAAAATAGTAATAAGTAGTTCTCAACAGTCTCTCATATTCAATAATTGTTTGACCTACACTTTCTCAACTTCGAAATCAATGAGAAAAAACAAATGTTACAGAAGGGGTATTACCTATTTTGACAAATAACTTAGAAAATATGAATGAAAATACGAAAACAAAAAAATTAAAATAACCAAATTTATTTTCTATATCTGCAAAAGTTGTTTATTTTTGCGGTAACTGAGTGCCATAACCTTCTTATAGAAATGATTGAAAAACCTATTTTGACATTGGTGATCTGAATTCATTTCGATTGATTGGGAAATTCATTCTCATTTTCGTAGACCATTTGTATCCATTAGATGGTCAAATAGAAAACAATTGCTTGAACACCTTAACTGATGCAAAAATAGATTAGGAATTTAGGGATAGGCGATACTACTCATGAAATAAGTTGGAACGAACTGAAAGTATACAATATACCTCAAAACTGACGTGCAGATGTCCACAAGAATGACCTAAATTTTGATACGACTTTTATTTGTGATGGGCAGGTTGCACATGGAAAGATCGATGAAAATTTTAATTGAGAAGAAATATCTCTGTTCAAAGAATATATAATCCCTCGGAATATCCTCAATTTTGAAAAAATGTGGCATCATTTGATATTCCACAAAATCAGGAACCAAGAAGTCCTTACGTTGATGTAAAGGTTAAAGAAAAAATTGTAACTATAAGAAAAACAACTTTATGCTGGTTACACAATGAAAATCAACCACAATATTAAATAAACTCTTCGTAAGACCGTATTCGTATAAATACTCCTACATAACAACTGAAACAAAAGTTTAAATAACTTTTACATATATACCAATGCTATTGTTTATTTGAACATTTTAACTATATAAGTATATAATTTTTAGTTTCATTATTGAATTTGTAACATTTTTTGGAATTTCTCTATGAATTTCCTGAAATTTTTTGCAATTTTTTACAATTTTATACAATATTTTGCAATTTTTTTTCAAATTTTTCGTTTCATTATTTGAAATTTTTTTGGTATTTTCTGAAATTTTTTGGAATTTTTGGAATTTTTTGCCATTTTATGCAATTTTTCGCAATTTTCTGCAGTTTTTTGCAATTTTTTGCAATTTTATGCAAATTTTTGCAATTTTATGGAATTTTCTGCAATTTTTTGCAATTTTATGCAATTTTTTGCAACTCGGAAATGAATAAATTAAAATTAGTTTATGTGGCGCCCTCTATAACAGATTCATTTAACTTTTCTATTATTCCTCGGAAACCATCAATTCCCGAAAATTGCAATAATGACAATTGTTCATTTTCCCAAACTTAAAAAAAAATTATTACAATTTTATTACTATTTCTTCTTCATTTATTTTTCAATCATTTAATCACTCTCAAACGTTGTTAATTTATTGCATTGTACCTGCTATTCGATATATAATATTGATTACAATTTTATTATATTTTTTTTTCGATCATTCAATTACTAATTTCAAAACGTTGTTAATTTATTTCATTGTACCTGCTATTTAATTTAGTTATTTATTTATTTATTGTGGACAAATATTAATATAGGTATAGTATATACAATTTTGATTACTGTTTCATTATCATTTCTTCATTTCTTTTTTCAATCATTTAATTTTTTTTCTTCCAAACTTTGTTAATTTATTTCATTGTACCTGCTATTTAATATATATTATATACAATTTTGATGGTTACAGTTTTATTATAATTTCTATTTTCAATAATTTAACTACCTTCAAACGTTGTTAATTTATACATTTTACTTGCTATTTAACATATAATATATTATACAATTTCGATAACAGTTTTATTATCATTTCTTTTTTCAATCATTTAGTTACTTCCGAACGTTGTTAATTCATTTCATTGTATCTGCTATTTAATAAATAATATATACAATTTTGATTACAGTTTTATAATCATTTCTTTTTTCAATCATTCAATTACTTTCATTTTACCTGCTACTTAATATATATGATATAAAATTTTTATTATCATTTCTTAATTTCTTTGTTGAATCATTCAATTATTTTCAAATGTTGGTAATTCATTTCATTGTATCTGCTATTTAATCAATAATATATACAATTTTGATTACAGTTTTATAATCATTTCTTTTTTCAATAATTCAATTGCTTTCAAACGCTGTTAATTTATTTCATTGTACCTGCTATTCAATATATAATATAATACAATTTTGATTACAGTTTTATTTCCTTTCCTTCATATTATTTTTCAATGATTTAATTACTCCGGACGTTCTTAATTTAGTTCATTGTACCTACTATTTAATACATAATGTAAGTATAAAAAAAGTAACTTATTTCTAACCAGGTGTCCCACGACACCTCTCGTCTTTTATTTTTCCACCCGGATAATTCATGGTAATAATGTACAACGTCCAGTTCAATCGTCCATCAGCGGTTCATAATCCTCGGCATCGTTTGGGTACCGCTGATCGGAACAACGTTTGCTGATTTAGTTGGGTCTATTAATTCTCATCGTATCGCTTATAATTATTGGGCAGACGATTCATTTATAGCGAAGTCGACGCACGATGTATATAATTATTAATTCCTATCGAACTTATGGACTTCACAAGAAAAGGTCGAGCGGTATTAATTATCATCGGGCAGCGTTCTCGGAATGTTTGGCGCTTTTAATGTGAATTATGTCTATATTACTCATGTTGAGATAACTTACGTTGCCAACTTGTGCAAAGAAATTTAGGTAACGGGAACTCAGTATCTGGTGATATTCAAGGAACGTTTACTTTGAAAACCTTCAATACTACAACTATTATCATCCGTTTTATGAAATTAGAAATCAAGTAGGTATATGGAAATACTTCAAACAACGGTATTCACTTCATTATACCAAGAGAAAAATTTTCTGGCTTTTGATTTTAAACTAACGCTCTCCGTGTGTGGTTTATTATTGGGACTAATTTCGTGAATGCGACGAAAATGTGTCACAGGAAGCAAGAATGGAACTAACGAAATCAAATTCATATAGTACCTAACCTGAGTAGATTTTCAAAAATTATAATCAATTCTCCACTTCAAACTCATATTGTGTGATCTTCAATAATAAACTGATTATTAAGAATTAAGAATTTATTAACCAGGAAAAAAAATATCACAAGAAGTTTGAGGTGAACTAGTCACCTGTACAACATTACATGTAATATTCCTACAGAAGTGAACTTAGTCACTTGTACATAGGCTGGCCAACTTAAAACTAATACTTTACACCAACATAACAATGAATAAAATAAAACGAAATATAAAGCAAACTAAGATATAAAATAAAACAAGATATAAAACAAAGTAAAATAAAACATTGAATATAATGTGAACGCCCTGTGAATTCCCAATAAATTCCAACACAAAACGCTCTGCATCTAATAATTTTCCATTATGACATTTTTGAACTTCTTCTTTACATTGGCTTTATCAGTAGTTAATACTTTAAGATTATCACTTAACATGTTAAACACTTTTACAGCAACATAATAGCTATTTTTCGTACCTACTCGTTTACTTATTTTTGACAATTGTATACTCTTATTCTTATTATTGCTTTCAGTTTTCTTGTATTTATCTGTTAATTCATTATAGTGTAATGTTATAGCTTCTAAATAGAACAGTTGAACCGGGGTAAGAGGATTAAATCTCGTCTGAACATAATGCTTGTTTATGATTTTTTTTTGTTGAGTTTTCTGAATAAAGTTGAAGTTATTGTTGTACGCTCCCCCCCAGGCTACTATTCAATTCATTAAGCTCTGAAAAAACGCAAAATAAATTATCATCAATGTGTCAGTTTTCATGAAATTTTCAATTTTGGCGAAGATAAATATTAGATATCTAGATTTTTTCACAATATAATCAATATTTCATATTAAAATCGAAAATTATACCTAAGTATTTATGATGATCTACTCTTTTCAGTACATGATTACCCATATTAATATTCAAATTATCCGGCACGCTATCACAGTATTTACCATATGCTATATATACAGACTTATCGATATTTAAAGATAGTTTATTGTGAGTAAGTCAATTAGCCACAGCTTTCAGATCATTCATCAATCTCTCCCCCGCCTCCTTCCACGTGTCATCACTCGAGATGATGACGGTGTCATCAGCATAGGATACTATTGAACCATCTGGCATATCTTTCAGTGAATCGTTAACGTAGAGCACGAAAAGTATTGGACCTAAAATTGTTCCTTGTGGAAGACCGATAGTTATGTCTCTATAATTACTTACAACTTGATTGATCTACTCTTTGTTTCCTACCAGAAAGATAGCTTGTCAATAATTTTAAGGCATTGCCTCTTATTCCATATCTTTCTAATTTGTTCAACAGGATTTTATGATCTATATATCAAAGGCTTTTGTCAGGTCAAGAAAGGCTGTAATTATTGGTTTACTCCTATCTAATTTCTTATATATTATGTTGGTTAGATGATGTAAGGCTTCAGTGGTTCCCCTATTTCTCACAAAGCCAAATTGCCTATCAGATATATTACATTTATTTAGAAACACGAAAAGTCTGTTAAATATTATTTTCTCAAAAATTTTAGCTATATTAGAGATGAGCGAAATTGGTCTGTAGTTTGTGATACTAGTTTTATCTCCAGACTTGTAAATGGGTACCACTTCAGCTTTCTTCAACTCTACTGGCCATATACCTTTTTCAATTATATTCAGATCTTTATATCAATATGCACTGTATTACTGAAATTTGAATACCTTTGTACTTGTTTCATCATCCCTATCCTAAGTTTATACTGAATCAATTACACAATTTATTTTTATTGATAAGGTAGTAACAATACGCATAATACGAATACAACTGACGCGCACGCCTAGCAACGCTGACGTTGTTAATCGAGTCTGACACATTTATATATTTCAGTCGCCAAGTGTCATGAGTGTAACGTGCGAAAAGGAACTTCGTTCCAATGATACAATGAAAGAGTAACATTGGCAACTTATTAATTAATTGTTTTTTAGTTTGACAAAAAAATTCTTATAAAGGTTTTTGCAGTAAAAAATCAAACAATTTCATGGAAAATTTTAAATTTTATTTTATTAACACTTCTTTCTCTCTAAAAATTATCATTAAAAAAAAATATATTTATAAGTTGCAAAAATTCTTTTTTTATTTTTAAAATATGTGTAGAACAATTTTAGGGTTCCTGATTCCCTCCTCCTGTCACTTGCAAGGATTAAAAAAGGCTTAAAATTCAACATTTTGCTACTAATTTTTTTAAAAAATTTCCAGGACCACGTTCTACTGGAGGGTATGGTAAGGCTATCCCATATTTATTTGACCCGGTTTCACATCCCAAAATTATGGCAAGCCTAACATACTAAATGTAGTGAATATAATACTTCGCTGAAGAATTTAGAATCGTTTGACAGCTAATTATTCAGAAGAATTTATTTAATTGATTTTCATAACGATAAGCTATCAGTAGTAAATTCGGAAAAAACGTAAAGGATAGAATTTCTAGAGGAGATCTTCGCAATGCCGACTGCGTTACAGATTCATCGATAATCCATATACGAGAGGAAATCGATTGCGACAACACCATACAGACCACAGGAAATTATCGCCGACCATTTCGGCAACACCGCATACAGATCAGCAGGTCGCACACGTCTAGCGATTTTAACGTTTCTCAGTTACCGTAGGTCTAGACTCGAGACTTTCTACTTGAACGGGATATATAGACAGGCGGGAATAGACAAGCCGGTCGATTAAGTTGGGATTCATCCTACGTATTACAGAAGTTGTAAGATTCATAGACGGTAGAGAGTAGACAAAACGATCGATCGGATGAATTTTTAGAATTATTACAAGTAAAATTCGGTTCGTCGACAAAGTCGTGGCAATTCAAACGTCCATGTTCCTTAGTTAAAGAAAAAAAAGGAGAGGCGAAGTATGAAGATCCTTTCGCTATAGTATTAAATAGCAGGTACAATAAAATAAATTAACGTCGTTTGAGAGTAATTAAGTGGAAAAAAATCAGAATTATATATATTAGGATTTATTCATATAGTTTTTGTGGTGTGAATGGAAACTATTTGAAGCAGTAATCTTTTCAGGAGAGCAAAATTCATTCCGAATTTAGTAGAATGAAAACAATATTCTCTTGAGGCCTTGAGGGGCATGTTCAATGTGAACATATCTTCTGATGCGAAGTGCATCGTGTACCTACTGATAGCGAAGCAGGTCAAGATGCGATTTGAACGGAATAGTCCCTGCAGAGGGATTGAGTAAAATGGTGGAAACTACCAAAAGGCACTTCAACTCAATCTACTCACCAAGTTTGGACAAATTTTCATAAACCACGAAAAAACAAGAAAATGCGTAAACTTGGTAAAACTTGGCAGTGGTTGGAAAAATTTAACCAAATTTTGATAGTTTTGTTCTGCCTCTGAAACCACTTCAGATATATATATATATATATATATATATATATATATATATATATATATATATATATAAATATTTATATATTCAGACATTTTTCGAGAATAGTGATCTAGGGTGTCTATAACGGATGGAAAAATATACTCCAGCAGCTAACTGCTTTCCTTCGATACACTGCATTAGTATGTATTTTATATATATATATATATATAATGTTTTTATTTTTTTATTTCTCGGGATCATTAGCAATTATTATAGAACAACGCCGTTGAACCAAATGCAAAATGTGCCGGTCATTAACGATCATAAGAAACGCCGTTGACGAACATGGCCGATCCGGATCCATATTTCACACACTATCATCAAACTCCATAGGAAGGGCATGATGCCGGAAACGTTCCAGACTGCTGATAAACAGTGAGAGAGAGAGCTTTTCGTACTCTGCCCAGCACAAAAAAAACCGAAACAGACGAAGGTACCACGTGATTCTGGACCGTTTTTCCGCGTTGAGCATAGTCCACCTTAGACGAAGCACAGGTACTATACACTGACAAACAGATCGAATGGTCACATACATTTTTTTCAACGATAAATCCAAAATAAATCGTCCGCCATTATTATTATCTGGTCGGTTTACGAATAACTAACTCTGGCTGTCACTGTATACGACATTCTGGAATAACACCAGTTTCAACGTGAATTCGGTTTGTCTTTTCAAACCTTCGTAGATTCATGAGCATTCTTTCGTACTGCTGAATGTGGCTTTTTTACAAATTTCATGAAAAGTGTTCGATAGAATGGTCCCGTCGGACTACAGAATTAACAAGGTAGAACGTAGACGGAGTCATGTTCCGATCCGCAAAGCATATCGCTTGAATCGGGCGATCGTAGTTTGACGTTTCGGAAATTCGAGGGAAAAATGAGTGATTTGGGGAGTGTAAAATTCCCAACAAGGGAGCTCGGATTTAGGTAAGCTCCTACTAAGCAGATGACTGGTTCGCCGTACGGTCGATCGCTTTCTCCAGGCAGAGGACGTACGAAGTCGTATAAAAGATGTTCGTATAAAATAATCGGGGTGTACCAAAGACGTAACACCAATCGAGCTACGCGAAACTAGTCGATACTATAAAAACAATAAATTGAAATGAATTATGATAGTTGAAGAGCGAACTATGGTGGTCACATTAATCCGCACAATACTGATGTTTAATTCGAAGAACGTATAGTTTGAAAAGTTTTATTTATAAGTTTGGCTCGGTTCTCTGTATTATTATTTATAAATGAAACGTTTGAGATGAGAGAAATTAATATTCTAATGCCCGTAAATTTTATTGTTGGTGAAAATTAGAGACTCTTTTATATAAGATTCCATCAAGTTGGAGTGTTTTGAATAGAATATAATATTCGACAGAGTACGTTTTGAGAATCACTTGGTTATTCTCAATCTCAAGTATTGCAATGGCCACCTAGAAGTCCTGACCTAAATACAGTGATATATTGGCCTCTATTATGGTTGTAAATCTTGAAAAAAGGAGGGGTGTTATTACAATGAGTTAATTTGGATTTTTATTAAATACCTATTAAATAGCAGGAAAAAAAATAAATTGACAACATTTGAGAGTAATTAAAATTAAAAAAATTGAGGAATTGGTATTTTTTTGAGTTATGAAAATAAACATTTTATTATAGATTAAATATGAAATAATTATGATTCAATCAGTACATTCAATCTTATTTATGATTGGGTTGTTGTAACTGTAGGACAAATATATTTGCGATTAAAACTACATCCATAGCAGTAGTGTATATTGCTGTAGATTTTGCTGGAAAATTGTTCATTGCTCAATCAAATTCATCCAAAAGAAATTGTGATAATGGCTCAGTCAAATTGATGATGAAGTCGCTACTTTTTGTCATGAACAAAAATTAAATGTTACAAATTTTTTTTCTTTTAATTTTTCATACCATTACCTGATTCCTATTATACGATATTATAGTAGATTATTTGTAACAATTAAATTCAATTCTCCACTTACAAATCATACGTAATCTATAATAAGTAATACACTGGCATTATACTTTATATTTATTCAAAATAATAGAATTACTGTTCGACAGCTTCATGCACGTGCTCTGCTCATGTATCAGCATAAAATAGATTCACCGAAAAAAAGCACAGTTAAGATTAAAAAATATCATTCCTCTTCCTAAACCTAAAAAGACTATTGCTTTGAGATCTTTTACTTATCTGTCACCGTTATTGTATAAAAGTGTCCCTTTTGATTTTAAGAACACTGAAAATCAATCTACATTCAAGGGGATTAAAGACCTGAATCATTCTGGAGTAACTTTTATAACAGGAATTGTTTTATTAGAGTTGATAGCCGGTTTTTTTTGTTTTTTTCTTCTTCTTTCTTCAATGTTTATGTATTGTACACAAAATTGAGGTTAATTTGTGAATTATATTTGGTGTAGTACTGCTCACGCACAAGCCAAGCTTTTGTGAGAAACCAATGTTTATTTGTTAGAAATTATGGAAAGCAGTGCATAATATAACAGTTTGTTGGAATTATTATAGTTTTGTTGGAATTATTATTATGAATAAACATTATTATTAACATTATTATTATTTATATAGAGTATTTTACTAAAATTTACAAACTATGGTACTAACCTCACTTCATTATCTATTTTCTCAACTTCTACTAAATCACTTTCACAATTCAATCCTCATTAATAAAATGACAACAATAAGCATAATACAGCTGACACGCACGCCTAGCAACGCTGTAATGTCAAGTCGCGTGACGGTCTTATCGGACACAGTTTTCGGTCTTATCTATAAATTGCCGAATATCTGGAATGTTGCGTGCGAAAAGGAACTCCGTTCAAAAAATAACTTCCATATTCCATTTCGAAAGTTGCGCAGTATATGAGGAATTTCTCAAGTAGTGTTGCACAACGGAAACTTCCTCATAGTGTTTATTCAACGCTGGACGAAGCGCGGGTGCCTCTAAACATGTGATTATACATGAGAAATCGCTACATAATTTACTTTTCCACTTCTAATTATTATGTCTAGACTTCAGACGACATAACTGCAAATTAAAATATTTCCTACAACAGAGAATGGAGTAGTGTGATGTGGCAAATCTAGCGAATAATTTATTCTTGAGATTCGTTGTTAGTTATTCAAAATGCAAATGAATTATCTGTTAAAATTAATAACCGAGCTATTATAATTTTTGTTCGCCAATCTATTTTTAGGCAGATTTCAACACGAGTTCGTTAGCGTATGTTGAGGTTTTACGAAAATTCTGAATAAACTCAATTTTGTTCAGGAAGCTAATAAGATGTTCATACACTGTACATGGTCAATATGTGGAACACATTAATGAATTACCTTCGTGTTTGAAAAGCTGTAATCGTCGAAATTAAACAATCATAAACTTCTATAAAAAAAAAACAGGTTTTCATAACGTACCAGTTCAAAAATCTATTAATTCAATTACGAATTTTGTTCCGAATCCAAAAAAAAATTGCGCCCTCTATCGTTTAAACTAGTGATAGAACGATATCACTTTTTTTTGCCGATACGATATATCGGCCGATACCGAAATTTACGTGCCGATATACCGATATATCGTATCGGCAAACATAACGCATATTATATTTGGCATCTTCAACTCTATTAAGAGATAAATCTCCTTTTGAGTGTTGGGAGGCAAAAAAAAAGGAAATTTCCCAGTTTGTATACAACGCAGCTTCAGTCTACCTTTCAGCATCCGCTGCCAGTGTGTCAAGTGAACAACTTTTTAGTGAATTAGGTAATATTTACGAGCCTACAAGAAATAGACTAAATGCAGATAGGGCGGAAATGTTGGTGTTTTTGCATCATATCAAAAAATTAAATTTTAAGTATTAAGTATATACTGTATTTAGTTCCTGCTACTTTAGGTATATTTGTTGTTAGTAGTGTTAGGATTTGTTTTGCTTTTTTAGTAGAAATGTTACTATCAGAATATTTTATTTTTTTTATTTTGTTTAATAAAGTATGTCATTTATGCACTGAAAAAAGTTAAAAGCGCAAACATTTTTTTGACGATATATCGGCAATTTTCTTGCCGATACGATACGCTACCGATAATCAGCAACAATTGCCGATATACCGATATCCATATCGGTATCGTTCTATCACTAGTTTAAACAATATTTATTTCTTCCCTGAGGGTCAACCTCCCAACCAATTCGTACCAAAACCAATAGCATCCAAGATATCACGAAACTACGTACTCACAAACTTTCAAACTTATTGCTACAAAATGGCGCCACCAAATGGTGCCATCATAAAAAGTCATGAAACCAAAAACTATCTTGGTCCTAGGTTCAACTTTGCTAATCGCACCCATTTTAAAAAGCAAGTTTTCAAAGTGAAAACCTGCTAAAAAATTGAGTGTGTTAGCACTCTTTTTTTTATTGTGCATAAATATAAATATCACTACATATAAACAAGAAAACGGTGTCAAGGGACAGCAGGTAGGAAGGGACCACAATTTTCGAAAACGAAACATGTGCGTGTCGGGGCTCACGACAGAAGTGATAACTTATACCAATCCAAGTTGAAATAATTAATATTGAAATGTGGGGCTAAGAGCTCTTACGAGATTGTAAATAAAAAAATTTAAAAAGCCTGGAGGAACCTCTTGGATTCGAACCCAGAAATACGGCACACCAGGATTCAGTACTTAGACCACGCGGTCCTCAACACAATGTAAAGAATAGACGCAAGAGTGTATATAACGAGAGAATAACGAATCGCCACGCTATATAATGGAATATAAACCTACAATACGTAGTCGTTATTTTATGGAACAAATTTGTGAAGCTTTATCTTTTCATTATGCCATATCTGATTCCTATCGTGAACTGTTCTTTTTTGCATATAACTTGTACAAAATTATTTCAATGTTTCACATCTGACGTTTTCGAGTTGCTTGTACATGAATTAATGAATACATATAATGCATTGGCGATTGACGTGGCGGAGTGGGATCAGAAAGAGAAGGGATGACAGAACGCAAAGAAAGAGGGAGAAGGAGAAAGGTATATATTATTTGCTTGTGTTAACTAAAAGCGTGACTTTCGTCAGTCTACTTCCGTCACACTTTTAATCTCGCATATTTTTCAGTTTGTTCCCGCAGCGAAATCCCTATCTCCTCCAAGCCTGCCGTAAGGAATTTCGTTCCAATAAATGAACTAAATTCTAAACTCAAAACACAAACTGACGGTTAGGTTGCTGTTGTATGTGTTGTATCATATATACCTATACATGCATCAACTGTTGCCGGTATACCCTAATATATGCGGCGGTATACTAATAATCTCGAAGTGAGAAGTGCGCATAGTAACATTTCACTTTTAGTTAACGCTCGATTTTACTCCTCATAAAATTTTCATACCGCGGGCTGAATATGAAAATCGTTTCTTAAGGAGTAAACTTCAAAAAATAGAAAAAACAACCCTATTTCATTTACTATGTTGCGGCTGTGGACACCTTTAGTTGCTGACTACGTGCTATTCAATCTAATACCAGCCGTGTTGGTTGCTAATACATCTTCAGGAAAACGATTAGAACCTTACCCACATAATTATGCACAATATGATATTAATCAATTGATTCATCTTTGAAAAGACATTACTCCCAATTAGATATTAAACATTACTGAGGTTTCCCTTAACATCTGATATGAGCAGGATCCTTCTACTGATATTCGACTCAATAGCACGTAATTAGTAACTAAAGATGGACACAGCCGCAGAAATTTAATGAAACATAAACTGTTCTTTTTTTGATTTTTCAAAATTCCATTTCATACATTACGTGGGTATTTCTGTGGTTTCCCTTGATAACTAATTTTAGCGTTGGAGTGAATATAGATACAATTGTTCACAGTGATCAGACATTTCATACTTTTTCCTCCAATTTGATTATTTTTCGGAATAATCGTAGCGTATTACTCAAAAATAATACCAAGATATTTAACAATTACATATAAAAGCTTATAAAACTTACGATTTACATGATGCTATTACTATAAAATAAAAGTAATGTCTCAATCAGACTTCCTGGTTTATCTTAACGAATTTTACTTCAGGATTGAGTAACAACCACGCATATCGACGAATACCAAAAACTATATTAGGTCGTTCATTTGAGTATTTTTATCAAGATATGGCAACACTGTCGTCTGTCTTTCGCCCTTGGAAACGGCGAAATCGGTGCGCCTTGGTCGGTGAATAACCGACCGGTACAGCTATTTGGCGACTTCGCGGAGATTCCAATCTTGAGAACAGGACGTACTGGGTTAAAAACGTCCACCAATATATAGGAATTTAACAAGATTGGAACCAAATCGAATTGGGTTTTTGAAAAAAAAAATTATCAATTCGATACGAAAAACACTTTAAAATTTTTTGTTCATTATTTATAAACAATTTAATTATTTATAAATAATTTAAAATTGATAACATTTCACAAAAAATCGCGGGAGTACAAACGCGCCACGATGGGCGGCCATGTTTGTGACGTCATAACGTTAAACAAATTTCTAGATAGTACAGTGTCAACGACTTCTACGTGTAAATTGACTAAAAATATCCGAAATTTAGTAGTAGTACAAAAAAATTATTTGTTATTGCTACTTCTATTTAGCCATGTGTGTTAAAGGTTTTATAACGGCTAATTCCCATAATATACCTGGTGTATAACATCTTGTGGAACATTTAACCCTTTCAGGGCAACTGGTTAGCTAGGAAGACCACAGTTTGTTAGTCATGAGTAAAACTGCTCGTTTGCTATTTCAGTATACCAGTGTGTTTTGTGGGTTGTCTAACATAGCAAAATTTCGCGTGTTCATCGAAGACAGACCGAAATAAGTCGAAGCGCGTATAACGTGCATTTGTTTACTATAGTTGGACACTACTTAGACTAAGAGGATCTGCTGAAACTGTGAGAATTTGTTATTTTTATTTATGAATGGTGGAAAAATGGCTCCAAGGTTATTTACTTATATCTTACTTATGCATTTTCATGAATATATTGAACGTAAATGTTTCCTTTTTTTCGAAATTACTAATTTTGTTGGGGGTCTCCTGAAGTGACCACTGGGCACTTACGTAATCGTGTTATCTTATATTAGTTCTGAGGAAGCAAGTTTGGAGTACCTACCTACTGAATAGGCTTGCCAATTTTCGAAAGGACCAACCCGGGAGATTTTTTTAAGGAGTTTAGTAGGGAGGGGGTTGAAGAAAATGTCAATCATTTATTTATTTTGAATTTATATATACTCTGCTTCTAATATTTGACAGTTTTTACCACAAAATCATATTCATTAAAAATCGAAGTTTGATTAGTAGAGCGCGGTTGCGTATAATTTTAAAAACACTGGGGAAATTAGCCACCCCGGGAAGTTGGGAGGTTGACCATTATTACCGGAGTCATCCGGGCAATCCGGAAGGGTTGGGAACCCAATAACTGAATATTTGTAAAATCTTCATGCAGATGAGTTCTATGATTTGTAATAAATGTTCAGCGTGCAAAGTAGAATTGTGTTTGAAACATGACAAAAACTGTTTCATGTTAGGTATATTACGCAAAATAGGTTATATTGTTTGGTTATATGTTCCTACTGGTTATGTGGAGTGACCACATCCTGCAGGATAATCCTTGTGTTTTTTTTATCTTGAAATTTGTTTCATTTTCTTCAAGTATCTCTAATAAACCATTATCAAACCATACATAATATTTTTTCCACAAAAAAATAATTTGGGCCGGAAAGGGTTAAAAACATTTTTTGGGGAGTTGTTCGTACATAAAGCTACAGTTCCACCGGAGGAACATTTTGTACTAAATGTTTCTCTTTGTTGCCATAGGTAGAAACTTATGGCAACATACGTAAATTTCTCGTTACGTTTCCACTGCGATAGCAACACGAATTTGTTCACAAATGTTTCCTATTTTCTTTTGAAGTTTACCGCTCAAAATGGAAACCAGCGACAAGTAGGAACAGTCAATATTTGTTGCCGAGCAATAAAGAAATTTTGAGTAACATTTAGGAAACATTTTGGAACATTTACGGAAAAACACGCAACAGCAACAAAAATGTTTCTCAATGTTCCTCCGGTGGAATCTTAGCTTGAAGGGTGACAAGTATAAACGTCAACATTATTTGTTGCCGAAACATAAAGAAATTTTAAGGAACATTTGGAAACATTTTCGCCGAAAATGTTCCACAATGTTCCTCATTGTTCTTCCGGTGGAACTGTAGCTTTAGACATTTTGTCCACAGAGGGTAGATGAATTATGCAATAAGAACAAAAAAAAAAGTATGCGGGCGGGGAACCCTAGGTATAAGATTACCTAGGAATTTTTTTGCACTCTGTTGTTTTTCGATTTTAGTCGAAATTACTAGACTATTGCACTATTGTAGCGTATCGAAAATATTAGTGATAGAACGATACCGATATGGATATCGGTATATCGGCAATTGTTGCCGATTATCGGTATCGTATCGTATCGGCAAGAAAATTGCCGATATATCGTCAAAAAAAATGTTTGCGCTTTTAACTTTCTTCAGTGCATAAATGACATACTACATTATTAAACAAAATAAAAAAAATTAAATATTCTGATAGTAACATTTTTACTAAAAAAGTAAAACAAATCCTAACACTACTAACAACAAATATACCTAATGTAGCAGGAACTAAATACAGTATATACTTAATACTTAAAATTTAATTTTTGATATTATGATGCAAAAACACCTACATTTCAGCCATATCTGCATTTAGTCTAAGTATTTCTTTTAGGCTCGTAAATATCACCTAATTCACTAAAAAGTTGTTCACTTGACACATTGGCAGCGGGTGCTGAAAGGTAGACTGAAGCTGCGTTGTACAAACTGGGAAATTTCTTTTTTTCTGCCTCCCACCACTCAAAAGGAGATTTATCTTTTAATAGAGTTGAAGATGCCAAATATAATATTATTTCATTTTCCCATCCTTGGTTCATGTATTTTCTAGTACTGGTCTCGGAAGCCGAAGTAGAGGCAATGCTGTCAAAAGTTTGGGGGAATATTTTCTAAATCTTCATCTTCCGATGATTCTGGATCCACTTCAGCTACTGTATATTCATATTGTCTTTTTATTACCTTTTTAATACAAGATAATGTTTGTTCTTTAATATCTTTTGGGGAAAAAATGCATTTTAAACCTAGGGTCTAAGAATGTGGCCATATACAGATTTTCTCGTTGCAATAACATATCACCAAGTCGTCTTTCTAAACTTGTTAGAAGTTCGTTCTTTATTGAACCTACACCAGCAGAGTTTGGTCCCTCTTTGAATAAATATTCTGTTAAGGTTACGACTAATGAAATTACTTCAGAAATGCAACATTGTTCTTTACTTGCGGTTTTTGATTTTTCTTCAAATGGCTTTAAAATATTGAGGATGTTTGCCGATACGACATATCGGCACGTAAATATCGGTATCGGCCGATGTATCGCATCGGCAAAAAAAAGTGATATCGTTCTATCACTAGAAAAAAAAAAAAAAAAATATATATATATATATATATATATATATATATATATATATATATATATATATATATATATATATATATATATATATATATATATATATATATATATATATATATATATATTTCCGATATATAACGGCCAGTGGCGGCTCGTGAGCTGTTTGTTTCAGGAGGCTACAAGAGGTGTTTAAAAATACACCATAGGCGAAAATTTTTAGGATTTCAAGGTCAACCGCCTTATAATTTAAAGAAAATCAAAGTAAAACAAGCACCCTAAAATATTAATTTCTTTGGGAAAAAAATTGTTTACACTTTCCAGTGTCTACCTTGAGACCTACAACTCCTATTTACAATATTCACAAAAACTCTGCTCAGCCAATTAATCAATTCATCTATTCATCAAATTTACTTTTCTTTCACAGAATAGGTACCTACCTACCTACTTAACGAATTTGTTACCTATTCGAGGAATTAATCAATTGTTGCCCAGCAAGTATCAATAACATCGATTATGTTTTGTTTTCTAAATCGTCAAATCCTAAGCGGCCCCAAACAGAGACATTTTCGTGGTTTTCGATACTCTGCTTCTACAGATTGAGTTAGAAGATTGAAATTTGGTACGTAGATTGAGTTCATCTTCAAATACGACCCCTAGTGGGTTTCAATCTTTTTTCAAACCGCGTTGTACCTCGCGGAGATTATTCCGTTCGATACACTCCGCAAATTTTCAATTTTTTTCTGAATAATATAAATTCCAATTTCGATCACGATTTGCTTTCAAACCGCGGTTCTTCAGTACGCGATGCACTTCACGAAGATTTTTTCTTAGATAAAATAAATTATTTTGAAAATCAATTCTAACACCGTGGTTTTTCAAACCATGATTTATTCCGTTCGAATTGCATCTCGACGCGTTGCACTTCAAACGAAAAATACGACCTCGGTGATGGAGCACTACTCCATGATCTTTTTGTCGACCATATTATTTTAATATTAAACACTGGAATCACATGCACATTAAACGTAAGTAACCAGTAAATCGTTGTATAGAGTCTTAACAAGTTATAAGGCTCCTACACACAAATGTCGATGTCTTAATACATCAACGTGCATCCAAGAACGTGCAACCAATAACGTAAATGTGGATGCAAAAAACGCACACTTTTGAATGCACAACCCGGATGAATGTCGCGTTGATGTTTGCAGGAATCGCTTGAATTTTTGGATGCGCATTCCAACGAATGCATTCAAGTCTGTACGTGTGGATGCGAATTACCGTGGAGTGTGCGTTTTTAAAGCAGTAGCGGCGGTTAAGTTTATGAAATACCAACTGCAGTTGGTATTTAAAATAAGTTAAATATTTCATGAATTTGTATAATATTTACCAAAAATGTTTGCTGATAGTTTCATCATTATGTCTGACTGCAGAAAAATGTCCCGGGAATTTTTACGGGAATTTGTGGAGTTGTACAGGGACCTAAATTAAAGCACTATTAAGACCGAAATAAAAAAAATTAAGCAAGCAAAATATTGATAGAGAAGCTGCAAATCATTCAACCAAATGCTATAAAAAGTACAGTTGTCGCTAAAATCAATAGTCTTCGTGGTGGGTTTCGGAGATAAAATGAAAAAGTTTTTATCTCGAAGAGAAGTGGTACGGTGAGGCTTTCGGAGATATTAAAGTAGTGAATTTTAAATCTTCGTAATTTCTTGCAGTTATTGCCAATCTCATCATTGTGTCTTGACGTTTTATTAATGGAATAACCATGGCCAATAGTTACGAATAGGTTTCTTCGTCCATCCTTACGTAATTACGAGAGTCCTCTAGTTCTAACCTCCATTTTTCTAACAGGTGAATGTGTGAAAAATTTTATCGTTTTAGAAACCAACGTTCAGACCACATTCGGCGACGATTTTCATTTTCCTTTTTCTTTTTACACGCCACTGCCACCAGAGCTAAATACTCCTGCTCAGACATCTTGCCAAACATTTTAGCAGACTGGACAAAACTATGGTTTTGTACGTACGTGTGTACGCAATCAGGTTGCACGTTATTGGTTGCACGTTTTTGGATGCACGTCGATGTATCAAGCCATCGACGTCCGTGTGTAGCCCGCCTTTCAATCTTATCAACTAACTGTTTTATGTTTTTATTACCAATACTTGCTGCAGTTTCCATTTCCCGAATATTCCTTGAAAAATTTAAGACAATTAAACTCAAGTATGATTTAAATTTAAAGCAAAAACAAATAAATAAATTATTCCTAATGATATATTGAATTTTTATAATTCGCAAAACGTCATAGAAACAAATAAAAATAAAAATATAAAAAACAACACGAAGTTTACAGCATAGAACACTAAAGATGTTCGATGACCATTCTCGCGTTTCTATGTACACTGGCGCGAAATCTACGGGGGCGCATTCTATTATTCATTCGACGAGGGACAAAGGGACCTGGTTTTCGAACGTAGCGTATGCGTGTGCAGTGTGCACCTGCCAGAGGACCTGTTCAGCGATTTGTTTTCGTGCGATCGAGACGGGCGGGTTCCGTTTTCAGATGCAACGACCTTGGACTGAATATGAACGCTTCATTTAAAAACGCAGTTTCGTCTTTTAAAATAGATTGAAAAATAAAATTTCCAAAAATCTCGAAATTGAGTCGATCCATTCTATATCGAATTTCTTCTTCAATTGATGATTTTGGAATATAAGATTGTCGATACTTCTGATGAATCTCAGATTGTATATATTATATATTATATATATATATATATATATATATATATATATATTTATATATATATTTATATATATATATATATATATACATATATATATATATATATATATATATATATATATATATATATATATATATATATATATATATATATATATATATATATATATATATATATATTCATATAAATAGTATTTCAATTCTATATAATTGGTGAATCACAATAATTACTACATTATAATTAATTCAATTCAAAAAGTACTGAAGATCCTTCAATTTGATCCAATTTGCAAGTAATTAGAAGTCATTTCTTCTAATAAATATGGACAGTAATGTAAACATAGCAACTGAATCATAAATTCTATAATTAATTCAAAACAAAAATATATCAAAAGTCCTAACAAATAACATGTAAATCATTAATTCAATTATATCAAATTACAATAAATTCGTTCGTTTAATATAAAGATTTCATTTGAGTAACATATATAAGTATTATCAATTGAACAAATTATTAGGCGGGTTACACACGGACGTCGATGTCTTAATGCATCCAAAAACGTGCAACCAATAACGTGCAACCTGATTGCGTACACACGTACGTACAAAACCATAGTTTTGTCCAGTCTGCTAAAATGTTTGGCCAGATGTCTGAGCAGGAGAAATATTTAGCTCTGGTGGCAGTGGCGTGTACAAAGGAAAATGACAATCGTCGCCGAATGTGGTCTGAAGGTTGGTTTCTAAAACTTTAAAATTTTTCACACGTTCACCTATTAGAAAAATGGAGGTTAGAACTAGAGGACTCTCGTAATTACGTAAGGATGGACGATGAAACCTATTCGTAACTCTTGGACATGGTTTTTCCATTAATGAAACGTCAAGACACAATGATGAGATTGGCAATAACTGCAGAAATTACTGCAAAAAATTGCCAAGATTTAAAATTCACTACTTTAATATCTCCGAAAGCCTCACCGTACCACTTCTCTTCGAGATAAAAACTATTTCATTTTATCTCCGAAACCCAACACGAAGACTATTGATTTTAGCGACAACTGTACTGTTTATAGCATTTGATTGAATGATTTGCTGCTTCTCTATCAATATTTTGTATGTTTAATTTTTTATTTCGTGCTTATATAGTGCTTTGATTTTGTCTGCCACAAGCAGGGTAGGTCCCTGTCAGGCGCGAATCCAGGGGGGGGAACGCCCCCCCCAAATGACCAGGGCCCCACCTAATTGTTTTGATTGGAAGCTTCTCGATTTACCATTGCCCAAAATATCAGAACCTTTTGGCTTTTGAATATCTAAAAGTTCCCCCACCCCGAAAGTCGGGCCTGGTCCCTGTACAACTCCACAAATTCCGGTAGAAATTCCCACGACATTGTTCTGCAGTCAGACATAATGATGAAACTATCTGCAAACATTTTTAGTAAATATTATAAAGATTCATGAAATATTTAACTTATTATTTTAAATACCTAAAATTAAATATGTATATGAGATAGCCAAACTCCGTCACAGTTTGACCGATCATCATCAAATAAAACTAAATTTTGTAAAACGCGTGACCGCGCAGTTAATCTGGCGCATCCGCCATTTTGTAAAAAGAAGTCTGTCTGAATTTTACAGATTTGATAGTTCTGTAACGATGAGGTATTTCTGAAATATGATATAATACGGTAATCTAATTGATCTAATGAGGTTCTGGCTACTGTCTAAAAAGTAATTTCCCCTACAACGACTTTTACAACTTTCACTTTCAACTTAAAATAGACATGAAATATATTTAGGATCGTATATAGCTAATATGAAAATCACGTCGATCGGAAGTGTCTAATAGTTATTTATGTACCAAGTGCGTTAAATTGCTCCTATCCATTTTCCTTCTCATAGTAGGCATGTCATTTGTTGATATTTTGACGTTTGTGAATATTTTTGTCATCATATTAAGTGGATGTCATTGCTGCTTTCTTTGTGTAGTCTTATAAAAACAATGGAAATCAAAATGAATTTACCCAAGAATATCATAGAAAATGCAGCCAAAGCTGCGAATAATTCATTGCCGGAGAAATCCACAGTCGTATACGACAAGGATTATGAAGTATTTAATCAATGAAAGTTGCTTAATTTCTCCTAGTACAATTAGCGGGCGTTATGATCCATAACGCCCACAAATTCGGGCGTTATGGCCTAGGGCATAATGAGTGTGTTTATAGCACCCGTATCCAAGGTGAAATAAACATATTATATACCAATGAAAAATAAAAATAAATTCACCTAAAAAGTGTCGTTTGCAATTGCCACTTTCGATAGCTCTGAAAGTAAACATGAGTTAAGATGATCAAGTCGATGGGTTACGAAATGATTCTGGTTACTGTCAAGAAATAAAATAGTGACGTTTTACAACTGTCACTATCAACATTTAGGATTTTGAAAGTAACCGTAAGTTAAGGCATGCTATATCGTATAATTTACCAAATTTAATAATCGATTCAATTCCACCAGCGTTTTCGTTTACGGAGCAATAATGGTACAGCGGAAGGCAAATTCGACTTCAGCATCCCATCGCGCGGCCCCTTACCGATCCCCCCGAACCGCACAACTTACCTAATTCCTTATCAGCGAAAGCGTAGGCAGCCGTCTCGCGAATGACGACGAACAATGAGCCAGCTACTTACTGACCTCGGGTAACCTGATGAATTTTACGATCGTTTTATAATGTAGTTAGTAATCACGTGATCCGGTACGTCGAGCTCAACCGGCGGCGTTGCCGTCCCTGCGATTTAGCCTCAGATCGCAGAAATCAAGTTGAACACGAATAAACGACACTTACACTTAAATACACTCATTGTGCCCTAGGGCGTTATGAGCGGGCATTATGGATCATAACGCCCGCTAATTGTACGAGGAGAAATGAAGCAACTTCCATTATTAAATACTTCATAATCCTTGTCGTATGCGACTCTGGATTTCTCCGGCAATGAATTATTCGCAGCTTTGACTGCATTTTCTATGATATTCTTGGGTAAATTCATTTTCATTTCCATTATTTCTATAGGACTAGACAAAGAAAGCAGAATTCACTAAATATGATGACAAAAATATTCACCAACGTCAAAATATCAACAAATGACACTATGAGAAGGAAAATGGAAAGTATAGGAGGAATGAGAATGAACAGATTTTAAAATCGATTTTTCATTATAATAAAATAATAGTTTTGTGAAAAAATCTTGTATACATCACGTGCATTACTAGATCCTAACGCTCATCGGGCGTTAGGATCTATATAACGCACTTGGTACATAAATAACTATTTTAACATCTGCATGTGTTTCGTCAATAAAATTGACATTACGATTCTATGAAAGAACTAGATTTCACTTATTAATATTGAAGTTATCTGACAAATTGTCTGGTTTAGGTGTAGGTATCATTTGTAGAGATGTCACACTATATCAGAAAGAGATGGACACCTTTCGACACCTTGGGTCATGTATCAAGCAAGTATAAATATTTGAAGCATCAATTCAATTACTGTGTATTTGAAGAAACAATTTCACTACGAAGTCACTACGACTACGAAACTTTAAAGTACCGACAGTTTACTAGTAAGGGGGCATCAATTAATTATGTGAGGTGTTTAGAGGGGAGAGGGGGTCGAGAAAAATCTCATTCAATCTCACATGGGGGAGGCGGTGGTCTCATCAAATATCACGTAATTTTTTTCGCAAGAAACAGTATAAAATTGCGAGGAAACTGTATTAA